>OX457030.1:48955706-49303206 GCA_949752745.1 Protula sp. h YS-2021 | reverse complement strand
TTTTTGTGTGCTGAGCGGTTTTTTTTTCAGCCTCTTTCAGTAATCATCCATTGTTCGTATTTCGGTCTCCTCTTAGGTGCATCTGAGAAATGATTCCCTTTTTCGAGATATATTTTTTAAACTGTAGAGACCTTAACCTCCTGTGGATATTTTAAAAATTGAAAGTATAGTTGCGGCGTCTTGTGGTGCTTGGTCGTTTGTCATGTGTTCATTACCTCCAATGAATCTCAAAAAAAAAAGTTGATTCAAGTGTTTTGCCATCGATGTGCTAAAATCAATTTATGAAGGAACTACTATATGTCAGTGTCAATTAAATACGAGTGGCTTCGTTTGGAAGGTTAAATCCTTGTCAGTTCGTATGGAAACCAGACCCTGTTACTTTTTTTGCGAACTTGAATTTCTTTACGCGAAATTCTGAAGTCAAATACTATTTGTAATAGTCACAATGGCCCGCTGCGGTGATAGCGTTGTGGACCCACCACCATATTCCTGGGAGGGTTCCAGGTAAACTAGATAACGCCCCCCCCCCTACCCTTGGTAAAAAGCCCTTCAGTTTTGCACCCCCCTTAAAAGGCTCCCTCCTCCCGTGTTAAGTTTTTTTTTCATATGTTTCAAGGAAGGAAGTGATATGTGGCCGACTGGACCTCTAACGAAACGTGCTCTATCCATATAATGACTAGCTAATTGCAATCGATACGTTATTGTAACTGGGTTATAATTCCATTGGTAATAGGTCCTTTAGGAAATGCAGTTGGAGCAAACTTGCCAAAAATGAATAATATATGATAAAGAAACTTCTAAAGAAATTATAAGAACATCAATCTTTTGAGCACTTAAAAACACTTAAATGGGGGATGGGGGGGGGGGGTGCTTTTTACCTCGTGTGCAAAACTGGGGGCTTCTTACCGGTGGGCTTGATAATTAAATGCGATTAGATGGCGTTCCAAATTTAGAGCGATGTCCTGGCATAGAGACGAGGACACAGCTGTCGCATGTGGAACAGTACGGACTTGCTTGTATTTTTTCATTATTTTTTTTTCCAGTGTTACTCTTATCACTTTTACACCGCCCGTACAGACATATTGATAAAAAGGCTTCGAAACACTGGTAACGTTTTTTCTGTAGTTTGAAGCTGTACGGGTGTTGCCCAGGGGCGAAAAATGTCTTTTTCAAGGATGGACCATTTGGCCGAACTTAGAAGTCTTTACATATTTAATTGTGAAGATCTTCAAAACAGTGGGCACTCCCTTGTTGTCATTGAAGATAAACGTTCGCCCCAATTTATCATAACTAATTCACTAGGGCGGCTTTCATATTTGTAAGATACGACCAAAGCTGGTGAATATTAATTTTCTGTTCGTCTTTAAATGAATTTCAGGGGTTTTGCGTGAGGCGTGTTTGACAGGAGTATTTACAACTAAATTAATTCTAGATGTGTATGTACCAAAAATAAAACTTTATTGGGGCTTTCCTCCGTTCGGATGACGTAATTCATTTACAGTTATTAATCTTGGCCAAATATTTTCTCCAAAATGTCCCTGACCGAAATGTGGGTGGCCTACATGTCGTGGATTTACTGTGTCCAACTGTTTGTGGGGTAACTGCCCCCCCCCCCCCCATGTGGATTTGTTTGATGGGTGTACCTCTACCATGTAGAGTCGTTCTCACGGCACCCCCACCCCCTATGCATAGTTGTTCACCTGGTATCCACCTCCGCGAACAGTTGTTTACAGGGTACACCCGCCCTAACAGTTCTTCATATTTTACGACCTTCATACAGCTGTCCACGGATCTGTGACTTCGTGCGGTAGTTCGTTGGCTGCTGCAATTTGTATGTGGGTACGCATCCAATAAGCACCTCGTTTCACAGCAAGGTTAACAATTTTCTTTACAGGTGGGGGCGGGGGGAGGTTATGGGGACGTGGGTTTTACCCATTTTCAGTCCCCCCCCCCCCCCCCGCCGTGTAGTGCGAAGCGGGGGACAATAGGATTCGAATCCGTCCGTCCGTCGACACTTTTTTGTCGGCGCTATATCTCCATAACCACTGAACCGATTCAATTGTTCTCTTGCACATGCAAAGACTATATAGTGGAGCTGTGCAACGAGGAGGTGTTTGGAGATTTTCGCAAAAGTTAGGAAAATGGGAAAACTTTGAAAATTCAACACAATTGACCTATTCAATGGGTATTTGTCGGCGCCATATCTCCGCAACCATTGAAGCGAATCAACTGTTCTCTTACACATGCAAAGACTATATAGTGGAGCTGTACATTGGGGTTATTTGGACACTTAAGACCCTGAGTTCCTTTCAGAAAATTACTTTTACAGCACCAGCCTCACAGATTATAAAATACTAGGTTTACTTTCTTTAATAGAATTTACTTTTATGCAATTGTCGCTTCTTGTAACTATCTTCAACGACTCTTGGAATGAACTTGCATTGGTGACTAGTAACCATGGGACAAGGGGAGTAGAGATACTGACTTCACTCCACCAAACCATCATCTGGGCATTTGTTAACTTGTTTCCAAGGGAGAAAACCATATTTAAAACTTGCCTTCGTTGTAAAAGTGATTTGTGGGTCGCTAAACCAACTAATACCATCCCACTGTTTCAATTGGGTAATGGATTTCTTCCTACTTTCTTTTCGTTGAAAATTGATTTCTTCCCTTTCTTCCTGTGTAAGGGCAAAATACTTTGTTGCTGAAATAAAGTCAACCCTTTTTCGCAGACCCAGACTTGGGCCCGTCCGTAAAGTACGCACATATGGAGGGAACGCAGAGGGTTGGGGGGAAGGTCTGGGTCTGCGTCTGTGCTAATATCCCAAAGTAAAAGGGTGGCGTCAAACTTTGGCATACGGGGGAGGGGTCAGAAGTCCAGAACTTTTGTATTCATACTTTGTGGATGCCCCCTGTGCACAAACATTAGATGTAGGCGATATTTTTGTGTTCGTTCTTATGCATATACCTACATAGACAAAAAAAATGAAAGTATAATTCAGGGTAAAATGGAAAGAAAGTGATGTTATTTATAGCACAGCTTGGTAACGATCTGATTAAAGAGGGTGCAACTATTTCAACACCAAGCTCACTGACATGACAATGTTACGTTTGGGCAATCTATTACTAGGGTCAGTGATTAATGTTTGTTTTGTTTCCTTTTCCACTTTTCCAGTTGAAAAAAGAAAAGCACAAACAGAAAAAAAAAAAGAAATGAAAATAAATCAAATAAATAAATAAAATTTGAATAAAAAAAAATAAATAAATTGAAAAAAAAAGAGAAAAAGAACAAAAATAAAAGGAAATCGTGCTCAGCAATGTATAATCCAAAGGGGGCCAACATTGTTTTTAATTTAATTGTGTTGGTTTCAATTTATAAAACAATCTGCGATTGGAAACTTCTCCTGTTTTTGCGCGGAAGAGCCATGTGTCACACCCACCACTGTTAACTTCTGGAATGATGTGCCATGTTCTTTGTAAAGTTGTTCTGCATCAATACAGATTTTTTATTGTAGTTTGTTTGTTTTTGTTTTGGTTTCTGTTTGTTTGTTTGTTTTTTTTTTTAATCAGAGAAACGCGTTCTGTTGTGTGTTCACGATTTTGACAGAGGAGTGTACGTTGCCAGCGTAACAGTAACCCATTTTTACGACAATAGGGATTACACTTCAATGCGCAGAGCACTGTTTGAACTCGTTTATGGTGTATGTTTCGCGTATATGACATATTGCCTTATACATGTAACAAATGGCATTTATCTGCAGTTCCAGTGCGTTATAGCGAAGTCAGCGACGACATATCGCTTGCAACGTGTAGTTTCTTGTCTTTGCACAGGCTTTCCTTGTTTAAAATTGAAAATATTTTCTACATCCGAAGAACTGTTGAAATTGTATAGAATATTTAAAAGTTAAAGGGAAGCACAGCAGTTTAATTCAATGGTGTCCCAACTTCCTATATGGTTTGTATGGCCCTTATGGCACACATAAGGAGGTGGCAGCTTCCTACATAGTCTGTATGCCCCATATGACAAACACATAGGGTGGCATCTATATGGTCTGTGTATGGCCAACATGACACACATAAGGAAGTGGCAGCTTCCTATATGGTCTGTGTATGGCCTTTGTGACACACATAAGGAGGTGCCATCTTCCTATGTGGTCTGTGTATGGCCCACAGGACACACATGGGCAGGTCACAGCCTCCTTTATGGTCTGTGTATGGCCCTTATGACACACATAAGGAGGTGCCATCTTCCTATGTGATCTTTGTATGGCCCACAGGACACACATGGGCAATTCACAGCCTCCTATATGGTCTGTGTATGGCCCACATGACACACATAAGGAAGTGGCAGCTTCCTATATGGTCTGTGTATGGCCTTTGTGACACACATAAGGAGGTGCCATCTTCCTATGTGGTCTTTGTATGGCCCACAGGACACACATGGGCAATTCACAGCCTCCTATATGGTCTGTGTATGGCCCTTGTGACAACATAAGGAGGTGGCAGCTTCCTATATGGTCTGTGTATGGCCCTTGTGACACACATAAGGAGGTGGCAGCTTCCTATATGGTCTGTGTATGGCCCTTGTGACACACATAAGGAGGTGACAGCTTCCTATTAATACTTCTGTTCTTGTGTGACTTACAATTACACACAGTTTGTTTTGTCAAATTGTAAATGCCATCATCAGGTACGGTTGCTAATGCATCATGATTTAATGCTACCGCAGCCGGGGTGCAATTAATGCTGCTGTTAAAAAAAATAAAAAACTACGGTACACGGCCGCCATTCACATGGCGTAGGATCAAATAAAAAAACTTCTACCATACTCTTGGTGTAAAAGTGTTTCTGGCCATTTAATTATTCTTACTATCATAACTATAAAAGTGGTTCTGAACGTTTAATTAAGCTGCACATTACATCCTTCCATTGGCTGACACACTTTTGGTGAAAAGAGCGTGATTTTAAAATTTGTCCCCATGCAATGTGAATGCAGCGGATATATGTAGCATATCGCTATATTTCAAATATTTGAAAGCCATACGTTAAAAATAAAAACACAACAATTGCATTGGTGGCAAAAAAAAAAATAATGCATAATAATGTTTATAAGAGAATAAACGTGCGTTGGTATATGAAAACGTGTATCAACTTGAGTTGAAACCTGATTGGAATTTCTGTTTCAAATATCGCCGAAAAAATAATAATAATAAAACAAATAAATACATAAGAATAAACAAAAGAGGTTTTCTATATGCTAGGTATATTCTGTAATTGGACGTCATTAAACCGTCTCAATTACTTTGTGTGCGTTACTTTCTGTGTATTTATGAAAACTACCCTGAACCACTGATGAAGTCGTGTTGTGTTTTGATTAGGTCTCCCCGACCAATGGGAGACACATATTGTTTGTACATTCTTTGTGTGCGTATTTATGTATGTGTGTTTGTCAGTCTGTTGTGAACAAACTTGTGTGCAACATATCTCAAGAACAAAAAGTCAGACTTCAAACTGGTCTGTTTATTCCTTTGTTAGGTCGGCGAGTCCTGTCAACTTTTGACGCATGTTACGTCATCAGGCCAAGATTATCATTATGTAAAATTCTTGTGTGCGAAATTTCTCAGCCCCTGAACATCGGAGAAAGTTCGAGCTTAGTGGGACTATTGCTTGATAGATCCGAAAGATTCTTTCAAATTTTGTCGCAAGTTTAATGGGCGAGTGCGGCGTATGACGTCATCACGTAAAAATATGTATATATTGTTAACAAGACCTTGTGTGTAAAATATCTCGATAGCGGAAAGTTGTGTCAACTTCAAATTTTATATGGGTATTTCTTGGATCGGGCGGACGGTTCTGCCAACTTTTGACAGGTGTAGCAAAATTAAGAAAGGCATATGACGTCATTACGTTAAAATATTGCAGATAACATTTCACAGCCGCTGACCATCGTTGAAAGTTGAAACTTGGTGGGAATTTTGCTTGGTAGGTCAGAAAAACATTGTCATTTTGCGAGGAGTAGAAGGGACGAAAACGGGATATGACGTCATTAGGTAAAAATATTTCGATAACGGAAAATCCGATTGGTGTTGTTTATTCTTTAGATAAGTCACACTGCTTTTGTGTAAAATTAAACTCATAGAAAAATAAGATAGGCGCCAATCGCGTAAAAAGTATCAGGTGATATCTCGGTACTTGCAGACACTGTTGTGGAGATTTGAAGTTGTCAAATGTACATTTTGCGCGCTTGCGTCTTTGGCGCACACGAATTATCACGCTACAGTTCTTGTTATGCTTTGGCTGTGTTTGTCTTCGCGCCGAAAATATCACAAATTTTCCGGCTCAAAATTTTCCGGCAATTTCGACGAGCTGGAGAACGACCCCTACGTTATGTAATGTTTCGCAATGTTTGCAGTACCTGGAAGTAGCTTTCATTTTTAAAGTGGGTCATCTAATATCTCGTGTAAAGCAAGCAGCTCATCATTGTCTCACCAAAATGTACACCCCCCCCCCCCACCCTCGAGGTGAGTCGTGTGTTGCCTAGTTATGAAGAATGACTTGCCAATGCTTTTTGGCCGAAGGGAATGTACGAAGACAAGGTATACATCATGGCTATGGTTCCACTTGGGGTACAGACCCTTAAAGTAACGTTGACTAACAGGGTATGGGTTGCGTTTAGAGTCGTACCTACATTAGATGGCCTTGGGGGGGGGGGGGGGGCAGGGGGGTAGGTTTGGAAAGAAAAAAAATGTTTCAGTAAAACCAGTTTGGAGCTACCAGCTTTAAGATCCGGATAAAAAGAAGTAAGTAAACTTGTTTGTGGTGGCAAACCAGTTTCGGGTAACAAGACGTGCGGTAAAATCTGCCTGTCTTGACCACTTTTAAGACCCGGATAACAAACTACGTACGGTAAAACTGTTGTAATGATCAAATTCGAAACTCGGATAAAAGGACGTACAGTAAAATCTATTTTAGCGACCATCTGTCAGACTCGGATGAAAAAGATGTACAGCAAAACCTGTTCGTAGTGACCACCATTCGGAACCGGACAAAGAAGACATACAGTAAAACCTGATTTTGTTAATTTTTAGTAAAAAGAAACATGGAAAATAGTAGGTGAGTTATGGGTTTAGTCGCGGAGAAAACAAAACATCTCAAGAAATTCAATAGATGTTGATTGAAAGGGTATGATATAAGCCTTTACTCTTATGTTTTGTGTAAACTGGCCGCGCGGTTGACAGATTTTGAAGATGTATGACTTGGCATCCAGATTCCCTCCCCCAACCGCATTTGGCTGCCAAAAAATGCAGTTGTTGGTATGGTTAACTGGATTACTACAAAATTACTAAATTTGTTTTTGTTCAAAATGCTTTGCTGTGCCGGTGGTTTTATCTTATCTTAAACAGCAAGGGACTTATTCCATTTTTTGCTGTTGAAATTTGAGTTTTAAGTCGCCCCTGGCTGCTCCTGGGCGGGCTACACACTTCATGGTGACTGAAAGCTTGCTTTCATTTTTAATAAAAATGCATTTAGTCAAGCGACTGAGGGTGAACATATGACCTTGAAAAGAATCGAAGCGCACGTAATGTGACATGAATCGCGTGTAATTATCGTTTGAATGAACATTGTTGATGATATGCAACATGCATGAAAAGCAATTTTCATGGGATCCACTTACAGCCGCAGTTGAAAGAAAGACACGAGATGTAATTGAAAGCGTAAAGGTACATTTTAGCAGGGTTTCATACCTCCGTTTTGTGTGAAATTTGCTTTTAAAATAGCTTGGTTTGCATCAATTTTGACCCAAAATTGAGCCTGACCCTCACGTGTGACCCCTCCCTTTTGGAAATTCTAAAGCTGAATATTCTCATTGGTTGTGAAAAAAATCATTCGGTCTTTTTATTTTTCTTTTCAGCCCTGAATCAGCCAATCAGGGAGTAACTGTGATAGTCGACAACAGACAGGGTTACTATAGAAACCTGAAGTATCTCATGAAAACACTGTGGGTGAGTACATGGAGGAAACAGCATTAAAAAAACTTTTTGCTATATATATTTAAACAAGCGATACTGAAGTTTGAAAAGTGTCGTCCTTTTTTTCGTCTGTGGTCAGGCGGAAATAGAACTTACTCCCCCACCCTAAATCTTTGATATCTGTTTAGTGTCATGACTGAATGACCACCAGTTTGCAAGGACCGCCTCTTGTTTCAAGCAGTGGTGTTGTTCCACTCTGTTCTTCTGAATGTGAGCCAAGACGTTTCTGCTTGTACAGTCGTATTGGGGGCTACTTTCTGAGCATCTTCCCCCCTCTTCAGATTCAATGTATCTTGCATGCATAGATTGCGATTCAGTTTGGAAACTGTCCCTGGGCGTTTCTATTTACAGAAAGCGTTAGGTCATGACTTATCGGTGGTGTACGTGGTACAGCAAGACAAGAATCGGCGACTCAGTAGCTTCAGAAGAGAAAAATATGACGTACCTTTTGAGGTGAGTGGGTTTCTCGCGCTTCTATCAATGGTTTATTGTATTTCTCGTTCAACCCATTGAAGTTGCTCGATCCTGGACCCGAGGAACGGTTGTATACCAAATGAATTGTACTACATTACATAACCAGGTGTGCGAGGCTGAAAGTTATTGAATTCGGAATCGTTAGTAGCGTCCTGATAAAAACTGTTAATGATATGTTTTTTTCAGCCACAAGTGGTGACCTTACATAAACTCCACCAGTGTGTCAACCCCACCCAGTTGACCTTTGACCTTGGCGGCAGGCTGCATTACAACCACGACGTGTGGCTTGAGAACCGCCTCGAGTACGAACGGTTCCTGCGCGAGGCACGAGCCGTCGATGCGGACCTTGACGTACAGATGGGCCAGGTAATGGACTCGTCGCGCTGCTGACTATCCCGTCTAGTAATCTGTGGAGTATTCGGTCGACCGTAACAGATTCTTATTATTGAGTTGTCGTTTACGAATAAAATTAGATAGCAAGATTCACTTAAAATTTTTACGCTACTGATTGTTTTCAATCAAAATTTGGAATTGCAGTCCAACAGATCTGAAATATTTCCAGAAAGTAAAAGGTGAATACTGTTATCGGTGCCAGTCAAAGGGTCAGCATAAAAACCTTGTCGAAATGCTTGAATGCCTTAACTATTTTTGGTTTCACCGTTTCAGATTCACGAGTTATGGCAACAGTTTAACAACATGACTCCACAAGATTTAATTAAACAACACGAGTACCTTCGTATGCATGTGCTACAGCATCCTGAAAAAGTCATACGACAGGGTAAGTACTCATGCAAACACGTGACGAAGAATCTTGAAAAAAAAATCATACGACAGGATAAGTACTCACGCAAACACGTGACGAAGAATCTTGAAAAAAGTCATACGACAGGGTAAGTACTCCCTCAAAGACGTGACCAAGAATCTTAAAAAAAGTCATACGGCAGGGTAAGTACTCACTTAAACTCTTCACGAAGGCTCTTAAAAAAAGTCAAACACGTGACGAAGAATGTACAACAAACAACAGTACAAATACCCACGCATACACGGGTTGCCAAGGAAAACTCAACGTTTTGTCTTGTGTTGCTTTGATTCACAGGTCGCGAGCTTTACCGGAAGTTACAGATCGATGCGGACACGGGATTCACGCAGGCGAATGTAGCCGATAATAATAACTACACACTGGACCAGATAGTGACCATGAACAGTATCAAAAGAACTGTAGAGCATTTGGAGCACAAGCTAGATAAGATAACGGAACTTTGGCAAGATAAGGAGCGCGGTGTTGGGCAGAGGGTTCAGTTGTCCGAGTTAGAAATGGCTATGAAAACGGTGAGTAATAAAAAAAAAAAAAAGAATTTTAAATATATACCAATTTTCGTTGGAATTTGTTTGTACTTTCCATCCATTGACATGAAACTTTAGTTTAAGGTGGATTTACAAAGAAAAGAAGTGAACAGGGTAAAGAAATATTGAAGTAATAATTTATTTGATTGTAGTGTAAATCAAGTCAGCAGTACTTAAAATATAGTTCATAGTTTGTATTTGCCATGCAGGTAGTGGACTGGATTCTAGGTCCGGCAGAAAAATTGATGATCTCACAAAGCGACATTGGAAACTCGTATCGCACAGCTGAAGAACTACGTAAACAGCACGAGCAGCTTGAACTCAAGTGCACTGTAAGTTTCGGAGCAGGAGTCTTAGGCTAATGTAGCTGTTGAATAAGCCTTTTGGTGATGCGCACTTAGATAGCCTGAGGTCGGTCAGTTATTAAAACCAAACGTTAACGAGTCTGCGTGAAATATAGTGAAATGGTGTAGATGATTTACTTATGGCGCCCTTGGACTTGCATGACGAATCTTAGTTTTTAATAAAACTGGCAAGGCAGTCAGTAAACAAACTTCGATGTGAAACCTTTCAGAAGCCCCTTTCATATTTTAGCAAAGTTAAGATACCGAAAGCGATAGTAAGAGAACCAAAGGTGAGATAGGTGTATTTTGAAAACGGTATTAGACATTTATTCAAAATAACTTGAGAGTAATTTGAAGCGCCGATGTTTTTGCACCAGTATTCTAATAGTATGTTGGGACTGGAAGAGTGCGTAATGTGCCTGATGCAGTGACGATTTGGTTACGGTGCATTATGACTGAACTTGTGTCTTTGATGAGCGCATTATTGCACTGTCTTCGGCTTAAGAGTTCATTATGATATCGACACGAGTCCCGCCAATGTAGTTAATCATCTCTAGATTTTTTCGGGTGCACAAGCAATTTTACTTTCTTTCAACTAAAATGAAATTAATAAGTAAAATATTTTAACCTTTTGTAAACAGAAGTAGAATGAGTCATAACGAAATTGTTTCACATATTCATTAGATTTCGTAACGCCCATTTAATCATGTTATGTTCAAAGAACTATTAACATTTCCTCTTTTTATTTTTGCAGGACACATACGGTACTTACGCGGAATTACGTCACAAAGCGGCACAGTTGCTAAGCGACGGCCACGACAAGGCGGCGGACTTGGAAGCACAGCGTAACTATATGGACACAGTGTGCCGTAGCTACGCAGCGCGCCTCGAGAAGCGACGCAATCTCATTATCACGTCCGTGCGTTTTCATCGCCTGGAAGAAGAGGTATGCCGTATTTTTAGAGGCAGCACTGTTATTCACAGGGCTTGCAGCATCATTCTGTAGCTTAGAAACTCACAATAATTAAACACAATTCCACATGGATGGTGCTCAGGGGTGGTACAAATATAGGTGAATTAATTTTAAATCTGTTTTCTCCATCGTGTTAAAATAACTAGTTTCTTCCGTTTGCTGCTTGATTTGCAGATTGGAAGTCTTAGAGTAAGAAACTCATTGGTAGAAACCATAAAACTGTTTAAATACATCGTGTGTTTATGTCTCTGTCTCAGTTGTCAAGGTTACTAGATGAGGTCATGGACTTGGTGTGCTCAGAGATCGTCGCCCCGGATGTGACAACGGCAAAAGAGGCACTGACTACACTGCAGACAAAGTGTGAAAAATTAAGTAGGTTTGGTTATTTCAGTATCATTTGTTCGCAGTATCTATTAAGTTATTTTTACCCTTTAAAAAAAATAATAAAAAAATAAATTAACGCCCGTAAAATAATCATAAAACATAAATTTTTAATTAAATTGAGATTTTGATGATTTCTAAAACGATACGAAGCAAGAAAACTAAAATAAATAATAAATATCACTAAAAAGAGATACCGAGAGATAAGAAAATGAGAAAACAGGGTGGCCACAGGTCAGGATAAACCGAAAAAATTCTGAAAAAATAATTTGAGTCAAAGCATTGAAAATGGCCAAGAAGGCAGGAAAAATAAAAAATAAAAAAGAATGATTTCGACTAAGGTCATTATGTTTTTGAGTGGTCCGTACGTCCGTCCGTCAGTCCAGCCTTCCGTCCCTCATTCCATGGGTCATGATTGTGAACGCCAACTCTTAAGTTCAACCTTTCGGATTTCAATCAAACTTGTTATGTAGCTTCTATATATAATGTTCTAGAGCTGATTAAGTTTTGGTGACCTTGCGTCGTTGTTCAAGGTCACCGCGGGGCTTTGAAATTTTACATGGAATTTTCCATCCGAGTGATTTGTGAACACCATATCTCAAGTTCCACAGGTCGGATTTCGATCAAACCTGGTATGCAGGTTTTATATATAATGTTTTAGAGCTGCTTGGGTTTTGGTGAACTTGCATCGTTGTTGCGGGATTTTGTATGTTTGATTTCCCATACCGAGTTTTTATTAAGCCTTCATGTAGGGGGCCTAATACCTTTATTTTCATTTTTGGTACTCGGCCACCTCGTAGCGTGAAGCGGGGGACTATTAAATTCGGGTCTGTCGGCCTGTCCGTCTGTCAACATTTCGAATATATCTTATGTGCGATAGATCTCAGAGACTACTCGAAGGATTCAATTTAAACCTTGCTTAGGGAAAGAATATAGGGTGTAGTTGTGCACCTGGGTATAGGTTTTGCTGGTCGCCAAAAAATGTGCTCTAGGGACTTTGGCGAAAATCCAAATATCTTAGGCCGCCAGCATCTGTATAGGATGTCTTTTGTGCGATAGATCTCAAAGACTACGGGAGATATTGCGTTTAAACCTTGCATATGGAAAGAATATATGGTGTAGTTGTGCAAATGGGTATAGGTTTTGCCGGCCACTGAAAAAATGAAATCCTGGAATTGCACGCCTACGGGGGACTTGGTCAGTTTCACTGACATACTTGTTGTGGTTTAAAAATATGCCTAGACAGTTGCTCTTCTGAGAATCCCTATTCCCCAAACCATATGGCAGTTATGGTCGGTGCAACGGACACAGCTCTATTTTTTTTATTTTAAAGTTTTATCGTCTTGGATTATTGCCTCTATATATGATTATGCATAATTGACTCCAATGATGAAAATATACCATTTTCTACATCTACACGCAGTTGTCCATTTATCATTATATTGAGGCTTAAATTAACCAGTTGCTTCATTTCGGTATGAAGTTTATAAACAGACATAACGAACAACAGACATAATTAAAATCAACTCGGTAGTTTATGTAGTGTTTTCGAATCATTTAATTTTCCGTCCATCCTTCGTCCATAAACAATTACCTACCGTTATTTGTTCGCGTTATTTATAACAACATTGCTTCCTTGATGAACGTTGTTCCCTGTTTGCTCGTTCCGGGATACTCTTAGACCAGACTTCTATTGATGGGTGTTGCACACCAAAAATTGCTCACGACTCTATTTTCAAAATCGTAATGTTGAAAGATTTTCGTTTAAACGTCGGCTGGTAAATTCCCGGCTGTGCATTTAGGTGCCTCTCTTAAGGCTTTTCTTTTTCCAATACCCCAAAGATAAGCAGACAATAAATGTGAATAAATTCAGAGCTTCTTTTTTAACATCAAGGCTTTGGAACCTAATGGATTAGTGTGAAGTCCGATTTTAATGTTCCTTATGGTTGATCTTTTACTGGCACTACTCTCCCGATCAACCGTAAACATGAGGACTGAAAGTAAAAAAGGGAGAGAGTAGGATTAAGATATTCTCAGTCTGGTGTGTCTTCTTATGAGACACAACATTCATTTTCAGAACACCTGATAGGAGTAAATGGTATGGAACTGAAAGAGACACAGAAATAAACTAAAAACAATCATCCGCACATTAGCAGCAAAAGTCGCCCCGATTTGTCCAGTTAATCTATTAACTGTGCTCGAAAACGTAAATGCTCACAAGTGAAAATTGTGATACTTTATCTGAAAAGATTAAGCGGCAAGTGGTACTGGTTACTTGCATAAAGCGAAATAAGTGGGGATTATCAGGGGAGCCAGGAAAAAAAAACGTCAGAAGCCAGGCAAAATCAGGAAAAATGATCCTAAAAATAAGAAAAAAGGGCCATGGAAGTCGGGGAAAAACTCAGAAGTCAAAAAAAATAAATAAATAAAATAAATAAATAAATAAAATAAAATAAATAAATCCAGAAATTCTGTGCCACCATGACAAAGATTATTATTTAACTCTAAAATTGATCTGTTGTTTGGATTTTGCGCGAATTTGTTTGTAGACGCATCTGCGGACGAAACATTTAGCGAAAGTCAAAATTTGCTAGACCAGCTGTCTCTGCCAATCAAGAACGCGTTTGGCAAGGACGTCACCCCTGACAACCGGGGTCACGTTATGCATGTGGAGAAAGTGACGGCCGACTTGCAGGATCGGAAGTCTCGCTGTGACGAATTGGCTGACGTCAGAAGGTTAAAATTAGAGCAAATTTTGCAGTTACGGACCTGCGACCAAGATGCCAAACAGGTGAGTCAAGAATTTGAATAATTACACGACCGTTCTCTCGTCATATTTCATATTTTGTATTATTATTTTAAAGGATAAAAATATAGAATAAATGTCACCCATAGTTATTCTGAGTTTTTATATTCTCGAGATGATAATTATGTAAGTGCAGTATCATTTAAAAATAAATGAAAAAAGTTGAGGAAAATCGTTTGATTATTAGTAAAAAGAAAAAAAAAAGTGTCAATACGTTTGTATTGTGTTGTTAGGCTACCGCTTGGATACACGAGTTGTGTGATGTAGCTCATGAAGCCCAGAGCCAAGCAGTAAACCCTAAACAGGCCGAGGAAGAACGCCAGAAACTGGAAAACACAGCCAGGGTACAGTTGTTAACCCCCCTCCCCCACCTGCTGTCTCGCAGTGGGCGTTAACTCGTAACGACCTAAGACAATATCGTACTGTAGTTAATACAAGTTTCCTTTCCCTCGCAAACACAGTTAAAGTAAATTTAAAATCAATTTAGAAAGTAAAGGAAAAAAAATATATTAGTGTGGCAAGTTATTAACTTTTTAAAATTTTGCAAAAATGGTGTGTGTTTTGGTGTGCCAGGGCTCGTACGAATACGGCAAGCAGCTGCTGCAGGCGTCGCTGGGTCTGCGCCGCTCGCTGCGCATGGATACGGCACCAAACGCAGCGCAGACGCACGACCTAGAGGAGGCGTGGCGCAAATTTTCCGAGCAGATCAGCCAGCAGCTATCCCAGCGAAACGCCACTGCCATGTTCGAGAAAAAGGCAGAAGAGGTATTTTGCTTTCTTTTCGTTTTCTTACTGATGTACATTATCCACTCCATGCCGCTTATATGATCATGTTCGACTGTCAATTTGTTCAATGGCATTCCGTTTTGGTTTTAACAAACTCACTGTAATAAATAAGACAAACAAAAAATTATATTTTGAAGTGCAATATAAGTAATGACGTTTATCGATATTAGGCAGCGTATGTTGACCGTGCTTCCAGGTGTTGGATGAAATGAATCAGCTGATGGTGGCTATGAGTCAGGCTGCCAACCAGGAAATCACCGTGTATAACTTAGTCAAACAGTACACACGATTGAAGGACAAGGCAGTCGATGACTACAACGCCACCCAGCGGCAAGGCCAGGAACTACTCGCGCTCTTGGCGAAACCAGTTTTAAAGATGGAAGGGTAATGGGATTTTATTTTATTCACTTGTACGGTTGTTGGGGGAGATTTATATGACGATTCTCAATAGGGAGTGAAACATATTGCTGGTTGTTTGCTACTTGAAATTTGTTGTTCCGTCATGTAAGAAGAGATGGTTGGGGGGAGGGGTTCTGAAATGGTCTTGGGTCAAGTCAACCCTCGACCAACTCAACCCATACCAACTCAACCCAACTTGAAAGTCAACTCAACCCAGTTTGTCATACCAACTCAACCCACCCTGAAAGTCAACTCAACCCACCTTATTTTATTCTTTGACTAGTCAATTTAATATTAATTACTCTTATTTTGGAGGGAAATTAAAGCAATGACGTTTATTTTCAACCCAAATTTATGTATTTTTACGGCAATACGCATCATATTTTACACACCAAGCTGTGTATGGTCAATAACACTGCGAGCAGTTGCATGATAATTCAGAAATTTATTTTAAAATAACTAACCAATCTTTTTACACATTATTAAACAATTTAAATACGAGTGTTGCACAACAAATATATACCACAGACACGAACTACATTACGCTTAAGTTATTTGTCTAACTTGACAAAATGAGTTTATATATCACGTTTTACACACCACAAACTGTTTCTGGTCTGGTCAAATTTACAGTCTGGGCACTACTCATTTGGGGCGTAAACCCTACCCTCGGTTTTCAACAATGTGGAAGCTGAACGCGTTCCGTTTTTGTATTACACATTATACATTAAAGAGGTGATACCATGTCGGTTGAAACCCCGAGAACACCCTCTCCGCCTCAGATAATTTATGTGATTGTAAAAAGACAATACATAAGAGCTGATCCCAATCAATTGAAATACTCTATTAACCCAAATGCAATTCATTGTGACATTGTTAACTCCAGTCCCCGATTGCCGAGTTCATACTCCATACAAACCTTTACAGCATAATTGCAATTCAATATCTGTGTCGTCTTAAGGAAATATTTCGAATTACATGGTATGAAAATATCCCGTCTCAGATGGTTTCTGTTATTGTATAAAGACAATACATTAAAGAGAAGATCACATATTTGGTGAAGTTTCTTTCATATGAAACCAGTAACTCATCTTAGAAACTGATTATTTCGTTTTTCATTAATATATTTTGTCCTTGGAATGATTTCATTTAGGTGGGTTGAGTTGACTTTCAGGGTGGGTTGAGTTGGTATTAAGGGTGGGTTAAGTTGACCAAACATAGGTGGGTTGACTTGACTAAAATGGGTTGAGTTGGCAGAGGGTTGAGTTGGTCGAGGGTTGAGTTGACCAAACCCCCTGAAATGTACACTTGTTTCAATGTGTTCCTAGCAGTGGCACACTGCTTTTAAAGTGGCAAACTTTGTTATCAAACAGGGCATTCCAAGTATGGGCAAGTTGAAGTAAACATGTTTATGCTGGGAAAGGAGGAGGGAGGGTGGGCGCAGGAATGTCTACAGTTTTAGTTTTTTTTAAGAACAAAGCCACTAATCCTCGAATGCATGATTCACATACAATAATCAGCAATTTTGTTACGTGTTTCAGTGGAGAAAAGCGCTACACATTG
Organism: Protula sp. h YS-2021; assembly: GCA_949752745.1. Lineage (NCBI taxonomy): Eukaryota > Metazoa > Annelida > Polychaeta > Sabellida > Serpulidae > Protula > Protula sp. h YS-2021. The sequence goes on along the minus strand of OX457030.1, from coordinate 49,286,106 downwards.
AACGAAAACCAAGACGCGATGGAGTCCGTGCGGAACAAGATGGACCTGCTACAGCAGCGCATGTACAAGCTGGAGAAGGCGTGGGTGGATCAGACAAGTGGATTCTACTTAGGGGCCAGGGGTGAGGTTTTGGGACGTGACGGTCGCCCAGTTCCGATGACTAACGGGCAGTCTCCAGGACAACCGACGCCCACCCAGACTCCCAATGCCTCCTTACAAAGGTAAATATGACAAAAATGATATCTAGTACGTCTGGGTGCGTATTTCCCAAGTGCATTGGGTTGAGCGGTCCGCAGATGTTTCTGTCGCAGAAAAAAAAACATGGTTACATTATTGTGTTGATGAAGTTTTAGAAATTCCGTTAATATCTCCAGTTGTAATCTGGAATCAGTCCTGTGGCGTCTTATTGTTGTCAGTTCTAATCTTACAGATATTTGATTGTTTCTGTTTCATTTAATCTATATTTTGTGTGTGAAATTTACATTTAATTTCAGTTGTGAGGTGTGTTTAGTTTTGAGGAAAAAATTTACGAAGGCAACGTTGATTTCTGTTTCTCAGGAGGCGTTCGCGTAACCAAGCGCCACAGCCAATGGTTGCTAAACAACCAAAAGAAGAAATGATCATGGTAACTAAGGCTGGTGTGGCGCAGGCAGTTACGCGCGGATACGCCCAGCAACCACCGCCCCCTCCGGCTGCCACACCAACGGAAGATGAATACAAGAAAACAGAACGTGACCTGAAAGAGGTGATTATTCCTTCCTCGCCACCTAAAAAAGTTTGAAAAAAAAACTTTATGATTTTACCTAAAATAGTTTGTGAGAGTATTGCCTGTCGGCGCAACAACCGGTTAACATCAAAGTTAAAGCCTGACCTTTTTCTTTTCGTGTTTTGTACAGGCAGTGGTTGGTGTTATATAGAAAGGCTCGTTGTTGTTATGATGTGGGGTAGGACGCGGATAGCCATTTAGGTTTTGGATCGGTTGTATATGTCTTGTGACATTTGCATTTTTGAGCACTGTAGCAATTTGCCGGTAGCTTATTAAGGCACGCCTGGTGGCGCATAAAGCAAGCTTAGTGGAGAATTAAGAGAAACGAAAATGCGGCCATGTAGAATAGCGCTGATTAAACAAGCTATGTTTTGGGCGCTGCTGATTATTAGAAGATACTGAGATAACACAAATTTTTTACGTGTTATTTTGAAGTACTTAACATACAAGTAGGCGACTGAAATAATAGTCTGTTTGAGGCATAGAAGAGCCATTAAAACACGATAGCATTTATTTACTCCGCGGTTCAAGCAGCGTTAGCTGTTGCTTAATCAATCGGTATATCTGCCGTTTTCCCCCGATAAGACGCTAATCTGCATTCTAGACAAGAAATAAACAGAAGGATTCCCAAGTAGATTTGGATCTTTTTGTAATGCCACAGAGATCAAAATAAATCACACCCGCCGCCGTGAGCCAGGAAATATCTGCGCATATCTCGTGGGAGAAGGTTATTTGCAGTCCTCAAACCCCGCACTTTTTCCCGACTGGCTGGTACTTTCGTGCAGCATAAGAGGGGAGGCGGTGATTCTACATCATCAGTCTGAAGTCCTGAAAATAGTTTATTGATTTGCCAAACAATTGTAGCCAAAACTGTGTGTTGATTCATATACAAAATAGTTTGGTGATTTTTTTTTTTTTTTTTTTTTTTTTTTTTTGGCATTTTTTAACGCGTAAACGAGAAATCACGAGCATTATCGCAACCAATGGAGGCCTGGTCATCAGCTGGCAATTTTACGTGAATTTACGTGCTGTTTTGTGACTTAGTTGTTGCTGCTGCATTGTCATATAAGTGAATAAGATAACATTCATCAATATTGCAGTTATGCCCGAATGACCGTAACGTCATGTGTGAATAACTTGATTATATGCTAACAAATTCTACACGTCTGCCGGGTGAAAGTGACATAATGCGTGAATATTTGCTGCGGTATGTAATACTGTTGTCTGCGAACCCGTATGTCTTCAGCCATAGAACATTTATCTGCTTCGCACGTAAGACTGGTTTTGATAGTGCAATTCATCTGCAGGCAGGGAAGCCAAGGCATTAACCGTGTCTGTCGACGCACCAACAAGATTCTGGTGTACAAAGTTGCCAAACAGCATCCAGAACATGCGTCATACTTTTGTACCACGCTTCAGGAAAGTTCGTAAAAAAAGTTTTGTTTTGCGGAGGTTTATCTTTTAGAACCGTAGCTATTTTCGGCAAGCATAATTATCTTTGTGAATCATGGTCTGGAGAATTTTGATGCATTGAATTTTAGCACTAAGTGCGGAATATATTCTTTTTTTTTTTTTTTGTAGTGATTTTACCGTTCAGCAGTTGGCACTAAATATTTTCTCAGCTCCATCACTAGACTATTTATTATTGTGCATAAATATCCCCGTCTTTGTTACACAACTTTCTGGAACAGTCGGGTGTGCGATGGTGAAGCAGTTCCTGCTATTTGCCACAACGCGCTCGTATACAAATCTTGCGTGCCAGCTCTGTTCTTTGGGATTGGGAAAAAGTTCACCTTGCACAATTTCTGCGAATGAAAGTGCTGCTGTTTAATGTTGGGTTATGAACCTTGGTCCTGTTCTTTCCTGAAATACTCAATTAAATAAACAGTAACCATTATTATGACGTTTTGAAGAAACTCACACCGTGACATGTTCATCGTTGCACCAGCTCTTGAGTCCAAGCTAGGGACAACAGAAAAGGGTAAAAGCGCCGAATGTACACTCCTCGGACCTTAATTGCACCACGTATGCTATCAAGCATAAGCTATGTCGGTTCTCTTCTGATCTAGATGGATGGCACGTTTGCAACAGAAATGTTCGCATTCCATGGCCAAAAAAAAAGTATGACAGTACCTCATCTTATTTTTCTCACAACATCCAAACCTTACCCAGTGAGCGGTTCTTTCATCATAGCGAAAGGTATTTTTCCGAACGTTCTGTTTATTTCTTTCGTCCTGTCTTTTTCTTTCCTTCTTTGAATACGAGTTTCGTCTTGTTGAATAATAACAAAATTTTTGCTCATTTTAAACAGTTGTATTAAGTGGCATAATGTCTGAAGACTGGAAATTTGCAGTTTTGAAATTTCTTTTTTCAGTGTTTTGAATAATCAATATCTCGAACATCTCGTCTTAGTTCCGTTCGAGTTATTTCTGATGATAAAAATTACCGCATATTCCATAACCCATCCAAAACCATCTCCCTAAGTTGGGTGTACATAAACACAACGTCTGACCTTTAGATTTCACCTGGATAAACTCTGATTTGGAAAAAGCACTTTGGAAAATGGGTTACCAGTCACAATATTTTCAGAGCACTGCAAGCATTCGATCCGGGTACACTGTCTGTTACTCCGGGCTAGTCCTCTTTCCCTTATCGCAAACAATGTGTGTATTGCCATCACACACGGTTGTTATTGCACTCCCCCCTCCGCCCTAGCTCTGCTCCCGGATAAGGGTTAGATCTATGCTGATCCGTGTACACTGGCGATCGTAAACAGTGTGGTTGTTGCAGTCACAAGGTTTCTATTTCACTCCCCACCATTCGCCCATGCTCTCCATCTGGCTAAGGGTTAAGTCTGTGATGAAGCTCACTGGCCTGCTCTCGCGCTGAGCTGCTCTGGATCTCTCCCCTATAACAGCGCCTGTAGCCGGAAAAGATCTTCAGAAGGGACTACGGATACGAGCCAACCACTTCTCACTGTTAAAAGCTGCTGCCACTTTTAACAGTTTCTGCATGCATGCTGCAAAATTAACAAAAAAAGAAACAACAACAACAAAACTCTTTCTAAAAATCCCTCTTTGACTATTTGTACCCTTTTCTCTAAAAAAATCTTGCGGCTACAATATTTCTGCTATTCATAAATAAGAACGCAGATTTTGGTCAAAATTCGGAAGAACTGAAAACAATAGCAACAGCAACAACAGCAACATAACGGAAAGGCAAGAATTGATGAAGTCGAAATAACCGGCGAGTGCACGGGATATTCTTGTTTCCATTTCATCAACGAATGCTTCGAGAAGATCTTCGCTTTTGCGAAACTTCAAGGGGAAAAACTCTGGATATTCAAATCTGAATTCTGAAAGAAAAGGAGACAACGTCAACTCGAATAACTCGAATTAGAAACCCTTTCTCATCCAAGCACCAAAGGATAGTCTGCTAGTGGATGAAGGGACGCTATATTTTCGTTGCTAAGGCCTAACGAGAAAATTTTATGTGTCGCTAAGGGACAGGAAAAGCATAGAAAAAAATGGCGACTCGACGTAAAGAGACGCCTATGGAGGTCGATACCGAGCCGGTGTCGGTCACAACGATTTCCACGGTAGCGGTACAGTCAGGACGCGCTAAGATCATCTTAGCCATTCTCAAAGTGAGTATACAGTGTATGTGTACAGTGCCGCTCGCTATAAACGTCATGTTGTTCGTTGTTCCTGTAACTATGGCAGGACAAAGTACAGTTTAGAATATCGTCCTTATTCGATTGAACAAACCATTTCTGATGTCTCATGAAAATTTCTGCAGTGTTTGTAACTTCTATACACAGTTGCAAAGTATATATATATATATATATATATATATATATATATATTTATTTTTATATATATTACTCCGATCTCGGCAGACCAAATTTATTGTCCGTTGCTTTGAAGAATAAAAGATGTGAGGAAATGAAAAAGTGTTCTATTTTATATGGCGTTTGAAACAGCACAGGTGCTCGATTAAAAAAAAAGCCAAAGAATATTTAACATGTGGTATGACAGATGGGTACTGCAGTATGTGTTATCGGCGCTATTGTTAAAAAAAAAATCGATGTCACTTTCAGTTTTAGAAATCATAAATCGTTAAGCAATTTGTAAGAGGAAAAGTTGGCAGACAAGGCTTTTATGATGTAGTTGAAAGACCACGCCCCCGGATTGTATATCATGGCGGCCCTGGATACACCTTCTTTAATCGTCTGGGGGATTTATCTTTGCTTGTTTGTCTGTCTTATTTTTAGTATACTTGTTTGATATGGTTTGGGTTGTTGATATGTTGGCAAAAATGTTCCATCCTGAAGTTTTTGTGTGTATTCTCTGAAATGTCGGCCTTCACGTATGTGCACTTTCCAGACCAGCTGGGTTGCGTCTGATGTCTGATACAGTGACTTCCTGTCCGATCGCCCACTGTGTGTACCCTCCGTGATCACTAGGGGTGTTACGAGTCGTACCGTAACCGAAAACGGACCGCGGTCTTCGGTTCGGGTGGTTAAAAAACCGAAAGAGAAAAACCACGGTATTTTCAGTTTTTTTCACTGACAGTGGACAGCTATAAAATAAAATACTGCTTCGAGCTCAGCTTTAAAACCTCAACACGTTGACATGTTGCTCTTTTTAAAAGGAACAGTGTGTAAATTTTGAGAACTTATCACTCGACAATTTTATGTGAACTGCTCCTTTAGCGACATTAAGCTCTCTGATCGCCTTGTGTTTGTACAGTCCTTGATCACAATGCTGGGTCTGCCTGATGTCTGATAGTGACTTCGGTCTGATCGCCCACTGTATGTACCGCCCGTGATTACAGTATTGGGTTTGTCTGGTACAGTGCTTCCGGTCTGATCACCCTCTGTTTACTGTCCGTGATCATAATGTTGAATCCACAATTCACTTCTGCCCTTTCGCTCAGATATTTCATAAATCCGCACCAGAATTTCTGTTGCTGCAAAGAGATTTCCTTCTTGAACCACCAAGGTCCGGCAAGCAGTCATGTAAAAATGAAAATACAGAACTAAGAAATTGAAAAAAAAATGACCGGAACGAAAGGAGGTGAAAAAACAAGGATTGAGAAAAAATAACGGAGAAAAAAGGTAGGTAAATAGTTAGAATAAAAAAAAGCGTCGCTACTTCCGGTTGTTTCGTGTGAAGCTGCTGTCGGAATGTCCCTTCATACCTAAGGCTTGTTTTCCAGATTATTGTACTATCATAGCGAACCCTTCTTTGGTTTGATGATAGAACTTTTACGAATCATCGGCTAGTCCTGGTACTGGGACATTTCAACTCAAAGCGCGATGTTTTAGTGCAAGCGTTATGGGGCATGTGGCTGTTTCAATTGTTCCCCACAGGTAGAACCTGGGAGGAATATATGCGATCGACCGTGTGTCGGTCTGTCGGTCGGTCTGTCATAAACAGCTTGTTAACGCGATAACTTAAAAAATGCTGCAAAGATTTTAATGAAACTTGGTTTGTAGCTTCTGTGGTAACAAACACAGGTTCGTCCAAGGAAAATGGACAATCTGACTTAGAAAATTTCAGTTCTTGATTGACCATTGTTAACACGATATCTCAAGAACAACTGCAAGGATTTTAATGAAACTTGGTGTGTAGCTTCTGTGGGCACTAACAAGGATCGGTCTTGTAAATGGGTTAGGCTGACCCAAGGAAAATGAACCAAATGGACTTTCAAATTTACCACATCTTGGAAATTATTCAGCATCGGAATGAGTTTGTTAACACGATATCTCAAGAACGACTGCAGGGATTTTAATGAAACTTGGTATGTAGCTCTTTTGGAAACAAACACAGATGGGTATTGTAAATACTCGTCCAAGGAAAATGCAACAACTGCATTTGGAAAATTTCAGCTCTTGAGTGACTATTGATGGCCGTGTTTAAGTGATGGGAGGCATGTGGGGAATATGTGGGCTATGAACAGTGCTCTAGTTTATTTGTCTCACCGCTTGTGTGCATTTTTCCAAAACATAACCACTATTGTGTCGCTGCTGCTTGGTTGAGCAATCAACGTAAAACCAACCGTTCTTTGGTATAAAACAGGTTCTCTCGAGGTAACGCGAAGATGTTTGTTTTTGCAATTTCTGGTCGGAATTCAGGATGTTCTTCGTGGATTTATAAATGGATCGACCGTGTCAGGATTTATAATCCGACAGCTGTCTTAAGTAATTTACCTTGGTACTCTCACCAGACAACTGAAAAACCTGAGCTTTGACGTAAGCTAAAGGTTGCGGCGCTATCGACGTTGTTTGCTGGTATTACTGTATGAGCGATTTGTCAAAGTAACTCCCTATTTACGGCGGACGTTTAGTGTCCTGTAAATAGGAACATGGCGATGTCGACTATTGTGGGTGTTAGCTCCGCTAAAAAAAGTAAGCGAACCAAAATTGTGAGGTCATTAAAAAGATTACCTAATAACTGACAGTCTGATTTTATTTTCCATCGTAGTGTAAGTATGAATGTGAAATCGGTCCGTTTCTATGTCCGCTTACTGCTGTTTGCTACCGTGTACTTCTTTTCAGTTATTTGCACCATTCCAATGATCTTTTTGTCCGTAGCGATTTTCAGTTTTAATTTGTATAGGGGTGTGTTCATTGGCCTGCATTTTTTGGTGGTATACCTGGTGAACATTAAGTTAGCTAAACCAAAACTGGCATTGGCTTACACGTAAATCCACCTGTTTTGAAATGTGTGTTTTGCTCCAGTTCAGCAGATTTTTATAAAAAGGAATCAGTCAGAAACACCCAACTTGGTTTCCAAACAATTTCGCGATTGCGTTTTTTTCCCGCGGGCTGTTTTCGGCACGCGCGTAGTATTGTATACAGGAACCGTACGTTCTAGTTAAAAATATGGAGGCTGGCGTAGGTTGTTTCTCCGGGCATAGTTACACCGCTTTGAACTGTCTGTTTTACACGTGCGTAAAACAAATGAGGAGATTAGCTGTTTGTGAAATATGCATCTGCTTACCAATCATTACTAAATGATATCGCTAAGTGCAACTGTTCTTTTTTCCTTTGCAGAAGTTGATCTCATATATTAAAAACAAGTGATCCTGTTTAAAAAAAAACACATCGATTCTTGAGTAAGTTCATCGATGGCCTTTTAATACCAAAGACTATAAACTACAAGTAGTAAACAGTCTTTGTTAATACTTCGTCGCGCCATGCCAAAATGATTTGCTCTGTTGGAATTGGTGTTTGCGTGCCTCCCGCCGCATTTCGCAAAAGTTAACTGCACTTTAACTCTATTAAAGAGAAAATTTGTTGATCTAACGACTTCACGCAAACATTTTTTAGTTTAAAAGTTTTGAGTAAAAGTCAGCGTCTTAATCCCATACCACATACCTGCGACCGTCTTCACAAACTGCACAGCTGCGAACGGATTTGTGCGCTTAAGCACCATAGGCTTACATGTTATCCACTTTTTACGCAGACCTTCGCATCTAAGTAGTCTGTGCTTTAAGACCAAACTGGGGAAAAAATTAATTGGTTCCAGATGAAAAATAACTGAACGTAAAGAAATAAACAAGACACAAGCAACAAAATGCATGAACCAAAACTGAGACATTGTTGAAGATCACAAAGTGTCTGTTTTAATTTTAAAAATTAACTGATGATCCAGACATATAAACAAACTCCTGTTCATCTGTCATACCCTGTATAAATAACCTTTTTCTAGTTTACCTTACTGATTATATTTTCATCTTTCAGAGCAATGATTGGATCAGGGTGCGCATACAACAGATGGAGCCCGACCTTATGGAAGTGGGTTCGAATCTGGAAGAAGCGAAACAGCTGCGCCGTGAACACGATGATCTGCTCTATAAATTAGGGGTAAGTATAAAATATCACCCACCCCGTACACTGTTTTTCATTTCCTTCCGTTTTTAGTGACTTTGCAAGCCCCATGTCGACTTGAATATTGTGAGTTTTTTTTTTTGTTATGGTGAAGGTCAAAGAGTGATGTAGGGTAGGATCTTGTGCTTTCGTGTGAGGACCGACCCCTCAGAAGAGGTGAAACTGACTTGCACGATGCACAAGAAACAGTAAACACTTGCCCCAAAAAACCCCCTCCCCTCCCCACCCATCCAATAGGAATCGCCTCCTACAGAGGTTTCTCGTTGTTGAAGAAGACAAATCTGTGTGGGTATACAGTTGAAGTGAATAGTTGTCATAAATTCGTTATTTATGGCCATTCTTGCGTGGGGAGGGGCGTGGGGTCCGGGGATCACTTGAGTATCAGTCAAGTTAAAAAAGAAGTATTTTCACTGTATATAATATATTTGGATATATTAAATTGATCTGTCATTCAAAGTGATCAGTCATTGATATTTCCGTTTGGTGGTGTTGCTGCACAACTCATACATAGATTCAACATGGACCGCATAAACAAGGGCTCTGAATTCTCTTATCACCCTGAAGTTTTGTTTTGCACGTATGTCATGGGGAGAAAACCCTGCTTTCTGTCTTAATGAAAATGCTTCTTTTCAGTATAAAATTAATATGCCTTACATATTGAAACACTAACACATATGAATTGAGCAGTGTAATTCAGTTTTCGAGCTAAATTCTTTGTATTAAGTTTAACAGTGATAAAATGTAGCTGCGGAATAACAATAAAGCTATCGGACATTATTAGCTCAGTAGTCGGAATTCAATGTGAACAAGTGGAATTAAAAAGGCAACAGCATATTACATACGGGGAGAGCGATATATGGTGCCCAGCGACATATAAATGAGTCGCTAGTCGTTGTCGTTTCTACCTTAAGCTCTGACTAGGAATTTCAATTGGGACTGTTTCCAATTGCCACAGTTTACTGTCGCTGGCGCCAAAGAGATATCCACATTTGCAGCAAAGGTTTTTGTTAACATCTGTAAAAAAAAATTCTTTGCTAGTGTAAATGTGAAACCTCTGGTAAATCGACAAAAACGTATTGAGGTCTGTCTTAAATCTCTTCAAAGCCCGATGTCGTCATTAGAAACTATGCAGATAAAGAAATAGATCGACTTTTCGCAGTAGAACTGTTGGAGTTTGTTTATCAGAGATTACTTGTTTATTTGATTGTCGGTAATTTGGCAATCACATAGCCTTGTCCGATTTCATGATTCAAGCCGAACTTGAAATGCCAACGTCAAAATGTTTTATCGCATTGCTTAACCAAGTAGCCTTGGCTAGTTTTCCAACGTTCGTATTAGATTCCAAGACCATTTTGGCCGTATCTTTTCAAATCGTGAGTTTCAAAACGTGCATTTAACCAACTTGTTTAATTTTAGACTGTTCACATCCTACCCCCCCCCCTCTCATCACCGCCACAGCCGTAGGCCAAACGTTTTGTTTCCACTTCCACTCCCAAAACGATTTTCTTTTCGCGTTCCTGAAAATTAGTTTCTCAGGCTCGACCTTCTTGATTCTACTTTGCTAAACTTTTGACAATAACTCACACCTTGCCGTGGGACGGCATTGCATTCTATATTTGACGTCTTCTGACAGGTTCTAAACCCTTCTCTCAGGTCTGACCATATTAAAATATGGAAATTTTGTTTATATGTAAACCAGAAGTAGCACACCATGCGGGGAATACATGTACTTATTGTGGCCGTGGTGTACTCGGTGTACTGGTATCCACACTGGATGAATAACATGGATCATATAAAGCTGCTCAAGGCGCTAAAAATATCACAGCCAGATGCAGACTTTACTCGGGGAATCTGTCGAAAGGCTTGGATAACTACCATTGAGTGAGCGGCAGAAAGTTATTCGTCGAGAATGAAAAGGGAGAAAACTGTGCCTCTTTATCCTCACCCATAGCGTATTCGAGGATTGTATTTTGGTGAAGGACCTGAGGGTTACTGGGGGGGAGGGGCGTGCTTTTCTATGTATTTCTGTCGTAATTTAAAAAGTTAAAAAATAATCTAAAAAAGACTAGACATGAAGTTCTTGTTTTGAGTTATGATAGATGCATAGAAAACAAGGTGTTGGCCGTACTGGGTAAATCCTGCCCATTGACAAAAACAAGCATTGTAGGGGTTTTCATGAAGAACAGGTCCTAGTTAGGAAAAGAGGCCTTTGTAAAGTAATTAGTAAGCTGATACAGAGAGATAGGGCCTTAGTGAGGTAATTAGTGAGCGATTCCTGGGAGAGCAGATCTTGGTTGGGTAATCAGTTAGACCTTGGTCAAGTGATCCTACGCAGAGATCAATCCTCAATGATGTTTTTGGTTAGCTTCGTCTAGGAGAGTAGGTATCAGTATGACGCACAGTGCGTGCCTTTTACATAGGCCGTTGTGAGTTAATGAGTAAAGCCTTCCTCTGAGAGTAGGCGTCCATTAGGTAATTGGCAAGCTGCTGCGTTAATATCAAACCTTTTCGAGGAACAGGTATTGGTCAGATGTCAAGCCTCAGTGACATGAGCCGTGTCTGGAGGAGTAGCCTTGCTTGAATATGTAGTAAGCCACTTCAGGGAGAATATACCTTAAGTTCCTTCATGGAAGCCCTGATAAGGTTGTTGTTCAGCTTTTCCAGCACAAAGAATTCGTCACTGAAAGAACCCCCTGTGATAGTAAAACTATCAGCTAGGTAGTTCTCGTGATTTCTCGCGAAACGAAGGACTTCACTATATTACTGAAAATATCTTTCAGGGAAATAATCGCTGTATTGTTGAAAGGTCTTTGTTATTTCTTGAGGGGGCGGGGAGTTCTCCCACTCGTATATTATAATGTAACAGCGACACTTTTTGTGGTGTTTCTACTCTAAATTCTTATGTATAAACGTTTTTGAATTGGCCCCTTACTGCTTCCCAGAACGTACAGTTTTGTTTATATTTCTGGGCAGACTTAGCAGAACTGCTCAGTTTGCAATCTCTACTCTAAATTAGACAGCTCATTTTGAGCAAAAATTCCCTTCGGTTTACTTGATTTCTAGTCGTGGCCTGGCAGGCAGTATGATAAAAGCTAACTCAACCTTATCCCGCATCTGTTGGGAAAACATCTCACTTCGAGTTTAAAAACGGCCAAAAACTTTCATCCAGATTCGTGGTATTTACTTATCTTCTTTCTGGTTAAGACACTCAGTTAATGTTTTGCTTCATTGCGTGGTATTTGTTAGATGGTTGCTATGGTGACTGGATTGTATTGCTGGTGAGATAACACCGATCTAAACACCAGGCAATACTCTAATCTTGGTTTCTAACTCGAATACTGCCCATGACGGGGCGAAGTCTGTTTTGTAGCAAACCGGGTTCCCGTCGCCAGTGCCCGAGGTACTCCTGTGGTAATTTTGGAGCAGTCTAATGCTTCATTAAATGGTAATCAAAGGGTGAAGTTCTTTCAGCTCTAAGCAACAGTAATAACGTTTTCTGATCGCGAGATTTCTCGATCTAAGTAACTTTTTTACAGCTAAAACAGAAGGAAATCGCATCATATCTGTTCCGATGTACACGTTTCGATTTTTCCCGCTTTTATGCACAGCTGAAACAGAAGGAGGTACTGGAACTTTTGGCCCGCGCCGACGCCAAGGCGAACGAGAACAAGTCGTACCAAGAGGTGTACGCGGCCATGGCTGACTCCCTGCGCGAGGCCTGGAACGACCTCAACGCGCAGCTTGACTACCGCAAGATGCTGCTCGACCAAAGTATTGCATTCCATGAAAGCGCCGTGCAGGTGAGGGATGGGACATATGTAGGCAAATCGCAGAAACATAATTTATTTAAACGTTATCTCTAATTTTATGTTCGACTCTTTTCTTTCGAAAGGTTTTATTGTGAAAGCATGCATGTGCATTGGAAAAAGTTGAGGGTACCAAATAGGTGAAGTAACCAAGTAAAGACGACAAAATAATTCAATCGAGAAAAATCAGACAACCAGTGAAATACAGAAATGGAGCGCGCTGAGATGTGTCATGTGCGCCGAATATTGTTGCTTCAGTTTTCGCACAAGATGTCGAGTGCTCAGGCGACATTCGCGGAGACGGGTCTCGCCACCGACATCGACACTGCGCGACGCCTTCTACAGCAGCACAACGACATGAAGAAAGGTGCGTTGGTTTGACACGTCTGTGCATAATATTTGCCTGCCACGTCATTGATATAAGCGTACATTGAAAAAGGGGAATGTCAGACTTATTAATGCTTCATGGAGTCCGTAACTGAGCGATAGATCACTTGCAACATCTTTGCATCGGTATGCAAAGGTGTTGCACTAAGAAACAAGGTGAGAGCTATTTTCTGATTGAAGATTGTTTTAAAGTAGCGATAAAGTTCAGTATCTTGCGTTGCTGAGTCCGAACAACTTAAACTTAGCGTTATCTCCCTCACCTCTTCTCTCCAAACTGCGTAATTCTCACACTGTATAAACAGGTATACTGGAGTCATCTATGCACACATTACAAGAAGGCCAGTCACTCCTGGATCGTATACGCCAAATGGGCGCGCACGCTGACGTCACGAATCGTCACGCCACCACGGCGGCCTGTTACGGCATCGAGCACCTGCTAGAGCTGCTCCATGACCGAAGGTACGGGACCGGAAGTCATTTACTGAAATTAAGTTTCGCACATGTGCACCGACGTAAGGCCCAAAAAAGAGGGCGAATTTCCTCACCGAGGTTGCACTTATAGTAAGCTTGATGTGGGGGAACAGCGTTCTTGAAGTAATTTGAGAAACTGGCTCACAAGTTTCGAAATGTTGGTAGATAAGTGAAGGCCATGAGATTTGTTTGCTGTCCAATTTTGGTTTCATGACAAACAAGATTTGTTGGTACAGGTAGCGATTGCTCGTTCACCTAACTAAATGGTCATAGAGGTCATGCCTTTGGGATACATTTTCGATTTCGAAACGATTCGGAAATAAATAAAATATTTTGTTCTCAGTGCAGAAATAACTTGGGACGTCTCAATTTGAATGTGATTTCAAGAGTATGACTATTATCTTATTTAAACCATATTTTCAAGCGTATGACGTATATTTGCAGGCGACATTTAGAGGAGCTGTGGTCTGCGCGCAGAATAAAACTAGAACAGCACCTGCAGCTGTTGTTACTCGACCAGGAGGTCACCAAAGTGTCCGAGTGGTTTGCACAGGTTACTGTCTTCTCTCTGTCGTGCCTGAAGGGTTGTGGCAATGACTGTTGTATGTTTGGGTGAAGTCGGTTAAGCATATTACCGAGTTAAAACATTTGCGTTTAATTTTATGAATGAATTGATGGTTGGTATCCAGATATAATTATCCGTGGTCTGCTTAATAAAAGGGGATAAAAATCAGAATATTCCAAAAGGAACATTATCACGGTACTGCAAAAAGCCTGTGAAGTTTTCTTAACCAAATAAACTTATCATTTGCTCAGCGTGATGCTGCTATCATAACAAGAACAATAATAATTGTTCACAGGTTGGGAGCAGATATGCGGAGAAAACGGATCTAGGCGAAAGTGTCCAATCAGCACAAGCCTTGCAAGAAGAACATCTAAGATTTGAATATCAAGCCAGAGTAAGATTTGTGCTGTTTTCTATGCCACGAGGGGGCATTGTACAGTTTGAAATAAAATCATATAATTTAAATTTTAAGCGGAAAAATGACATTAAGTTTCGTGTTAACTTTTTCATATAATAATATGCACGAAGCAAATTCCTTTACAGTTCAGCCTATTAAATTATAGTAACGTTTGAAATTATTCACCAGAAAGCACTTCTAGTTAACCATTTCTTTGCTGTTCAGTACAACATAAAAAGACACATATTGACTTCTTTTGGGTCAACGTAAATGGATGCTAATGCGCAGACCCATTTTTTGACTGAAGTATGTGTCTGTTCATTGATACAGGCAGTCAGGTGGCGGTGGTTACGTCATTTTTTACGTCATTTTACAGGAGATCAAAGACACGATCTTGCGCCTGGTGCGTACGGCTGATCAGCTGACGCATTCGGCACACTACGACGCGGACGCCGTCAAAAGTCGTCTGCAAAAAGTCGACCAAACGTCAGAGGAGTTTATGTTGAAAATGGAAACAAGACGAAAAGATATCGCCCTTGCTGTTTCTTTCTTCTTCCAAGCAAATACGGTGAGAATAAAACAACAAAAATAAGTTACAAAATTGGGGTATTTTCCAGCAACAATATCCGTTTGGCAAATAAAAAAAAAGAAAAAAAAAGTTTTATCAGAAAGGCATAGGCTTGCTTTGGTGAGCTCCATTGAGACCAATGTAAAGGGAAAGTCAAAATGAAACTAAACATGCATCAGCGTAACTTCAGGTTATTAAGTCAACGCTGTAAGTAGTCGCCACCCCGCTAGATTCATTCGTAATCTGAAATTAATGTTTACCGTTTTGTAAATTTACAGGCTCTATCCAAACTGAACGAAATAGAAGTTCAACTGAATTCGACAGATTTACCCAGAAACAGCCAAGCATTGGCAGAACAGCACAGTTTCTTATCGGGGCTCATTACTGAGGCATCAACCCCGGCTTTACACGAGGGTCGCGTTCTTCTTGAGAGGGTCAGAAGGTGCGTTCAGCCTCGAAGCCGCCCTCCCTGTTCCCATCATCTCCAGCATTTTACGTTACCTTTTTCTCTATTTGTGTAAAAGCTATGTTAGTAAGACTCAAGTAACATACTATAATCATCTGCGGCTGATAAATCTTTCTGAAAATTTCTGGGGAATTTCTAGAATGGTCGACGAATAGATAAAGTGAAAAACTATAAAAGAAATACAAAAATGATAGATTCTACGTAAATTTCAGATGGGCATTTCCGGAAATGACGGACATTCTTAAAAATAAGGTTATGATGTTCCTTCTTTAATATAACACACCAAAAAAAAAAACAAAAAAAAAAAAACACACAACAGGGTATTTTATTAACTTAGCCTGTACGTGTTAAGTGTTAAAGTAACATGTCCTTGACCTTGCGCACACTGATATCCGTAGGGACGATCCTGGTGTGGCGGGGGTGACCAGACAGTATGAGGCCTTGCAGAGTCGGGTGACAGCTCTACAGGACAAGTGTCTAGCGCGCTACGAGGCCGGAGAGAGAAGCCAGGCTTTCAACAAGTTCCAGGATAAGTGTCACCAGGTAAGCTCCAAGGGACTCTATCAGTTCATTTCACATTCACAGTTCATATCACTGTTTAAAAAAGAACAGATAGTCAGTTCAGCAAATAAAGTCAATAAATATGAAATTTGTTTGCTTTTAGGTCAGTCAGTGGCTGGGACAGATTGGACAAGGCACTCTTGTGAACCATGGGGATATGGGTTCGAATCTGGCGGCCGCCAGAGATTTCTTAGAGGTGCATGAACGTCTGCACGATGATCTGATGGAGAAAAGTGACGACATTAAAACGCTTTCGTCCGTCACTGAGGAACTTGTCAAGTCAGGCGACCAGGTTTGAGTCTTTGTTCACTCGATTTTATGCAACAGGTTTTCATCAAAGAAAAAAATCGTAGTGCAGTTGAACACTAGAGATTTAGTATGTCCAAACAAAGACAAAGCTCTGTTGGCTTTAGGCAAGCACCTTTGCCAATTTTTTCTCTAATTTTTGTGTAATTGTAAAGGCATTTTGTATTTTACGTTTTGTGTGTAGTTTGCGGATTCGGCGACGGAAAAAGTGAACGAGTTGAAAGAGCAGTGGAACCAAGTTGCCGACGTGACGGAGACGAGGACGAAGTTGTCCTTGGCTTACATTGCTTTCCACAAGAAGGCCCAGCAGCTGGCCGTCCAGATGGATGCCCTCGAACAGTGAGTACCCCTTTGTCCTTCTTTTTTTATGTTTCCATGGGGTAATAAATAAGTTGATAAATAGAATCAATAATATAAACTAAAATGAAAGGCGAGAATTTGTATTAGCAAACAATATTTTGTGTATGCTCGAAGGGTTTTTTTGTCTCGGGGTATGATATAGAAACTTTTGGCTAATATCTGGCCCACGCACCATTCTGAAATTTTATTTACTTAACAGGTGATAGGGTAGATTATGGAAGTGTTGCCTTGAATATTTTTTATGTCAGTCTTTAAGACGCACTCTGCAGTGAAATCTTTGATTTTCAGATACTTGAAGATTGAAAAGTTCGACCCAACTCAGATTAGTGACGAGTCGGTCAGACACAAGGAGGCGAAATTCCAGGAGATGTCCACGGAATTCCAGCAGGTGGAGGAGAAAGGACATAAATTTATCACCGATGCCAAGCAGGTATGTATTGTGCCGGCATAAACCAGAGTACTTCTCTCCTAAAGGGGCAAATATTTGGACTTTTGTGGGTAAAAATATTTTAATCACAAAACTCTTAGCTGTTCTAATTCGTAAACAATTACTTTGTTGTAAAACCATAAAAAAATGGTGAATGATTAATATTATTTTTAGGCTAAGAAAGATGATCGACTGGACATAAACAGAGCCATTTTTGTGGTTGAGACCATTATTAGTCAGTTTAGTGAGAGAAAATACATGGTGACAGAATACTACGAGCATTGGAAGGTACACGTCACTTCCGGCAAAGAATTCAAAACACAGTGGCACCAGTTTGTGCAAGATGCAAGAAAGGTAAAGCAATCCCCGTAGGCTTTTGTTTTTGCCAGTTAATTACCCCCCCCCCCCCCCCCCCTGCCCAACCACTGCCCCATTCAATTTCATTCTCTCTTCCCGCGTAGAGAAAAGGCAGTATTTTTGCATTAAAGTGTCATCCCGTGAAAAAAGTTAAGTGATAATAAATATCAAATAAACTGAGGGCGTAGTTATAAGAGAAATTTATGTGTACTCTGAATATCGAATGAAAATGACATTGATTTGAAAAAAAGAGAGGTATTTCTGGATGATATGTCTTGGAGTCGATAAGATGTGTTTTCTGGTCAAATGACTTGTGTCAACAGGACGGCAAGAAGTTATTAACGTTAGGGCGATTGACTATCTGTTCGCCTTGCGGTCTTGTTCACTGTTTAGAAAGATGGGCGCGACAAGGGAATGTAGAAAGTGACCGACGTATTGTTACGGTGCAGTTGTTTGGTGTTCTTTTGAATTGCGCTGAATTCCGGCTTAGAAAAAACCTCAAACGATATTTTGCAAACATACACGATCAACTCATTCTAAATGTGTGGAATTTTTGCTAAATAAAAAAAAAAATGTGTAGTTTCGAAAATATATAGAAATTTAGACTAGGCAAGGATGCTTTAGACCAGATATTGTTCAAAAGAACAGCTACGATTTGATGGCAACGCACAAAATTCCAATGAAATCCAATCAGATCACCCGTTACATTATGTGAATATGCAAATAGCGTAGACTTGAGTTGATTGGTCGATATGTTTGCAGACTATTGATTGGGTACAGAAGATTGAGGATGATTTCTTCCCTCTCATTGCTGGAGATTTGGGAGATTCAGAAGAACAAAATAAACAACTTCAGAAAAAGCTTGACCAGTTTATGCCAACTGTTAAGGTAATAAGGAAATGCTTTCACTGTAAAAAAATTAAGATTCTTATTTTATTTATTTAATAATTAGACTATTGATGAAGTCCAGAAAACAGAAAAGGAACTGTTTGTTCCGTATATTGCGGGGTATTTGGGCAAAACAGAGGAAGAGACAAAGAAAATGCAAAAGAAGTTAGATGACTTTATGCCCAAAGCTAAGGTAACGTAAAGTTTGTAAAGTTGTCGATAAATTGATAACAAAAAAAAAGAAAAATTGAAGAGCAGGTTTCTAAAATACAAATGAATTTTATTAACAGTGAAATGTTGGACAGAAGAACTTTTTATATTGTTTCATATTTATTAAATGTAAGCAAACACATAAATTTATATAAAAAACAAATCAATTAACCGTACAGAAAGCACAGGAGGAAATAGAGAAGCACCTGAAAACAGCCGAGATGCTCTCACTGAAAGGCGACACCCACGGACAGAAGGACCAGATTGTCAACGAACTGCTCAAGATCCATACGCGATTCCAGGCCAGAATAGCTGAGTACCAAGTCCTACTCAATATGACCATCAGCTTCTTTAAGAACCTGGGCCAGGTGAGGGCTCAACAATTTTGAATTTTCTATGTTTTGAATCTGAGGGCGTCTTTCCCTTACAGGTAATTAACACAACAAGTAAATAACCTTGTGTCGTCTCACTTAGAATAACTGAGGAAATGGAAGTATAACTTGGCCCATTCGATTCATATTTTTGTTTGATAATCATTGTGCGCATGCAACGCTTGGCCTTACAAGTCAGTGTGCGCCCAAACAAGACTTGTATCGAATGAATCAGTGTGCGCCCAAACAAGACTGGTAATCACACGATTCAGTGTGCGCCCAAACCAGGACTGCTGTTCCGCATGAGTCAGTGTGCGCCCAAACAAGAGATTTGGGGGGAAATTCAATGGTGAAAACCTGGCAAACAAATAACCAACAGCGTCCAATTTGCAAACTGAAAAGTTTTTATTAACCCCCCCCCACCTCTCGATAGGTTTGGATGCTGTCTGTCCGCCCATCGCCAGATGTTTCTCACAACTTGATCATCCGTTTCCTTTGATATTTGATCCATGGATCATTTGTCATAGTGGTAGGTGCAAGTTATTTTTATTTTGACCTTGACCGAACTTCAAGGTTACAATAGCCGAAATCTTTGATTTTCAATAATCCTTTCCGGGCTGTGATCTTAACGATGGTTTACTTGTTTGTTTGAACTGTAGTTGGACAAATTGATAGAAGACACAGAGAAAGAATACAAGGCTGCCGAACTGCCCAAAGAAGTGGCGCATGCGGAAATCCTGCTGGGAGAACACAAGGCAAAGAAGGAGCAGATCGAGGGCATGCTTCACGCCAGTCACGAACGCGGCGAGGAGATCGTCGTCAGAGTCCGCCAGCAGGTTATTTGCATATGTTTGCACCACTACTGAAGAATGGTTGTGTTTCCATAAGTGCTGTAAGGTGCAATGTAAAATGAACCGCAAAATATGTTAATGACATGTGGGAAAAATGTACAGAAAGGCAGGTGTTGTTAACAAAATAAAACAACATGTGACTGAGTTAAAATTTACTAAATCACACATTTCGCACTGTTTCGCCAAGGATGCGGAAGCCATTGCTAAAGACGAGGTGCAGAAGGTGCTGAAGATGACGGAGGACAGGCGCGCACAATGGGAGAACGCGTGGGAAGGCAGGCGCGCCAAACTGGAGCAGAACGTACAAGTCTGCCAGTTCTACTTTGATTTAAAACAGGTGCGTGCCAGTGATGTGTGTGGGCTATTTCTTTTAGTGGTCTTATGGTGCCAAGAAATTCTGTTTGGGAATGCTTTTGTTATGTCCTGTCTCTCGGAACCTAAGGCTTTTCACGAAATTTGTTCCATAAAGAAACCAAGCTAGAAATCACATCTTTAATTCGTTTCGTTATATAAATATGTACAAAGAAACTTGTATCTGGTACGGTGGAATCTTGTTACCTTGATTATGATTGGACCGATCTTGCTACTTTTAAATACGCCGAAATGCCAACAAGAATTTTTATTATGGGATGCATGGAAAGAAGTTGGCCCATTTCCAACATCATTTTCTTTAGTGATTAATTTCCTGCTGCAATTTAGTAATAGAAATATGTTCATCCTTATCTAATTTTTGTAAATCCGTTTTTATTGGTTTTATTATTCAATCACGATTCATGTATACGATTGAAAATTGAATCTGGTTTGATTATGAAATATTGAGACTTGGCTATGAATTCTTTGTTACAAATTTTCAGTATCTTAATTTCATGGAAACTTTCTGAAATTGTTAAGTTACTAAATCGATATAGTGTATTATAAATCTTCGTTAATTATGAATGTCTTCTGATGAAACCGTAGAAACAAGATCAACAAAATCAGTTAGTTTGACTTAGTGTAGTCAGTTATATCACCCAGTATCATTGTGTCAAATACATATTATAAAATTAAAATTCCCCAATCAAAAGGTAGAAAAATAGATAAGAAACTAGCCAATGACAATTGTAGATTCATAACGAGCTGGATGAGCTTCACCGACAGCTCAACTCCAGGAAGGGAAACTATGGAAGCAGTCTCAGTTCTGTGCGCATGATGAGCCAGGCCTTCAAAAGCTTCGAGATGACCATCAACGTCATTGAGAACAAAATCAAACAGTTTTCGGGTACTGCCGATACCATGATCAAAGAGAAACATTATGATTCGCGGCGAATTCGTCACGAGATTGACGAAGTTGAAAGGAAATGGGCGGCCTTCTTAGCCAGTATTGGCGATTATCGCTCATCACTTGATAAATCCGAGAAATTCTTTGAGCTGATGGACCAGGTGTGTTCAAATTTCAAAAATATGTTGTGAATGTTGTTCACCATTTATTGTAAATACTTCTTTCTTCCCTGTTTGTTGCTGTTTCTTCCTGTTTCTTTTTTCACACCTGTCCAAGATCGTCCATATCAATTAACTCTGTGATGTGTAAAATGATTTTGAAAAAAAATAAGAATCGTGTTCTGTGTTAGACTCCCTAGTCAGTAGTCTGTAAGACTGGTAAATAGTTTACATGCCATGAATATTTCTGAATCGTTCTGGTAGTAGTCCTTTTATTAATGGCTGTGCTACAATAAACTGTGATTTAAACTTCTGTCTTAAAAAGCACGATTTTTAGTCATCACGTCTTGTGACTGGTTTTGCCCTTGAATTGCTTCCTGAAAGGACTGCCTGGAAAAGATCAACTGAGAAAAAATATTGATGTAATAATATAAAGCAACAGAGAGAATCACTTGTAGTGGATTTGCTTTTATTGTGGTCACAGTGCGAGGCGACGATTAACGATGCGGGGCAGTTCCTGCTGCAAATCGGCACGAAGGCATCCATGTGCACTACGTCAGCCGACGCCCTTGACCTCATTCAGAAACTAGAGCAGTTCAAAGCTCAATTTGCCAACACTCAAAATGGCCGCCTCACGGAGATGGATAAATATGCCGTCATGCTTTGGGGTTAGAAAAAAGACCGTCGTTAAGAAAATTAAAGAAACTAAATAACAAATTTTTTAGAAGATGCAAGCCATTAGAAAACACTGGGTGTATTTCTTGTGATTAGGTAGATGAAAAAAGAGCAGATACTTTGCTGTTATGTTAAAGTTTATGAAGTAATACGCATAAATGAATTGGTTGTTGACTGGGCTAACTAGTGAATTAAATTAGTTATAGTTACAAGTAGCAGTAATAATAGTTATAGGCTAATAACAAAGTAATAATTGTAAAACGTAATGATAATAATAATGATAAAAATGTCGTTGATAATATGTTTTATGGCAGTTGCTGTGATGATAACGTACTGTTTTAGGATCAGTCAATGGACCTTCAAAAATGCAACACATCGTAGACAAGAATCAAGACATATTAAACAGTTACCTGAAAGCCGTAGATGAGCTGGGGGTTCTACGAGACAACCTGCTCAGGAAGGAGGTGTGTTTCTCCAAAGATCCGGCTCTTGTTTCGTTGAGGGAGAAAGAGGGCGAAAAGACGTGGTTGCTTCGTTTAAATGTATCGGACTTGATCTGGAAATAATTTTTGGAAGAAATGAATTTTAAGAATCCGTTAATGGATTTTTTCCGGAAACTGTCGTTCGCAACATGAAAGTTGCATCTTTCCGACGATCGGAAGAGTTTAATCAGTTTGAAAAATGCATTGAAAAAATGCCTGGAAAAATTTTGAATTAATGTAAAACAAAATTTTAAATGAATGTAAAAAAATGGATTCCAAGTACTGGCTTTTATGTTAACAGCAAATTTTAGCACAGCTGAAGTTGGAAGCCGAGCTCCACGCACCACCAGTGCCCAACTGGGTCATTAAACTGCAGAACGCTGAAATAGCAGAGGGTCAAAGGTCAGTCACAACGTACCCATATGTTATCACTAATGTTCAATAATGGTATTTTGCTCACCTCGACATAACTGAATATATATGCGTATAGAGTGGAGAAAATGGGATCGTTGCATTCACTGTTGGGTGGCCGTATTTACTTGTGTACTTATTTAGGAATTTGACTTGTTTCAGATTCACATTCGAATGCAAATATGAATGCGCAACTGTACCGGAAATCACATGGTTTAAAGATGGAGTCGCCTTGAAGTCTGCTGATTACGTCATCGACTGCAAGGACGGTCACTGCACCCTCACCATCGAGGAGACGTTCGCAGATGACTCAGCGACATACGTCTGCAAAGCCACGAGTCCCGCGGGATCCTCCGAGACTAGAGCCGGGCTCAAAGTCAGAGGTACGCTTTTGAAAGTTACAGGGTTGGAGGGTGGTCAGTCGGAGGAAGGCGAAGTGCATTAACAACCATGTTTGTGCCCTCCACCAAGCTTGCAATCACTTGCACTTTTTTATCTCCACGCAGTCCAGAAGTGGAATGAGATATGGGATGGAAATTCTACCACACTGATGCTTTTAGTTGCTTTTAATTGAAGAAAGAGCGAGGTGTTAATTGGTTCTTCATAACGTCTATTATATTTTGCTGTAATATTTTATTTTTTCTCAGAGTGCTCACCATGAACTAACACTTATCCTTCCTGATATTTACTTACGGCAATAAAATGCTGTTGAAATTAGTGCCGAAATTTCTTATATATGCAGGTTGTTTTGATAGCTCCTTTCTTATTTCTTCATTATTGTCCACCTCAGTGCCTTTGGTTGACATTAATAAGTTCATGCCAAAAACAGACATGCAGCGATGTGTAAAAAAGAGGACATACACTTTTTTGCTTAGTTACCCGAAGCTTCAGTTTACATTAAAAAAGTGAAATATTTCAAAGAAAGATTACTCAGCTAATCGATATAAATACACCATTGATTTGTTCTGAAATTAAAACCCGCTATTGAAAGGAAACAGCTTTGCTACGCCGTCTCCAAAAGGCTTTTGCTTATTGCTGCTCTGCCACATGTAAATTCCTGTCTAAATGGAATGTCGGTGGATGTAAATGTACGTGTATCATATGTTAATGAGAACTGTTTGCGTGATTAAGAACTGATGTAAATTTATGGAAGAATTTTGGAAGTCCCAATATAAGGTTTCCTTATAACAAAACGTTTTCTTTCATGCATGGCTAACGGTAGTTATTAAATTATTTGTCATATAGTTAGTTTTGTGGGACAAGGGAAACAGCTTCAGTAGAAAAGCGAAATAACTAAAATAAGTAGTAATAGAAAACTCAATTGGTTCCGCAACTTTTTCATTTTTTGATTTTGTAACTATATTTCAAAGGAAAAAAAAAGCTGTAATAAAGTCTGTAGATTTAATCTAACGCGGTGTGAAGAAAACTAATCTTTTATCTGATTCTTAGGCTAATGCTAAACATTAATGTTAAATAACTAAATTTTCTTTCTTTATCTTCTTTCCTTTCAACCAACCGTGTGTGGTGTACCAACCAATGAAATCAACCATTAACCTGCATCCTTTCTGATTCGCCGATTTCCAACCAATCTGATTGGATGATGTTCAACAACTGGCCACTTAAAACGTTTTTGAACTCATTACCATAAACGAAAAATAAAAATGATTGCCCCCCCCACCCCTCTCCACCATCCCGCTCACTTCTTTACTGTTTTCTACCTTGAATAAAATCACGAAATATTTTTGCCCTCAATCGTAACCCCAAATATCCACCAGTAGAAACTCGCCAAAAAGTAACCCCGCCCGACTTCACCAAACACTTGAAGTCGTGTGACGTTCCGGAGGGAACCCAATTCGTGTTCGAGTGTCACGTGACGGGAATTCCCGCACCGGAAGTGACGTGGTACCGCGATGACCATGCGTTAAGTACGGCGTCCCAGGACTACGTCATGACTCAGGTGAACGGGCGTTGTATGCTGAAGATCCGGAGGCTGTCAGTGGATCAAAGCGCGCGCTACACGTGCAAAGCTCAAAACGCTGGCGGGGAAGCCGCCTCAAGCGCTCGCCTGAACGTCATCAGTAAGAATTTGCCTTCTCTATTGGTTTTATTATTATTATTTTTTTTTTTGTATTAATTTTCTTGGCCTTATTACGAAGTTACTAAATTTACTAATATTTCTTGGTGTTTACCACTCAGTTCGTCGTCTGGGAGTGTCCTCCTGCCCCGACACCCTCTGGTCCATTGTGAATCCTCCAATTCCTCATTCCTAGCCGTGGAGTTTATTCCTCAACGATCTCGTTCAACACGCAGCCACGAAGACAAATTTACTAGAACCAAATACCAGCTGGAAGTATTGGTCTCTTGTGTGTTGAGCAGGTTTCGAGGAGGGTGGGGGGGGGGGGAGATGGGAGGAGAGGAGGGATGGTGCTCCAGTCTATAAAACTGGAATATTATATTATCCTAACCGCTTCGTAGAGAAATATGCATGAACTAGATCTTGGATCATTATATAGAGAACCGCTCAACAGGGATGAATGTGTTTGAATGGGTAGTTGCTTTGCTGTATGTTTGGATGGGTAGTTGCTTGGCTGTCTGGTAGGATGGGTAGTTGCTTGGCTGTCTGATTGGATGGGTAGTTGCTTGGCTGTCTGATTGGATGGGTAGTTGGTTATCTGTCTGATTGGAGGGGGAATCGCTTAATCGGGCCGAGTGATTTGGACGATCCTTCGATTCACGCTGTCGAAGACAGGGAAGAGAGCAGCACTTGATATTTAAATAAAACAAAACTTGAAATTTTCCACATTTTTTAAAATGAACTAGCTCTCCTAATAAAATCAGTTCAGTTACTGGAAGTATGTTGGGATGCAATAAATTAAGGGTAATCTATTCTTTTGAAACCAAAAATAAGTATATTTCTCTGATGTTTGAAAATGTCAATTTATTTCTTTATTTATTTCTTAGAACTTGGGTATACAGTGACCCGATAAGTTAGCTGGTTGAATATGAAGTGTTGTTCTCAGTAACCGCACAAGGCAGGCATAGCCATGATGACTCTCGGACTATAAGCCGCGTTTGACCGGTGCTAGATCTGCATTTAGACAATATTTCAGCCGCGTTTGACCGGTGCTAGATCTGCATTTAGACAATATTTCCGAAGAAAAAAAAAAAGAGGAATATTGATTCTGCGAAACAGAATACATTACACGTGGCTGTTCACGGAAGTAGCCGAGGTGTTAACAGATCAAACGGAAAGTTTTGCGGGTGTTCTTACCATAAGCTTCGTTTGTCAGGTGTGAAGAAGCCCTTCTTCGTGGAGCCCCTCAAGGACCAGGTGGTGGATGAGGGCGCCGGGGTGAGGCTGCAGACGACATTTGGCGGTGAACCGGAAGCTCACATCCAGTGGATGCGCAACGACAACCCCATCCAGTCCTCTGCCGTTTTCAAGGTGACTAACGCGTTGGGCATAATGATGTTTTCAAGTTGCGTTTCATGCAGAAGTCGTTTTCACACTTTGAGTTTGCCAGTGCTAAAAAATCGTAATAAATTAACACATGTAAAAAATTGCACCCATTTTGCTTCAAATGTATCAAGTACATCAAAATATATATGTATTATCCATTGAAGTGAAACCATCAGCAGGATCTCAAGCCAGTTTTCAAAACAACCGTTAATTTATTGCAATGTAATTCTCTTTTGTAGATCACAACACAAGGAAATTACACTTGTTTGGACATAAATGGAGTTTACCCGGAAGATATGGGAACCTACTCCGTTATAGCTCGTAACTTGGCCGGAGAAGCCCGAACATCGTGCAATCTCCGCGTAGAGGGCATTGAGCCTTCGATAGCAGGAAGAACCATGGCGAAGCCAGGCCAAGCACCTATTATTAAGATGGGCTTGAAAAGCCAGGAGGTGAAGGAAGGAAGCAGAGCGAAATTGGAGTGTACTGTAACCGCACATCCACCGCCCCAGGTAATTTTAACACTTATATTTTCCTTTACTGTACACTGTTTGCGTTGTGTTCGAACTGAAAATTACGTTTTGTGTCCCTGGTGTCTATCGTCTGTCTGTTATCTATTTTTTATGTTTCTTCTATGGACTATAACATTAAAAATCGATTTTAAATAAAGCGCAGAATATAAAAAGGTAATCGTTGTCCTCATTTTTTGTGCATCCGTAGGTGGTGTGGTATCACAACGGGCAGCCAGTGCAGGAGGCGCAGGACTTCCAGATCGTGGTGGAGGGTGAGCACTTTTCCCTCGTCATCCGAGAGACGTACCTGGAGGACAGCGGGGAGTATAAGATCACCATTAGCAACGAGCTCGGCGCTACCGAGAGTGTCTGCACGCTCACCATCATACGTGAGTGCGGGGGACGAGTTGGGGGCGGTTGGACCGAAATACTATTATAACCTGAGTGTGTTGGGAACCAGACGGGGGCGGGTCGACCGAGAGCGTCACTCCGCTCACCGTCATATGTGAGTGCGGGGAACGAGAGGGGGGTGGGGACACCGAGAGCGTTACGATGCTCACTATCATGCGTAAGTGTAGGGAACGAGACGGGGATGGGTACAGCGAGCGAACCAGTAAGCTCACCATTATCATTTCGGAGGGTTTCAGTTTCTAAAAGTGGCGAGACTGTGGAGAAAGGGGTCAATTGATCCCAGTTCTGGCGTTCTGAATTAAAAACTGCTATTTCGTTTAATCTCGAATTTTAGCTATTAATTGTGTAATAATAATAGCGGCAATCGTAAGGATGAAAACAAGCATAACAAGAAAAAAATAAAGCACTGGATCGTGAGCATTGACAGACCCTTTTTTGACGGCTTGCAGCCATGGACACGCCAGACGCACACAGGGCGGACGAGGTGACACCGCCGAGGTTCACGCAGCTGCTGAAAGACATCGAAACCCACGAGGGCGAGAAGGTGCAGTTTGACTGTCGCGTGATCGGCAACCCCCCACCCATGGTCAAGTGGTACCGGGGCAAGATGGAGATTACCAGCTCCCTAGATTTCCAGGTAGGATTTTTTTTTGGTCAGGAATTTCCTTTAACAGAACGTTGGGTGCGCGGGGTGGTCGGGGATGTGTGCCAGAAATTCAAGTTTCATAATTAGTTGGCTGGATTTGTTGATAAAAATCTTCCGCCATCTTCATATCTTGAAGTGATGTATGAAAAAAATCTTAAGTATAATTTACGAGTAGATACTTGTTAGCCCAAAAGTGTCGCTAAAAATTGTAGAAGAACTTTATGCTTTATGTTTCGCTTCTTTTATTTTGAGCTGTATGAGAAACAAATCGAGTGGAAAATACTGAGCTTAGTCCTTCAAGAGAATTGAAGGGATATTTGTGTTCAAAATAATAGATATCATCAGTTCGCGAAATGAACACGCTGGTGATACCGGAAGTGTTCAAGGAAGACGCGGGAAATTTCATGGTCAAGGCCACGAATTCTGCGGGCGAGGCCAAGTGCTTTGCGTCACTCGTTGTCAAGGAACTCAGCGAGAAACACGTCATGAAGACCCGCCTCATTGAAGAGGCCCACACGGTGAGTGTAGTATCAAACCTTGTACTTTTCATGGCACAACTATCATCGAAGAGCTCCACAGGAGTGTAGAATTAGGCCTCTAGTATATCGTATCAAACACGCCTCGCATAATTGAAGAAGCCCACACCTTGAGTGTAGAATCAGGCCAGGACCAACAGAGACCAAGACCAACAGCAAATTAAGCTCCCATTTAAGGCTCTGAATAAATTAACCGTTGGGGAGGGGTGTATACACTTGATTCTTCAATTAAATGATTGCATGTGGAATTGAGTCGCCGAATGAAATGATGTCACATTTACAGGTTGTAACTAAGCAAATCACGGGCCATCACCCGCCAGAATTCAAAGCACTTTTCAAGGACATGAGGGTGAGGCCAGGCGAACCTTGCAGACTTGAAGTCAAGGTCATTGGTACCCCTAAGCCACAGGTCAGTCTCTGTTACGCAGTAGCATTAACATTCGAAAAAGCGGTAGAAAGTTGAAAATTAGGTTCTAGTACAATAGTTTTACAAGTACCAGTAGCAGTGCTGTTGAGTAATTTTAATCAACACTTGTACAAACATTACTTGTGCCTGGAACACCCCCTTCTGAGTATATTGACGTGGTTGTAAAAACACCGCTATTGTTGTTTGTGCAGGTGTGCTGGTTGTTCAACAATGAGCCGGTGGTGAGCCCAGACTACCAGATCTCCAGCACGGGTGACATATACGCCCTCTACATACCGGAAGTGTTCGACGAGGATGCGGGACGCTTCAGCGTCGTCTGCGAGAACGACGTCGGCAAGGCGACGTGCTCAGCGCTGCTTGTGGTCGTCGACGAGACGTCGGCGGCGCTTGGCGAGGAAATCGCGTCACCCCCGCCCACGCCCGTTGTCAAATCACAGGTAAACAGGAGTGCTGCAGTGTTGTATTGTGAAATCGGAGTTGGATAATCCGGTTGCTGCGGGATTCTTAGTACCCTCCCCCCAACCCCTCCCGGTAAAAAATGTATGATTAATACAAGACGGAGGAGATTTAGCTCTTCAGTCCTCTTTGCATGGACCCCCCCCCCCCCCTCCCCCGCGCTCCCTCCAATCAATACCCCGACAGGATGGGCTAATCTTCCATGTCTGATCCAGTGGTAAACAACAGTGTGAATGATGGGTGGTAGCGTTCGGTGGTGGAAAGTATTTATTATCCCCCTTGTGTAAGGGAGGGATATAGTTATGAACTTGTCCATCCTTGAATTGTTTTGCAATTTCACATGTGGATAGAGCATATATTGAAGGCGTGCTATGTCGTATTTGTTCATGAAAAATGGTCAAAATGACAATATTTTGAAATTTGGTAAAACTTTATGCTTTTGTATTTTTGTCGGCATAATGGAACGTCATGTCCGCGTTATATCTCCAAAACTGTATGCGCACTTATTGCATATGTGCTGCATCGTATTTTTGTTCGGATTCATGAAAAATTATCAAAATTACAGTATTTTGAAATTTGGTAAAACTTAACGTTTTGGTCTACTTTTGTCTGCGAAACTGAACGTGTCGTTCAGACTGTGTCTCCAAAACTGTTGATCTGATTTTTTTTTTTAATTTCGCACCCGTATAAAACAGGTATTGAAATTTGCCGAAATGTCTTTTTTGTTTAATATAAAACTTAGCTTTTGTCGAAATTTAAAAACGCAGAACTATTGTATGAAAAACATGACGGAAGTGCCAGTAGTGTGGCCTTATGCCAACCGACTTTAGCACCGATTTCATAGGTCATCCGCATAACACGGGGGATCGCGCCTCTTTGGTGCTCTGGTTCGATTTACTCCTGCAGAATAAACAAAACAGTATCTTCTGAAAATTGTGATTTTGATTTTTCCTGGTGTTCTGCAATGGCGTTGATTTTCTTTCTCAGATATGTAAGAACTTGAGCTAAAGTTGTATCTGTATGCCACATTATATTTAAAGGTGTCAATGGGCTTGAAAAAAAAGCAAAATAGTCAGTTATAGTTAATCCTGCAACAACCAGCTCATTTTGAAGTTTTTAGGAAGTTCTTGTTGAGTTCGTTTATGATTTGTTTCTTTCTCACACCCCTAGAAGACTTGACTTAGACGTCTATGGAAGAAACCACTTCCAGCTTTAGGTCGAAAGCGGTGTGATGGAGGGGGAGGGAGGGGGTATATTGCGAGCAACAGTGTTTGTAACTGTCATCAGTTCCATTTACAAATTAAAGGCCATAGCGTGTTGGGGTATTTTCAGTGAAAAGGATGAAAAGGTAGAATTCTATCTGTGCGCGCACATCCAAATCATCGAAACTCCCACCTTAAATGCATTCAGCATTCGTGCATTCGTTTCGACTAAAATTATCAGATGTACCCAAGAATTTGAAAGAAAAGTGGTCATAATTTTGTTTAAAAAATGCTGTGTGTCTGTGTTGCGATATTGCTGAAAAAAAAAACAGGCTGTTTAAGGTGGGAATTAGTACAGCAAGAAGTTTTTGCATTAGAAGTTAACTCAGGATGCAACTTTTAACAAGTTTGTTGCAATATGAATCATAACGGACCTTAGTTGATTTTAACTTGAATCTTAATTTTTGATTAACTCTGCTCTACAGCTAAGTGAAATGCACACCTCTTTCCTATTTAAGTAAAAAATGTATAAACATAATTCTCGCGTATTGTAGCTGATCTTTTAGCCTAGAAAGCTACGATTTGATTAACCTTTTAGCCTAGAAACCTCTGTTTTTTGCAATGAGAAGACTCTCTGGTCAAGTTGCATGAGTTTTTGATTCCACTGTTTACCTTCCTTTTCTTCAGCCAATCAAAATGAGGCATGGCTATCAACCAGCGGATGTGTTCACATATAGGGAAGCTCCCGCGCCTGTTGCTTCAGCTCCACCTGTTCCTCAGACCTACCAGTCAGAACCTTTGAAGAAAGTTGAATCTCCTGCCCCTGTTGCTAAAGCTCCATCACCTGCATACAAGCCAGAACCCCTGAAAAAGGTTGAAGCTCCAGTCCCTGTTGCCAAAGCTGCCCCTCCCGCACAGGCCTACCAACCAGTTCATGCTCCGGTTGCAAAGGCCCCACCTGCCCAACAAACCTACCAATCACAACCGCTAACGAAGGTGGAGGGGCCTGCCCCTGTTCCAAAGCCCGAAGCTATGCTCCGCCCAGCAGCGCCCAAACCTATCTATCAAACGCAAGTGCCCGTTCAACAACAACCCCAGCAGGTGCGATATTGATCAAATATACGTTGGCTGAAACAAAAAAGTTTTTTGACCAGCGGACTTCATCGGGCTGGTCTTAATACGACAGTGGTGAGCATCCATCGTCTGTATGTTCGTATGTACGTGAGTAAACTTTTACTTAAAATGCCATTCTTCCTAGTTGTAATCGGATTCCTTCCAAATTTTGGACCAATGTTCACTAGGAAGGCCTGTCATGAAAAAAAAAACTTTTTTGGCGATCGACCAAATTTTTAAAAGTTTTGTTAGCCGATTTTCAAAATGCTTTTTCTCCCATAATGTTGATGGTATTCCTTTCCAATTTTGTACGATTGTTCCTCAGATGGTTTTCTCTTCAGAAAGTACTTTTTTGGCAATCCACCTAAAATTGACCAAAGGGGGGAGGGGGCATTTACAATTTTTTGATAGAGTTTCAAAATGCTTCTTCTTTCACAATTTTGATCGGACTACCAAAAATTGGCTAAATTGGGGAGGTGGGGGAGAACTTAATAAAATTTGGTGGCCAATTTTGAACATGCTGCTTTTCCAGCAATTTTGATCGAATTGTTTTCTAATTTTGTACGATTGTTGATGAAAGATACATTTTTGTCAGTCCGCTAAAAATTGGTCAAATGGGGTGGGGGGGAGTGTTCACTAGACTGTCCTATTTTTAAAAATTACTATTTTGGCGATCCACCAAAAATTTTCCACGTTGGGGGGGGGGGCATTTTTATTTTTCAGTAGCCTATTTTCAGATGCTTCTTCTCCGTACAATTTGGATCGGATTCCTTTCCAATTTTGTATGACTGTTTGCTGAGTGATTCCTCTGGAAAAAAGTTACTTTTATTTTGGCGATCCACCAAAAAATTGGCCGAAGTGGGTGGGGAGAGGGAGGGGTATTTCTTTCCCATAATTTTGATTGGGCAATTTTGTACGATTGTTCCCTGGATGGTTATCGAAATTCGAAATTTTACAGTGATGCTATTTATGATGCTTTTTTAAAAATACCTTTTTTGGCCACCTTACGCCGCCGCTTGAAATATTTAGAGATGAAGGATTTCAGAAAAGTTCTTCTGTAAGTAATTTTAGTCAGATTGCTATCATTGTTAGGCGAAGTTCAACGGTTTACGGTTTCTTTAAAATTTACTTTTCTGAGATCCGCCAAGGGTTAGGCAAATGGTGGCTTTTTAAAAATTTTCAGAAATCGATTTTTAAAATGCTGCTATCACTTTTTGGCTACCCTACAATACTATTGATACTGGATTCACCAGATCTCGGCTGGTCACAATGTCCCTGGACAGTCTTGTTTTGATATGCAAATTATGCTTAAAAATAAATAAATAAACAAATTGCCGACAAGTCAGAGATTACAATCACAACCACATTCAGAAATACTGTAATTGTCATTTATTGTTTAATCGTGTGTGTGTTACAGGCTGTAAGCATAAAGAGCTATCTGTTGTTACCCTGAAAAGATCAGGCCCAAGTCAACCAGGCTAACAGTAGATGGCCTGAAAACAGGCAGGGTCTCTGTTGATAACCTTGTTTTGGAGCTTGAAAATTATAGAGTTAGCCTGAAATGCTTCCATTGGCGTAAGAACCACCTTCTTGGAGGGTTTATTATTAAACTGATAGTTATGAGGCAGGATTGAATCGGTTCTATCATGCTAGTATTCTGTTGAATACAAATCTCCAAATTTTAGTTCACCATCTCAATACAAAGTTATAACAATAATTACTACCGGGTACATACTTTGGGGTAAACTGTATTTTCTCTGTTGAACAATACAAAAGATACAAATAAAGCTAATTGAAGGTACTTAATGTGCCAAAAGTCCAACACTGACAAAACTATATAATAAAGATTAACTTGTAAGAACGATGTGAGGAGGGATTGAGGGGGGGGGGGTGCAAAGCAAAGAGATAACGTAACGTACATGTACGTTCTACGTAATTAATGCGAAAATGGAGGGAAGGGGGCTCGTAAGGGTATAACTTGCACTTTAATTACGATGAAAAAGGGATGGGCTAGAATGCAACACAAACATAGCAACAATGTAACTCGTACGACATTAATACGACAAAGGAGGGGAATGGTTAAGGGGCGGGCAAGGCTGCAACTTGTACATTTAAATGCGATACCAGTGGAATGCTGGGCGTGCAAAAAACATGGCATACACACGCTTATGTATGGATTCGGGGGCAGGGGGAGGGTAGGGGATGAAGGTGGGCAGAATTTTGGCCGCTAAAAGAACTTGATGTTGTTGTTTCCTAACTGCAAACTGCAGTTGATATATGAAGGGTGGCGACAAAATGTCTGGGTGGCCATCCTACGTATTCACTGTCGAGAGTCTAGGGTGCCGAAAGTTTGTAGTCACAGGCCAAGCTTTAACCAATTATAAGTCAGAGAAAATTTACCTCTCTTTTACGGTGACATTTTTCCATGAAGCCCATTTTAAACGAAAATAAACTTATCCTATTCATGATTTGTGAACAGATCCCCAAAGCCGGCGTGTTTTAAATATTATTTGTACTTTTAAAGCAAATAATATTTGCATCATTGCAGTTCAGTTCCCAAATAGCAACGAATTCAGTTCATTCAGTTCAAAGAATTGCAATTCGATATTCAGTAGGGAATCTAATAAATAGAATAACTCCAGATTTAAAACTCATTCATATAAGATTTTGCAAAGTTAAACGTGTGAAAAAGGGTTGTTAAAACGCGAATAGAAACTTTTCAGGCGATCTCTATAATTTTCAAGCTCCAAAACTAGGCTATGTGATTGATTGGTTGATCTTTTTGTCAGGTTACGTTGAAAATGGAGAAACCAGTCCCACCCAAGTTTGGTGAGCCACTGAAAAATGTGTCAGCCGAGGAAGGGCAAAGAGCAACAATTGAAGGTCAGGCGTTATTCTCAGCCCCCTCCCCTTAATCCCTCCCTGGATTAAAAGAGAAGGGACCAGTTGATAAGTCTTGCAGAGATGGCATATTTCAGCCCCTCTTAACTCCCCTGCCCTAACTCTGAAAGATTTTGTTTTGAGGATTAGTCCCCTGTCTGCGATTCTTCCATTATCCCCATTAAGCATAATTTTACCAATAATACCCGTTCCGCTTCACTCCTTCCCCAGTGTGTATGAAATCCAAAATTCAGGTCTTGATTAGGCTTATTGCATGTCACAAGAATACAAGGTGTGGAAAAAATCACACCCGGGACAAGCCAAATAGGGTTTGTGGATGTGATTTTTCACCATATGCCCAATAGGTACATAGAAGTTAGTATGAAAATTTTAGAATCTCAGAAGATTTTGATCTCAAAATGGATGATGGGGAAGATATTTTTATAACGCAAAATAAATTTAGGGATGTTGATTTCCAGAAGGAAAATAATGTTATATCATTTTCGAATTTATTAAACAGAAGTTTACCAGAAACTTTGGAAGATACTAATGAAAAATCTGGACCACAAAACTGAAAAATTTGGCAGTGACACGGATTTCGTTTTGTCTCAAGTGGATCTCAACATTCTCCAGAATAATCCATTAGAATTGACTCAGTTTTCCGGATTGGATATTGAAAACAAAAGTCTTGAAGATGAGATTGTGACGTCAAAACTCAAAATTCTTTTGTTGTTGCGGGTATTATTTTCCATGAAGAACCGTTCAATTGGGTGGGCCGTCCCCCACAACCCCCATCCCCGTCGGGTCTTCAGGGAAAATAATACCCGAAAAGAACAAAAGAATTTTGAGTTAGACGTCACAGTCATTCACACTGCACCTGGTCAAGTGCAATATTTTGGAGTGAGAGAACGAAAGAAAGCAAATAAGAAAGGTGTAACGACAAATTTTTACAGAAAAAATGCAGAATGTGGTATATCGTTAAATATTCACTTTTTTCATACGTTTCTGCTGACCACTTGTAGGATGGGTGAGTGCAAAACCTGAACCTGTCATAAAATGGTACAAGAACGAGATCGAAATAACAAACAAGGCCGACTATGAGATCACGTACAAGAACGGGCGGGCCATGCTCGTCATACCGGAAGTATTCAGCGAGGACGCAGGCACCTATGTGTGTGTGTCGACCAATGAAGCCGGCTCAGCTAGGAGCACCGCGGAGCTCGTGGTCAAGCGTAAGTTCCTTTTCTCTGTATCTTCTTATACATGTGAAATTAATATTTTATGTGACTGACCGCTCAGAAGTGCATACGAACCGCTCATTGACTGCACGCGGTATGCTCACATTTGCCCACGGAATGAGCGCAAAAGAGCTGAAACAAGGCATTACTTGATCCTGCCTTTTTGCAGTGCGCTTGAGAGCGATCAGTCTGTGAGGGGAAAAATCAAATCAGTTCAACAAAGAAAACTAAGCAAGCACCATCAAACTAAAAAATCGACAGCCGCAAGAACTAGATGTCTTCATACCAAATATTTAAATATGCTTCCTTGAAAAATAAAGTACTTCAGACATTTAATTGATTGAAGTTTACATTCTTTTTGATGTTTTTGAACAACGTTTGTCTCCACCACGGGTGTTATCAAATCAGTTGGTTTCCATATATGCCGAACTCCTAGACTTAACCGGCAACGAGAGTAGTTGGGGGTTTTGGCGAACGGACCTGTATATTCGTACTGCGTCCGCTGCAGTACAACCCTCCCATAATCTCATAAAATGTGCACTACATATGTAATTGGTTAATCACAAGGCGGTTTATCGTATAATCCAGTGAAGTGCCTACCATTTTCAATCTTTCACCGTTTTTCCCTTTAAAATACACTGGATAATATCATAATCCAGACAGTCCTTTGAAAATGGACGATGCAATGGACGCTTTCGGCCATTTGTGTTAATTGCTAAAATATATAATGTGGCGATCGTACAATATTTAAAATCGGATACCCCAGCTCTTTTAAAAAGTAAAAAAGAAGAAAGATTCACCCCAAGCTTCGCATGACATCAGACTTTTATCAGATGTTCTTTTTCCATTAGGTTTATGATTAAAGGAAACAGTTATGTGCCAGTGTAATATGGCTTGCCTGGTAGTCAGGAATTCCTGGCATACCTGTATTATGACTCACTGATGCTATGAAGCAAAACCCAATTAGTTAGGCTACAGTAAATACGCTGATGTATAACTATGAAACGAAAGAAAAGCGATGAAAAAAGGCTGTGAAATGTGTTCAGCTGCTATTATAAAAATCACCATGGAAAAAAGTAAAACTTGCCACTTAAGCATTGAGTAAGATTTTAGGTATGGGATCAATGAATTATTTGTGGAAGTTTCTGTCTTGCATTGAAATTTTGTTTGTCGGTTCATGTCATGATATTTTGTTGTATCACCTCTGATATCACCGATAGTTCAACTCATTCAACAACAAGGAATGCTACGTCTTATATGTTAGATTTACCTTGGTTTTCGTATGTTTCCGGAAGTAGGTCCGTTAACATTAGAATCAGTTGGTAAAGTAAAAGTCTACTGAACTGTAGCCATGGCTTTACCCTTCTGTAATGTTTTATTGCAATTCTCCTCATCCCCTGTCCACACTCAAGAAACAGACTTCTAATGGAGAGGAGTCGGCCTGAAATTGCGAAATAGAAGAGCCGTCCGTGACGCTACTTAAAATGACATGCAGATGTTGTTCTTTCGTGTTTTTACTTATTTTGAACCCTTGTGAAGAACTAAGCTTAGAACTTCGTCTAACCTTTTTGTGGAGAATAGATTTGCCAAAGTAATAGATGGAGTGAGATTCAGATACCGGGTCCAGGATCCGCTAAATGTATTAACTGGCCGCATCTATCCATCATGGTTATGTTGTTTATCTCCTTGGTGGTAGGTCACTTTCAGTGTGTGGTATTATGCCGATTTTCTTGCGCAGAATGAGTCATTCTTATCTGTTACTTGATGTAGTTTGCAGAGAAGAAATCAGCGGTTGATTGTGGCGGTTGCTTTGTAATAATACATTCTGTTGCAATCCGAAGTAGAGTGCAACAAAAGTAGGAACTTTTTGGCTCATGAAGAAATTATTCTACGTTCTTGATTATATTCTAGACGGAGGAAGCGAAAGAAACTTGTTTCTTATGATAATTTGCGTGACGTAAATCCAAGTTGGTGTTTTGGCGATAATATGCAACTTTACCACTTCTTTTCCAATAGCTTTGGAAACATTTTCTTTGGTGCTCACTAAATCAAAGTAGACACGTGATTGGTATTTTTGCTACTGTTGTTCCGTTGTATAGTGGGTTAAGGAACGCAAATTTGCACAGTCTTATTCTCAACTTTAAGATAATAATTTGATTGGTGCAAGGTTACGCGAAGCATTTTATTTTACAGAATTCACTTCCGGTAATCTATAACCCTCATTTGAGCAATATAAACCTTTATGGAAACAAATACAGCCCTTATTTTAAAATAAATAAAATAGATATAAAAGAGTTACAGTCGGACATTTTAAAGTTTCAGCAAAAATAGAAAGTACAATTCAAGGATGCATGAGTTTCCGGTACATCAAGATCAAATTAAACCGAAACAAAAGTACAAAAAACACAGAAGCATGCGCGATAAACTTTGATATTCAGTTATGTCTGTGATACTGTTATCGTACAATAGGAAGGATTCGCCGCCAACACCCCAGACAGTACTTTGATATCGCAGCAAACGTCGACTCCAAGAAGCAAACAAAGCAAATAATCTGAAAATAATTCAGTGCTTTTCTGATAATCGTTCCCATGTAAAATTGCAAGTAAAATGCAACAATTACTTCGCTTTTCCCCTAGGATTTTTGCTTTCGTTTTTTTTTTTATTTTTTTTTTTTACTCTTATTTTTCTTCACCTGTAATGGTCGCCGGAAGCTATTTTTCAGCAGTGAAATAAAACGTAGCCTTAGTTGAAATTAAAGCTTTTCAGTACTGAAAGCAGCATTTACTATGGAGGCAAAACTATTTTAGGAGCAGTTGGGGCATGTGTGAAGGCAACTTTTTAAGAAAAAAAACGTGAATTTTAAAGGGAAATACAAAAAAGAAATCTGTGGAAAAAAAAAGGTTATAAAAAGGAGAGACATAGAACAGAATTGCTAAAAGATTTGGTGTTAGCTCAGAAGCACAATGATTTTGTTCGGTAAAAAGGATTATCCATTCCAGTATCCAGGCACAGCTAGTAACAGAGGTAAACTGCGACGCAATTGTGTTAAATATAAATGGTGTTTTTGTCGTAGAACTCAGACAGGTTTTTTTTCTAATGGCGAAACGAATTTCTCTCCACGATTGTATGTCACACCAGAGTGGGTCTATTTTTTTCATTCAGCTATTCAGCTTGGATTATTTTGTGTGACTAACACGCCGCCTGTGTGGTGAAACAGGGAAACATGCTCCTGCGCCGATCTGTGTCGAATAATCAGACGTAATTCAAGAGGACATAGCATAATTGCCTTCTTTCTGAGTGTTTTTAATACAAATCTTATTCTGATTACGTGCAAAAACCTTTAAGTTTCCTTCCAGTAAAGCGTTAACCAACTCTATACTGCAAACTGTAGTAATAATTCTGTGTTGAAACTCGCTATGTTCGTGACTAATATGAAGCAATCCCCTTCTCCCTGAATAAGTAATACGGCCATACCATGGCTGGCCAGTTGCTACATTTTAGGGAATACAGCGAGTAGCCGGAAATCACGAAGCATGGGTAGCGTTTTCAGCCCGGTGTTGCCGAACCTTCTTCTTCCGTTCTCATAAATGAAAACAGTTCCAGTGTTATACCGGTGATTATTTCTTGAAGACGAGTTGCAACAATGTTTGTTTTTAACAAGTTGCATGCAACAGGTTGCTTTTAGTTTAGGGAGCTGTTTTGTCAGATTTGAGAAGGTCAAACATCTGGAGTTGCCCGACGAATGGATAGAAAGTTGCCGTTGTTATTGGCATCGTCATGTACGAAGAATTATTACGTGCTGCTTGGGGCTGGAGGAATATTTTTCTTTTTATTTTGACATATGGTTTCCTGTTTCTCCGTGGTGCTCTTGCTTCTGTACTGTTTTGAAAAGTCCTGAACGTTATCGGTTTGTATGGGGGGGAAATCATTTGCACTGCAAGATGAGTTTGTGTTAGTTTTATAGATGCACAACCGGGGGTTCTTGAATTTTGGAAGACAGTAATTTGAATGATCTGTGCTGTGCATCTACCATAAATAGAAGATAAAGTCGATTTTCGCCCAGGTTACGTTTCCGCAGTTTGCGATTTGCCAACACCTATTGCGAAGTCTTGACTCAGAAATCGTGTACCAAGGTATCATTAGTGCAGGAGGCATATAATGCCGTTTTTATTGACTGTTGCTGTTTATTTCGGCAAAATTCTAACCTAGTTTTCTAAGTTGTTGCTTTTTGTCTGAGGCTAGATTTTGCTGGTAAGTAATTGAAAGGAACAACATTGAAGGCCGTAGATCATAACATGTTTTACAAAGCTACATGCTGATTGCATCGGTCGGACGTATGCCAGATAGGCTACTGCGCCGGTGGATTTCGACTTGGTTGAACAAGGCAAATCAGTAAAAGTGGGCATATTAGATAAGTATTAGAGTGGATTTTTTCTCTCGATTTTTCGAGTCACTCCAGTAAATTTGTTAATAAAGCGAATGTATGCAGTGGCTACGTATTTTGCATCCTTCTGTACTCAAAATAATTACTGGAAAGTCCAGTTGTTGGTTTAGCTTTGTGGAAAAAAAGAGAATAACTGGTTATTGTCTTTAAATGCCTATGAAATTCATTGTGCGCTAACCACTCTGCTGAAAAATACTGACATTTCGTTGTAGCAGTCTGGTAGATAGAAAAAGAGCTCATAACTGGGGCCCTGCCGAAACACTTAATTTGTTTGTCTGATACGGTTCCGCTCAAAAATCCGGCACAGTAATCATACCATAAAACATACCTAGGAGAAGAAACTAACTCAGAAAATAAATGGAATTAATTTGTTATCAAAACGGAGACTTGGGGGAGGGTGGGGGGAGGGGCTGTTCGACATTGGTGGGATAGGGCAACATGGACCAGATAATAAAAAATGACGCTCAGAAGTGAAATAATAACAATTCCTTGATTTGGGGGGTGGGGGATGGGAAAGGTTTTTGGTAAACGAGTGAGGCCCACGCAAAGTGAAAAAATTGAGGACCTTTTTCGAAACTTAAAAACTTCTATCGTCGTATATAAAATGAAATTTTATTTTATTTTTTTTTTTTTTTGTTGAAAAGTTTTAATTTGGAAAACACGATTCAGAAATAAGCACAACTTTTTGAATAATGTATTTTAACAATTGCATATTTAGTATATTTTTTTTATTAACGGTTAACGACTCAAATTTATCTCATAATCTAACTCACACTGCCCTTCAAACTGACAGTCAACATTTACTAGTTTTTATTTCAAATATATTTTACTTCTTGCAAAACATTTTACTTCTCGTATCAGAAGTTTCTCAATCGTAAAATTTGATAAGTGAGCTTTTGTCAAAGATCAATATTGTTTGTACAACACCGTTGCAAAGATGCGTTGCAAGAAGCAAAAAGAATAAAGCACGTCTGGATGGTGTACACAGATGAGCCATAGTGTATGACTAACTAGTCATATAATCGATCGATCGGTAACATCTCCAACCACCACCTGGCATCCCGCGGCCGGTGAAATACAACCCGTACAGCCGAGATGTAAACAATATGGTCCACAGTTGGCCACTTATAAACAATACACACATACTTCGGCTTTGGCAAATGCTGCGCTAGGCTGCTAAAAATAAGCTCCGCAAGCCACGAAGGCGATCACTATGCGGAGAGGCAAGCTCTTCTAGCGTTTTAAGATACCACGAACGATGTGGTTATCTTCAGAGTGAGAGAGGAAAACATACCTCTCAGACATGGGCCAATAACTGAGGGTCATTGTTTTTCTTAAGACTTTTCGATACATTTCAATGAAAGGATACAAAGTTTGATAACGTCATCAAAATCAAATTAAAACAAACAACATCAAGAACTGAAAAAGAATTCTCACTCTGATAATCCTAAAACTTCGTGGAATATCTGAAGTTTTAAAACAAAACACGGAGCGGACATTTTTATTAGTGCCTGTGTAGCTTGTTGAGGGAATCCAAGCGAAAGGGCTGTAATAAAAATTACAACGGATTTAACGCCGGAAACGCGTCACAATGTACGGTTATCACATGCAGAGTAAGCGGCAGCGGTATGCTGTGTCGTCAGGTAAGTGAGTGACGTCATCAGATCATGCGTACTTCGGTCACTGCTTTCAAATAAAACCCAAATAAAATAAACGTTTATCTGCCGTTGCCTTTGATTTATATTGTCGGAAACGTCCGCGTGGTTTCAGGATTTGGAAAGGTTTGTTGCGACGTGGGCTTCATCAACCCTAAGCTTTTGGTTTATGTTCTGATTGTTTAGAAGAACGTCCTGTTTCTGCTTTCCAGGCCTTTCATGGCAAGTGCATGGACATATACAAATATTTGTTCTGACCTATAACCCCCCCTCCCCCGAAAAAAAAATAAGAACTATTTGGAAACTTTACCTGTCCGGTCGATAGGATGGGGGGTTGTTCGCATAACATAA
Source organism: Protula sp. h YS-2021 (assembly GCA_949752745.1). NCBI lineage: Eukaryota > Metazoa > Annelida > Polychaeta > Sabellida > Serpulidae > Protula > Protula sp. h YS-2021. Next base: position 49,244,137 of record OX457030.1, on the reverse strand, counting down.
TGTTTTCTTTACCTGATTACAAAACTATCTAACGTAGTGCAAGTTCCGCAAATTGGGAGAGCTTGTGGATGAGCTCAGCATTATTTAAATTCTTTAATTTAAATAAACATACAGAATTAACACAAATAATACACACTAATCAATTCACAGTTTATCTGCATATTTAGAAACAGTTTAAAAAAATCACCAAACTGTTAAGTTATTTTAATTGAATTAAGACAGTGGAGTTCCACCCACAGATGATTTTAGTTTCCCGCGTGCGGAAGAGGAAGGGGCATACTCAGACAACCCCGCCTTAGGCTGCAATTAATGTTAATGGATGCTAACTTTTTTGTGGATTTTGCCTGTTTACATAGAAAAAAAAGACTTCACTAGCTTGTGGCAATCTCAACAAAGTTCGTTGCCTTCATGCTGAGAAAAAGAAACGACTTTGAAAACAGAAAAGATTTGTCTTAAAAACCCTACCAGACTGAGTTAGTAAATAGTGAGAGAAAAAAGAACTGTTAGTTTGTTGAACACTATTGGTACAGTTGCGCAGAAAATGGTTCGAGAGTCTAGAATATAGAACAGAATGTATTTGAGGAGGGACTGGGATTTTGTAAGAGGGGACTGGGGATGAACCAAATGCTGTGCGTCTGTAGGCTGTGTTGTATTAAAATGAACCAGACAGAGGCTTGTGCTTATACTAAGAAAACAAGAATGTTTCGCACAACGGAACGATGATGAGTAATGAGCCAAATTGCTCGCAACAAAAGACAGTAATTAGCCAAAGGAAACATTATTTTTTCCCGTCTCTCTTCCACGTCCAAATATAATTTCTCTCGCTCATTGCGATATTGCGTCGCTGGATTCTTGCCGGTTATCTTGATGTTTTTCTGCTGTTGATTGCAAACCTGTAGCTTTTGCGCAGTTTCTTTCCAAAAAACAGTTGCTCTAAATCCGAACGCCAAAAATAGAATATTTCATTCGTATAAAAGCTGGCTAGGGGTGTGTGGGGGGGGGGGGGGGGGGGGGTTGGCAGGAATTAATATATAACACCGTATTATGTAAAATAAGAATTCTGAAGGAAATAATAAACCAAATACATGTTTGGTAGGCTGTTCCAGAATAGACTACCGATAATTCGAATGGTACAGAAATCAATAATGCTTCATTTTTCTTATAACAAAGGGTGAAAATAAGTTGAACAATGTAAATCTTATCTTTTCGCGAAAGGAAAATGAAAATATTGAAAAACTAATTTACATTAGGATGTTTATTAAAATGTCGGTAGTTAACTAATGAATAAATCAATTTAATAACGTAATGAAATTTTTAAAAAATTGGAAAGGTATTTGCATTTTCAATTTTTACATATTTGGCTATTTATATGGTAAGAAAATCAATTGTTTAAATAGTCTGCAACATAAAATGATGACATAATGAAAAAGTTTCGATTTCTGTGACATTTATTTATCGGTGGTCTGTTACGGAATAGCCTACCAAAAAATATCTGGCGTCTTATTTGCTTCAGAATTTTTATTTTAAATAATACGGCGTTATATATAAAACATAATTAAAAGGAAAGTATTTTAATGTTTTCAAAATGGTCAGCATCATGGCTCACACTAAAACTGTTCTGATTTGCGCAAAATCAGGTTTCCTCATTTCATAAACTTTTCCAGTGTTTGATTGTCCGGTTGCTGATAGTAAAACCATGTTAATTTGAACTGTAATGTATAAATATAGGTGCATGTGGTATATAAAGTATCTTTTGATGAAGCCTTGCACGGGTATGCCGAGACTTGGTAGCCAATTATTTCTGATATTATTGCTCCGACCAGACAGTAATAAGAAAATGCACACACACCTAATGATAACCGTTTGATATACGCGTCTGCGGAGGCTTATCTGTGGCATGTCTGATGTACCGAGCGAAGGGTGCCTACCAAGTGGGGTATCTTCCGGGGAAGGGGAAGTGGAGATTGAACCAAAGTAGTTGTGCCGGTTATTGAGAAATAAGTTAAAAGTTCTTGTATTAGTTATGACACGCTCCGGGCGAAAGGGGATGCCGGTGATTGAGGGCGTGGGATGGAATGAGAGAAATGGGTATGAAGGTTCCCCGCCCCTTTTTTCTACCTCAGGTGTTTCTGTACCAGGCAGTCAGTGGTAACAGTTGTGGATTTACCATTATGACTTCTCTTAACTTCACACCTTTCCTCCAACCCGCCTCGCGGTGTGAAAGGAAGCAATTAATGTGTTCACAATATATATCCACATAGTTTAGTGTGCAAGTAAGATCAAATGCCAACTGCGCATGCCCAAAGGTTACTACTGATGTTGATGTTGATAGGAAGAAAAATGCACCTTTCCTCAGACAGTCTTACCATGCTGTTTGCCCACCCACCCCCAAAACGTTATACATTATATCATGTGAGCACTTTGGTGAAAGAAAATATTTCTGAAATTAAGAGCAGTTATTTCATTGCTGATACATGAGCACAACCTTTCTCATATTCTGCATTTTTAATGAAAAAAATGGTGGTGCTGATTTACACGTGATCTCCCCGAAGTTATAAGTGAAAGTAACAAGACTTCAGTTGAATAAATGAATATCTTTACAGCTGTAGTTCTATTTTATTAACACGTGATTCAAGACTAAATTGATTAAGTGAGTGTTGCTTTATGTTTGATTAAGTTCGATCTTTTCGCCTAGGTTTTGAATTACATTGTAATCAGTAAAATGGAGTCTTCTGTTTTAACTGTTTGGCTGCTGCAAACTTGCTGCTGCAGAAAACAGTGTTTTAGATTTGTTCCACCGATCCACTAGGATTCGTCACAATAGTTCCGTTATTGCCATTTAGGAACTGTGTTTTTTTAATTCATCCGCTTTTTCTTATGGTTGCAGCTGCGGCAGTACCACCTCAGTTCACCGAGAGACTAGTCACTAAAGAAGTACGCGAGGGAGAAAGTGTTCGATTCCAGGTGCGCGTGTACGGAAATCCCGCACCGGAAGTCACGTGGTACAGGGAAGACTCACAGATTGTGTCCTCGCGAGACTTTGAAATTCAACAGGTGCGCCTCCCAAAATGGAGATATTCATTTTGCTTGTATATTTGAAAAAAAAATTATTCTTACTACACCAAAGTACACTAAAGTAAAACAATCTCCGGCGAACCGCATTGGAGAAAAAAAATAACAGAACCTATTGCTTTTAAAACAACTGCGAGCAAGAGAACATTCGGTTTCTGCAAAGATGCTAAAAATGTTAAGAATGAACCGATTTTTTACGTAAATAGATTTTCGGAATTGTTAAAGATGTTAAAAAAAGTTTGAATTTTATGGATTAATTGCGAGATTAAAGTATATGTTAATTTGGCTGTTTGCAGCATGTTGATATCCATTCACTTGTAATTCCTGAAGTCTTTTACGAAGATTCGGGCAAATTCAGCGTGAGTGCAGTGAACCGTGCCGGGCAAACCACGTGCACTGCCGAGCTCATTGTGGAAGGTTTGTGTGGCCAGTAATTGCCGGAGGATGGGAGGGAGGGGGTGGTGGGTATAATGTAATATTGTTTTGCAGTGAGTTAAAATTTTCATGTTTTTCGCAGTAATGAAGCAATTCAGGTTTTATGCAAGCTTGGTGTGATTGCATTTCGCACCCACGTCTCTTAACAAGTTAAATATCTTGAACTGACCGGAAAGTTGGAAATTAAATTTGAAATGAAAGAGGCGTGAAAACTGATCATTAACATAAACTTTAAATCGGTTTTACGAAATTTCAAACTTAAAATACGGATGAGAAAATTTGTTATAGAGTCATAAATGAAAAGTTTATCGATATATCGTCTAGCTCTCTCGGCCATGGAGGAAAGCGTATCACCCTCCCCTCCAGTTTCGCCGTACTACACACCGCCACGGGGGAGTATCCCATCCGCCTCGAGCCGCGAGCCCTCCCCGCCAAAGAAGCAGCGCCCCGCCGTACCGCCCAAATTCGCGCGACCACTGCGCGACCTGGCGGTGCGTGAGGGTGAACTCGCTGTCCTCGAGTGCTGGATCGATCCGTACCCGGAACCGGAGCGCATTCAGTGGTTCCGGAACCAAGTGGAGATCCAGGTTTCCCCGGACTATGAGATCGGCTACAACAATGGCGTGTGCAGTTTAACCATTTCGGAGGTGTTTCCCGAAGACCAGGGCAGCTATACGTGCACTGTGACCATTGAAGGATTGTCCAATACCACATCCATGTTCCTAACCGTCCATGGTGTGTACCCGTTGCCTGGCTACTGCTCTTTATGACGTTGAATGCTCTTGTCATTGGTGGCTGTAGGATTAGCCTGTGATTGTTTATTATTATTCATGGTTATATTTAGTTGCCATGGTTATGTAGTCGTGTCGCTGTTTTAGTTTGCCTGCATTTAATACACATTTATAGTAGGTTTTGAGTTTCATTGAATACATATATAGCTTTAGTTGCTTGCACGAATATGCATTTCGACAGTATTTGCATATTCATGTGTCCTCACTTGAATATTTGCTTGATTAACAACATAAAGAAAAGACTTTATTATAATCTAATTACTATTCCTTGTATAAACATTTTATTTTGAGACTGGCAGTTTGTGTAATTTTTGTTTCTCAAGCTATGTTTATTGGGCTAGTTGTTGAATATTGTTGTAGCATAGAGGATTTTAACACAAGTCCCCATGTTCTTTAACTTGATGTAACTTTGGTTTGGTCATCATTGTGGTTTCCTTCTATCTCAAGCTTTATTTACTGTTTTCGTTGCCTAGGTTTTTACTTTCGGCTCACATCTACCCGCCAGATTTCGCTCAGTTTGGTTTTATAATTGGCCAGCTTTTTTTCGCGCTCCCGACGCGACACCAGATCTCGCTACAGTAAATCGATCTTTAACTCATTACGATTCAATAATTTGTTCAACACAGTTTCATGAAATTCTGGTGTTGGCAGCTTTTTATGCCATTGACAACACCACCATACATTCACGCGAGCAGTTCAGTGCCAAAGACTTTAGGTTGATGTAACCTTAGCCGTGGCAGGGCATGGTATTGTTGTCCGATTTGTCCAGTTCTGCGCTGTAATCGCGCTTGAGGCTGTTACATGCTTGGCTTTGTGCTGCATCTCTTGTTCAAGCACACATTTAGAAAAAAAAATGGCTATGGCTAAATAGATGAAACAATGAAGAAAAGTGATGAGAAGTCGCAGATCTCACGCCAGCATCTTTACCAGCGGAGAATATTAAAAAAACTACAACTTTTATTGTATACATAACCTATCATATATAGCGATAACGATACTAATAATTACCACTTTTTATTGTTGTTTTAAAGTTTTTTATTGGCTCACTTAAATTATTTTTTCTGCTTGCATATAACCTCTATTGCTTTCATTTGCCAGATTTTGTTTTATGTTGTTTATCTTGTAGTTTAGCCACTATCATTTCAAGTATCTTGTAGTTTAGCCACTATCATTTCAAGTAATACGTATATTTAGGAGGTAAATCTGTAGCGCGTTTCGCGATAAAGTAAGTTTATTAACTTAGTGGTTTCTCATACGTGAGTAAAGACTATATTGGATAAAATTATAGTGAAGTCATTTTTTTAAGCCGGGTACTTTGGACAGGACTCAATCTGGTAAACCGCAATTTCGTTTGTATACGTAAGATAAGTAAGTTACCATGTTTTTCATTGATGTTTCATTGACAGCCCCAGCTGCTCCGCCCGCTCCACCGGCCCCGCCCCTAGCTCCGTCGCCAAGGCAACCTGAGACGGCGCCAGTCTTTCAGATCAGATTGTCCAATCAGCCGTGTATCGCTGGACAGACAGCCCACTTTGAGTGCAAAGTGGCCGCCTTCCCGCCTCCAGAAATTCTCTGGACGAGGCGTGGCCATCCTCTTGTTGACAAAGCAAGGTCAGCATTCGCATAAAAGCTGCTAAAATGTTATTTGCATAAATTACAAGCCAAACTATTAAAATACATGGTAAAGACTACAGGAAATAAAACGCATATGTCAAATAATTGAAATCCTATTTGCATATATCTCCACCTTCAGGTTATTATTAAGAACTGCCTATAAAATTCGAGACTGTTCGATGATTGGTAGGTATCAATCAACGTATGATCAGTACAATGGAGTGACAACGTTGACGATATTGAACCTTTGTCCGGAGGATGAGGGCGAGTACACTTGCACGGCTATAAATAACCAGGGAGAGGCATCAACATCCGCCACCCTGCTAGGACCAGGTAATCTATTTATTCGTAATGGTTCAGAGTGTGAGGGGATGGGGGTGGGCTCCAGTGGGTACTGGGATGTATGCGATGTCAGTGGTTGATGAGCAGCTTTCAATACTTAGAAGGGAATTAATAAAAGTTCCAAACGAAGACACGGTAAAATGTCGAAGAGGTTTATCTCTCACATACTGATATTGTGTCAAGTCTGCTGTTCATTGACAGAAATTAAAGCAAACATTTGTAAATTTTCAAAACTCTTATATATTAGAGGTTCTTATATAATTTACGTAAAAGTACTTGGTTTTTCCTTATGCCTTTGTGGAGAGTCTCGTTGTGAACCAATAATTTTGCAGATCGCTATCAAGACTGGCTACGTAATCAGGACAGAGATAAAGAGAAGGACAAACAAAATGCCATGGTAACCGAGCTAGAAAGCAAACTGGCGGCAAGTCCCGTACCCACGGCGATGGCCCCTCGCCCCACAAGGAGCCCTGCCGATTTCTACAGGTATATATGTGCATAATAGCTCGTCATAACCATTTATATCCTAAATACTGACCGCAAGGGCGGATTTGTACTGCTGTTTTACGCACGTTATAGAGTGAAATACGACTTATATGTGTGAAGGGATATTGTTCGGAATTGATGTGTTTTTCGGTTTAAAAATGGTGTGCGTTTTGGAGTGGGCGCCCGGGTACCAGGTTGAAACGAAGTATTGATTGATTGATGGATTGGCTGATTGATTGACAGGCCCATGTCTGAGAAGATGATTGATAGTGCAGTGGAACAAGAACCAGTGCACCGACCCTACGTTCCTGAACCTGTAAGTTCTTGTATGCGTATAGCCGAGTTTCTGCGGATTTTTCTGTGACAGGGGAGGGGGGTGTGGTTGTTCATTGTTAAATTTAAAAAGAAAAACCATACTTCGACATGCGTTTGCTGTGTGCTGTTGAAAACTATAATGAATAATTAACTTTGATTCAAAGTAAGTAATTTCTGGAGAAAGTGATTAGAATTTAATTCGTATATGTTTTAATACTTTGGCCACAATATGTAAATATATGCAAATTTATGCACGCCATTCATCCAGGGCTTCAAGGTGTCAAGCTTTGAGCAGAGGCTTTTGGACGAGATTGACTACCGGGAGGGCAAGGTCGCTCCAAAGCATCACGAACCCAACAGCGAGGCATTCGAACACGTGCAGGACTCCAGAGCTCCTGCCTTCGAGCAGAAATTGAAGAACTTTCAATTGATGGAAGGATCGGATGCCACTTTTGTGTGCAAAGTCACCGGTGTACCAATGCCTTTTGTAAGGAATTCATTTTCAAGGATTTCTTCTTTTATTTTGTTTGCAAATATTTTAAGCACATGGATGGGAGTTTTGTTAACGAGTGTAGAAATTTATTTATGCTGAGAAACATTTAAATTTTCCATCATAAACAATTAGTATGTGAATCTGTAGTTTTCACTCAAAATTCACAGGTGGCATGGTATCACAATGGACGGCTCATTCGCCCATCCAATCGCTACGAGATGAAGATGACACGTGATGGTTACGCCACGCTGCGCGTGCGCATTGCCTTCCCGGAAGATGCCGGCCATTACACGTGCTGTGCCACCAACATTATGGTAAATCCAGATAAATTACCAGTTTCTCCTTAATATCCACTATAATAGCCAGAGATGTGTACAACACTCCCACATCTGGATATGAAGCTTTTCTGGAAAACTTATTTGCTTCAAGTTGTTAAGTTTTGGCTAATAGATTATGTTATAGGAAATGCACGTTGTGACGATGCGCCTTTATTTATGAATTTGGACATCAAGTGTTGCGCATGTTAACGAGAAGCTGACGATATTCGTGTGTTCCAGGGACGTGACACGTGTTCCGCAGAGCTGTATATTGAAGGCCTGGGACAAATCGACGACACGTCATATGTGTCCGAGGAGTCACTTAAACGCTTGACCAGAAGGTTTGTTTGCTATAAACCTTATAAACTGTTTTTAGTTCGAAATTTGTAATGAAATTCCATTTTCTTTCACCAGTTTTCTCTTCTCACCCATCGTATTGTTTTTGAAGATTTCAAAAAAAAAAAAAAAAAAAAAATGGAGTGGATGACCGTTAATCCCAACACTGTTAGGGAGAACCGTGGAATCATACGAACAAAAACTACGGGCGCAATATTACATTTTTCTTTTACTTGTTATCGATTGACCACAATTAATATTAATGCAGATTTCGGTTGGACCTGGCCAGTTAGGATTAATGAGCATCTGCAGTGTTTATTTTCAATTAATTTTGCGGGTTGTGTTTGCATGCTTTAAAGTTTTTATGTTTAAACCTGAATCACTTTCAAAGTTTCTTCATATTTACGTTTACTTTGGATGGATGTGTTATGGTTGTAAGTTATCCCCCGTGAAACGGGGGGATATAGTTTTGAACTTTTCGGTCTGTTCGTCTGTCTTTCCGTCTGTCATGCTTTAGTCTCACGCGCCTACAGGCCACATTAATACATGGATTCGTTTCAAATTTTGTACACGGCTTCTCTGGACCCTTTCGCAGTGCAGTGACCAAGAATTTTCTGGATCGGGCAAAATTTGACAAAATGGCGGACTTTTGAAAATCGGCACGGGACTTAGCGTATATACGGCAGTCTGACGCGCCTGCAGGCCACATTAGTACATGGATTCGTTTCAAATTTTGTACACGGCTTCTCTGTACCCTTCCGCAGTGCACTGACCAAGAATTTTCTGGATCGGAAAAAAATTAACAAAATGGCGGACTTTTGAAAATTGGCACGGCAGTCTCACGCGTCTACAGGCCACATTAAAAGACAGATTCGTTTCAAATTTTGTACACGGCTTCTCTGTACCCTTCCGCAGTGCAGTGATCAAGAATTTTCCGGATGGGACTTGACAAAATTGCAGATTTTTCAAAGTCGGCGCTCTACTTACGACAGTCTCACGCGCCTACTGGTTAATGGATTGATTCGTCTAAATGTTAGACACTACGTCTACCTATCCTTCCACTTTTAAATTTTGCGTAGTCAACACGCAACAGGCTTACACAAACCATATCCCCCACCGGGAATAGACGTACTCCTCGAGACGTAGTCAAGTGGGTATTTTTTCCGTGTGATTTGCAACATTTGAAAACATGCTTTTTTTGCCCTGTTTGCACTCACTTGATATCAGTTGGTAGAATTCAACCCAATGCCTTAATACCAGTTAATAAACAGTTCATAGTTTGAGTCAGAATATTGCTTTGAAAAGTTGATCGCTTTACTTACACAGCGGTAGCTACCAAAGTGTTCAAAGCTACGGGCATGAATCTGCAAGGTCAGCGAGGTAGGTCAAAAGGTCATCAAAATAGGCACCCTAAACTGGGTCGCTTGTAGTTGCTGTACCTACATGCATGACTGGAGGGATGTTTTCTTTCACTGCAGTGGTAGAAATAAACATGTTATGTGGCGGGTCTGTAGGTTCTATAGGTCTGTGGATTCGCTCGTTCTGCGCTTATAAAATAAACTAAAGATCCGCCATAAAATATTATGGTATAATGTTTTCCAAGTGTGTGGATTAATGTTAAAATGTGATAACATGCCGCGTGTAATGTCAGTGAGCGATAATTCAAGCTAACTTGTATAGGCAAGTTGTGTAACAGAAGGAATAAGGCAGATAACGCTTGTCATGTATTTCCTCGTAATAACTGAATAGATTGGAACGTGATTAGTTAATTATTTCGTACTAAAAGTGAGTATCCAAACACGCATTCATTGCGCGCGCGCGTGTGTATGAAATGGGAAGATCTGTGGAAACGTATCTAACAGCGCCATGTTGTGGAGCTAACGGAATGGCTGGTGTACAGATTGTCTTGCTCACAGTTGTGTCTTATGCTAAAGCAAAGCAGTGTTATAATCCCTGTCTATGAAGCATGCAAACTTGATGTGAGAGGAAAGCCGTTTACTTGTTCATACCTTTCTGGATCCGTAAAACGTCATAGAAAATACGGGCCCTTAAAGGTTAAGCATTAAATACGTTATGTACAGTACAAATGATGGATAAACGTTGAAGATTCCTTGTGATGCTAAGTGAATGTATGTTTACTGTTCTCTCAACTGTGGAGAACATTTCGCCGACGAAACTAAAATGTAGCGCTTACCGCATGTGCTGATGCCCACGTATGCCCTGTAGTTACCGTACCACATCCTATTCCGTCTAGCTTGTTAGAACTACATCGTAAGCTGTTTGTTCGAAGAGGTTATTTTATTCGATGAAAAACTCCGGAGTTGTCAGTACTAATTTGCAGCATTCGTAGTGTCAGTTTTGAAAGAAACGCGCATTGTGAACATTCACTGGGCGACTAATTCCATGTTCTGTACATTACAGCCCTGGATCAGGATCCAGAGGCCAATCAGAAGAGCCGGGCGGCGTCTCGGAGAAGTACTACCGTCCAATCTTCCGCAAGATACCCGCAGACCAGGAAATCCCCGAGGGCAAAATGTGCCGCTTCGACTCGATCGTGACGGGACGCCCCATGCCTGATATCTTCTGGTTCAGGGACGATGTACAGGTACGGTAGCGCTCTGTGTTCTTTGGCCCACTAGTTATTCGCCATTTTACATTACTGTCCATTTAGCACTTTTGCCTGCAAAATATATGCGTATAATTTGCATAATATGTTCCCAAATAGGTTCATGATGATTCAAACCACAAGATTGTAGTTAACGAAGATGGATTTCACTCTCTGATCATTTACGCCACCCAGAAATGGGACAGTGGATTGTACACTTGCGTCGCTCGTAATCGCGGAGGCGAGGATCGCTTCCAGGTTACCCTTAACATCACAGGTGTCGTATTATTTTTTTATAAATTATGAAAATCTATGAAAAAAAAAATAACAGTAATTACAACAGACTTCACAGAAGCTGTAGCATAATGAAAAATGATGTTGTTGAATCATTTCCATGAAAAATGATAAAAATACAAGTCCTGTGTATGCTCCGTGTTGTTTGGTTACAGCGCGAAAGGCCTCTGAGCCGCCTCGATTTGTTGAGCGCTTGGCCAATCAGAATGTGAAGGAAAACGAGCCATTTGAATTCGTGGCGGAGTCGACTGGACATCCTCCACCGATGATGAGCTGGCAGAAAGATGGCCGCCATATTGACAGGTGCGTTCAAAGCCATTCATACTGTAAGAGTGATTATGTGGAGATAGGCATTTTGTTTGTTTCGAGGTCACGCACTGCTGTAATTAGCGGAATTAAAAAATAAATTAACAGTGAAGGAAAATATAGTGGAAAGAATCAACAGGTGAACAAAAATCACTTTTCGCTCGATAAGTTATACAGCTTTAAGCAAGATGTTTTATCGCTGTTTGCAGGGATCCACGCTTTAAGATCCGTAACGAAGGTGGTCGTTCTTCTCTGAGCTGTGAGCGTGCCGACGCGCGGGATACTGCCTGGTACCAGTGTACTGCCGCCAACATCGCCGGTACTGCTACCAACCGAGCGCGCCTCAACGTACAGGGTGGGTATTAGATTCGCATAATTTTTTTAGGGGGAGGGGGGTGAAGGATGAAAACAGACTGAATTTAGCAGTCTTATCTTTTTTCTGCAAAAGACGAAGTTTAATAGTCATATTTTTTGGGATTTGGTGGTTGGTGGGGGGCGGTTGGGTTACAACCCTGAAACCCCTCTTGAATCCGCAACTGCAGAACTTTTGTTGTATTTGCTGTAAGTACCGCATCTTAAGTGGATTGTGTTTTTCCAGTGAAGTCTTGAAACAAAAGGGGCGGCTTGAAGATGTATTAATTGTGACAGTTCCGTCTCAGAATAATAATAATAATAATAATAATAATAATAATAATAATAATAATAATAAACAACAATTCGCAGAAATTCGCAGAAATATCGCAAAATCTGGTACACCTTCTGTATCATCGTGATGGATCTGTGTGGTTTGCAAGAATTTACTTGGGCTTTTCGCATAGATAGTAGTAGCGGTAACAAATCATATGTTACCGGTGAAAAAGGTATTAAATTCATGATATTAAAATCATTTCGCGAAAATTTTTAAATGTTATTCTTTAATCTTTAGTTGACCCACGAAAGCCGGAGCCAGAACGCAAGTTGTACATCCCGAAACGCACGACACCGACACCGTAAGTGCTAATCATGGGCTTGTGATATGCTGTGATAAACCGCTACGCCATGACACCCACGTAGTAACTTAGTCTCCCCTCAATGCCTTCAAATTACTCCTTTATTTAAAAAAAAAAACAGTTTGTGAAGTTAGTTTTGAATTTATCGCTTATTTTGAGTTGTGTCTTAAAAAATCCTTTATTTCAAAGGCTGATTTTTTTGTTGTTCTGTATTGTTTAAGATTTGAGCGATGTTGTCACAGTGTGGGAAGTCGTTTGCATTTTTAAACTGTTGAGTTGTTTTCAGTCGCTTTGATTTTATCCCCAACACAAGCCGTTGATACTGCCGCAGTGTCGCGCGTACAAATTTTGTAATTTAAACCCATGGGTCCATTAAGTAAAAAATACTTTCCACTTGCCAAGGTTTTCGCTGTATATTATTTTTCTCCTTTGGGTGTGGTTTTCCTCCGTATAAGGCTGTGGTCTCTTCATCTTTATATACTTTACCCAATAGCTTAAAATGCTGAAAAGGGATAAATTTAAGCCTCTTCCAGACCGATTCAACCACCCGTACGTAAAAATCAGCGCGCTCACACCAATTCTGCTGTTTTGCTTCTAATGCTTATTCAAAAGGGCTCTGCAACGGTTCCGCAAAGGCTCTCAGCCAAACGTCACGCCTTACTACCTGCCCAAGTTCTCCGGTGCACGCCGTCGGCACACAGTTTGTGATACAAACTTGTCCCAGCAACTCTTTGCCATTTGTCAGCCTCGAAATAGGTCACCAATTGAGGCCAATCAACCGGCTCGTTACAGGTTCGCTGTACATATGCGCACTGGCTGCATTCATTAGCTGATTCAATGTTGATGCTAGCAGCTGATAGGCCGATTATTTAGAGAAAATGCCTGCCTGTACGAATTGTCTAATGTTAATTAGTAGACCAATGTTCATAGACTGATTCTAGATTTATATAATGTCTTCTCTTACGTCATAATGTAGTCCTCTCAAAAAATGCATGTTAGTTTCGTTGCTTATTAGTAGGTCGGTAGTAGCTTTCATTGTTCTTATTGAGCGAATTAATATTTTTCTTTTGAAAGTGATTGAGCATCCGTGTTCATTTGTTTTTAAATTTGTAAAGTGTTCTGACAGTTAGTTTGGTAAGTTTTTCTAAAATATAGCAACTGAAGAGTACTAAATCCACATAAATTTTCGAAGCTATAAAATCTTAGGAGACAAAATTAAACCATTTATGTTCAACAATTTATCAGTATCATTTTTGTTATATTGTTGAACTTCTGAAATATATTTTTGGCAGTAGTTTATATAAAGTTAAGATCCAAAAGATATGAACATCTTAATGTGTAAATTTAGAAACTAGGTGCGTGCTGTAATCTCCCTCACCTGATCTTTATTGTAATGATATGTGGTGGTTGTTTCATTTTCATGTTGCTTGTTTTTCTTTCAGCTATTCAGACGACGAGCTGTATCCCTCTCAGCTGTCCCAAGCACCAGTCACCCCGCCCCCGCCCTCCCCAGAACCAATCAGAATCCCAACCCCGCCCAGTTCACCGATACCACCCGCCCCAGTTCTGAAAAAGCCACAGCCCACACAAGTGTATGCTCCTCAGCCTATTTCTATGACGACTAGTATTAAACCAGAAGCCCCACCCCCTCGGCCTGTTTCCATGACGACTAGTATCAATCCAGAAGCTCCACCAAAGCGAGAAAGCCCACCCCCTACGAGACGGACCAAGCGCCCTCTGTTTGCCCCAGAACTGGACTTGATGGAAGACGTTAATCGATTCACGTTGCCTAAATTAAAATCTGTTAAAAGAACTCATTCAGAAGAAAGGTTACGACGTGAAGCGAAATATTCAAGACAACAGGCTCAACTTATGAGGTGCTTTGCGCATGCTCCACACTATTGCATGATTGGATTTCAGTACAGTGTTTTTGTTTATTTTTCTAGATGGCGCTGGATGTGGAATTATTTGCCAATTATGGAATTATGTTCAATTCTCGCTTTGGGGTCGATTTTGTATCGCTTTCTTAACACTGCTGACCGTTTAGTTTTTGAAATGATTCTTTACACTGACCAAGCAGATTCTTATATTTTCAGGGCTGGAATTGAGCCGTTCACTAAAGACATGTGCACTTTGAGATGTCTTGTATTTTGCAATTAACCTTTTCATCCTGATTTGAAGTGCATGTGGATGTTGTATGAGGATTTTCAAAATTCCAGTCCTGTATTTATGTACAATGCATTTATAATGTTTCATATCTAATTCAGTATTAGTACATTACACTTGAAGTGGATCGTTATGAGAATGTTTGATCAAATTTGAATATGAATTATTTGCATTATTCCCAGGTAGAAATAATGCAAATCCCCCGATTAATTGTTTTTTAACGTTGTTTTTGGAAAACAGTACTACTGCTGATATGCAGACAGCGTTTTCGATTTTTTTTTTTTTTTTTTTTTTGCCAAAAGAAACGTTTAATTGCTACGTTTAAAAGGTTAAAAGACCAAAATTTCATGACTGCAGCCTTTATTTGGTCCAAGTAACTTTTGCACAAATTAAGGCTGCAGTGTGAAAATTACCTTGCAACGGTTCGATAAATTAGTGTGGAGACATCAGTTCTTGTGCAGTCCTGTTGCCTGTAAGAAGATTTATCAATGTGAATTTAAATTGGTTCAAAACCAGGGAAAGCTTGGCAGCATGTTGATAAAATATTTGCTATTGCAGTTGTTCGCTTCATTTGTACATGGCCATTCTGCACATGGCAAATGCTTTAGCAGACTTGTATAATGCCAAAGTTTTGTGGACAGCTGTATTGTCACAAGGCCTGCAACGCGTTGAATTATTACGTCATAAACAGAAAGAAAATTTATCGCTTTCTGGGACGGAGGTTATTTTAAAAAGTAAAATTAAAATGTTGCTGTCAGTTAAACTCAGTGAAACCCATATTTTTCATTGCATGCTCAAAGGCGCAAAATTCGCTGTCTGAAATAACTGCACATAATAACTAAATTCCTGTGTCTGATATTTTAGCAGGCGGCACTTTAGATATTCTAGTGAAGTATTTTGATGAATGTGTTGACAAAAATTCATTTTTTTTTTATTACAGAACACAATCAGAACAAGCCCAGCCAGACGCGAGAAGGTAAGCTGTATGTGTAGTGTTACTGACATACATACATACTGTGAACTGTTGTTCATTATGCCCTTTTACATTAGATTTATTGACCAGTTCTGCGCCAGTCAAATCTTCTGACACAAATAAGTCATATAATTAATGTGGATGAAGTTAAACATGTTAAAATGTGTCTCGAATTAAAAGGAGACCGACCTCGGAGCCTCCAAAGAGAGCCAGAGCAGATATTGTCTTATCTCCAAGCCCCGCCCCCATGGAACAAGCTCCACCCATAGTGCCTGTTCACGAACCTATTCAACAAGCAGCTGCTCCATCGGTTTTGGCGCCGAAACCAACGCAGAAAAAGCCTTTTAGACCAGATGATTCTGATCTCGTGGCTTATATTCAGGAAACTGAAAAGGCTAAGTAAGAAGAACTGCTGATCCCATTGCGTGCTTGCCTGGTTATCCCTTCCAAATCTCCTACACAGATTTAACAATGAGTCTCAAAGCTTATATTTTTCCTTTAACCCAGCAGATGTTTGTCTCAAAGCGTTTATTATTCTTATAGTTGTCAAGGAATCTTAAAGGGAATCTGTATTATCAAGAATTTCGACGGACTTTTTAGAAAAAAACTACCTTTTAGAAAAAAAAACTAATAACATGTATCGGGATTTAAAGGGCTGAAGTACTGAAACGTGTATAAGAGCTGATTTAATCAACGAGCTTGATCACAGCTTTCTTTTAAAAAAATATGCTTTTAACGGTGATAAAATTTCAAGTACACCTTTAGGAAGCTTTTGTTATTCGCGCGTCAAGTGAAATTCTTTGCTAAACAGATTCCCTGTAAAAACATGCAGTTTTGTGTAAGCCCTGACATTTAATCTGAGGATTTCAGACCGCGTTTCGATTTTGTTGGTTTTGGTTTAGCCACGTGATTGCAGTTCTGTTTTTGAAAGAGTTACCTTTTCTTCACGACACCGTGTACACACAAAATCGGTTGATTGTAAAGCAGTTATCCCCAAACCCTTTAAATGCATACCATTTTTAAATAACGCTTCTTTTCAAATAAACCGGATAATAGCATAAATTACTTGAAAAATGTGGTCATGCGATTAACCGGTTTCGGCTGTGCTCACGCCGTAGTGCGGACACTGTGCCACTTTTAATTTCAGGAACGCCATTGCAAAATCTGTCAGTAAAATCGCATGCTATACTGTAATATTTATGTCCATGCAATGTGAAAGAAGTTATTATTTTTAGTTTATACCCGTTTTTCCGTGACACCGTGCTTTTTTAAATTGATTGGTTTTGAGTTGCCTGTTTTATGCTAACGACCTTTATTTCCTACACGAAAGCAAAGCATCGTATTTTTATTTTATTTTATTTATTTATTTATTTATTTTTTTTTTTGAATTTAGGTATAAACCATAAACTTAAGCAATACAAGTGTATTAATCTTGAGAATTAAGATTTGCTGCCAGAAAGTGCCAGTTGTGATGTTATTAGTGGTGAAACACTCATTATTTTCTTAATACCAACGCAAGTCTTTATAACTATCATGAAATTGCTATATTCAAATGGAATACCTGTGAAAGACAAACGTTTAGTCCTTTATGCTTGATAGACCGCCAAGGGATTTACTCGATGGCGCCCCGGCGAAGGAACCGCGGGTGCGGCCGTCCACGCAGGAACTCATCAAACAGGGTGCTTATCCCGAACCGGGCGATGACGAAATGTATAAGAAAGACGTACCAATGCCTCCGAAATTCAAGAGCTCAATTCAGCAACAGACCCGTCTTAAGGAGACTGATCCGGCCCATTTCGAGAGCAAGCTGGTTCCAATTGGAGATCCTGATATGGTGGTGGAGTGGTATAAGGATGGAGTTTTACTGAGACACGGTAGGGGTTAGACCTGGAATTATGTTTCTGATTTTATTTGTTTGAAAATTAGGTTGCAGGAAAAAGAGAGAGCTGTATGACCTTGTTGAACCTGTTTCAACGAGTTTTTGCATCTAGACATTTGAGATTTAAGTGTACACGATGTTTTGTTTGTTGAAAAATAGAATGGAAACATTCTTCGCGAGACAAGCTCAAACATTATACATGAACCATACCTCCATCAAATGAAGCGAAGCGGTAGCAGTAAGATACGCGCGCTAGTGATGGTCTTTACGTTCTTGTTTCAGGATCGCGTTTCATGCCGATCAATGATTTTGGCTATGTTGCCCTGGATATTTTGTGGACCTATCCCGAGGATAGCGGTTTGTATATGTGCAAAGCCACCAACAAGTATGGCTCGGACACAACGGAAACATATCTCAAGTGCCATGGTAAGTTTTACAGAGGCCACACCATAGAACGGTGACAAGTAAATCAGTCCCGGAAATTGTTACGGATCTACGATATCGTATCTGTCTACGTCAGTCGCCATTAACATATTCTAAGTATCATACGTGTCGGTCATATGAGTGAGCCTAATTTCAATAGTTGAGCTCATATTTAGCCGTATTGCTGTATTATTGCGAAAAAAAAAAAAAAACACGTCGGAGAAAGCGCAGTGACTCTGTGATCACATTTTGTACAATATAGTCGGCTTGGTGACATTTAATTGAGACTAGAATATGTAAAAAATCGGGGAAAGGGACTATCCATAAAGCTTCTGACTCTCCCACCCTCCCACCCTCCCCCCCCCCCCCCGTACACAATATATATGACATCACCAATTGACCGTAACATCAACGTATGCACAGCCCCAGCACGCCACTCCATTCATCTCAGTGCATACGTACTTTATTCGTATAAAGCAAGCTTTATGGATGGGCCCAAGTTACTCCCAAACATCGGCCTGTCTTTATCCATAAGGACTTCTGTTTGCAGGCAAAGAGTCGGTGATCTATGACACACAGCTGCCGGAGGGCAACGAGAGCGTGCAGCACCTGCACCTTATGGAGGAACAAATACGCAGGGATCGCATCCCCAAAGAACGCATTGAAGAGGGCCCCGAACCTAGCCCACCAATCTTTGACCTCATGCCTGAAATGCAACAGGTAGAACAAAAAAAAAAAAAAAAAAGAAACAAAGGGGCCATGCTCGCATTCATTTCAAGAACAAAGTGGTTCAAAGAAAATGTGTTGTTGTTAAAATTTGTTGAAAATTTAGTATTCGGCGCTCAGAGCTAGCACAATGTACTGTATAAAAGAAATAGAGAAAAAATAATATTGTCAAGTTCTGCTAACCGAGGTTTGCTAATTTGTGTTGTGTATTGACGTCTGAGATTACCATGTATGGTTGTGTTTAGATTATTAATGGGTAGGGCGGGATGGGGGGGGGGGGGCATCTCGGTACCCAGCGCATGACATCTCGGGCACCCAGTTTCCAAACTTCCTTGTACATGTTAAAATGAAGTGACCTAGCTGGGCACAGTAACAGCATGATATGGGTACGTTTGTTACAGGTTGAGGAAGGCGACACTGCGAAGTTCATGTGTAAGGTGTCGGGTCACCCACGCCCTCGTTTAACCTGGTGGGTCAACGGCACGATTATTGTCAACGTAAGTGTCTCCTGTTTTATACAAACGTATGTCGCTATAAGCTTATTTCGTTATGTCCCATGTCTTTATAATGAGGTTCTGCCGTATTGTCGGTAAATTGAGTAATTACGTGTTTGAAACAGGGTCATCGATTTAAGCTGAGATATGACGGCATGATCAATGTATTGGAGATTCCGAAAGTCCGCGAATACGACAGCGGAACAATCCGCGTGGTGGCCAAAAATCCGCTAGGAGAAGCAGAATGCTCCACCACACTCGTTGTGATTCCGCACGAGGACTGGAGATCCAGACTCAAACAGGCACCGAGATGTAAGTACACTTGCACTTATGCTCCGCAAACTTGTTAACAGTAGAAAGCTTAGCTATAAGTGTCTGTTAAGTTCGCCGTAAATTTCCACAGGAGCTATCCTTAGATTTACATTTGGGTTTGGACATCTGGGTGGGGGATATTTTGCGACGATACTTGAAGGCGTTTTAAAAAGCAATCTAACTTGTTTGTGAAATTTTGTAAGTTTCCTGTGTCGTTTACGGTGTTGGATTTTTTTTCATGGTCATTAAGCTATTACTTGGCGCTGCGATGTTCTGAAGTATTATAACGTAACTGTTGTACGATACGCTCTTGAAAACAGATCATGCAACATCGGCTTCTATTCGCCTGTTTCAAAATGTGATTTAGAAGCATTTATAAGTGTGAAGTGTTTCTGAATTTGCATCACCCCATGACACGATCAGGGCGAGAATCTAGCAACGGAATACCGCTATTCGTTTTTAGGGTTTTTAAACCGTTTAAGTAAATAAAAAAGAGAAAAAAAATGGCAAAAGTTTTATAAGCTTAATTATAATTTGTTGTGGGAGTATCTGTATTTTGTACTTTTGTCCTCACTAATGACTGGTCGTTCAAGAAGCAAATCCCAGATATCTCACATTGCTGTTTAAAACTTATGCATCGGACTGTTCAAGAGCGTAACGTACAAAGTATAGTCGTACAGTCTTGAATTTCATCAGTTATTTATTGCTTTAATGTTTCTTCAGCATATATTTGCACAAAGAAGTTTAATCGAACGTTATGTTATTTTGAGGGAATATATAGAAATATGTATTGGATTGTTTCATGAATTCGTATTAAATTCATACTAAATTTCTCCCGGCTGGGTTGCAAAGTAATTCAAGATTAAAACTCTACTGTGGCAGAGAAATAGAATTCAGTATTTTTTCAGAGACATGACTGTTTATAATTTATAGTTTGCCGAGTCTGAAAATGTTTTAAAGAGTCAGAGAATGTTTTTATTTGTGTCCATCACTTTGAAATATAAATTGAAAGTATTGTATTACTGTATCATATCGTTGTTTTGATGTTGTTTTGTTGAGAAGTTTGCCATGTTGTCAAGTTTCTTGTATTATGTTCTGTTATGTTAACTGTTGTCACGCTGTACTGTTCTGTTAATCCAATATTGGTTTGTGGTACTCCTAAGTAAAATGCCCTTTTATTTCACGGTTTATACTGGCAAGAGTAAACCAAATGTAGGAAAAATATTAATCCATTGCAAACAGCAACTAATTCAAAGCCCCAAAGCTGTTCCTCACCAAACTGGTAACACCTAAATTACCGGAGATAACCAAGCATAACCCCAAAATAGGCTTTAAAATGTGAACCCAAGAAGGCCCCTTACCCTGCCTGTATGCAACGTGACGTGCCAGACCAATAGGAGCAACATGGCCTGCGTGTCATTGTTACATGTGTATGTCGCAGTGTAACACCGCCTCACAAGTCCCTCACGTGTAGGTAACCTAGCGCTTGCTTTTTGCCTACCCTATAGCTACAGTAGGGATAGAGCTGGAACGCCAAGCTAGAACTGAACTGCGTAGCGTTGAGTTGGACCATGCGCTTAAACGTCCTAGGACCACTGTGACTGAGCTCAGGGCTTTTGAACGCTGTAAGTTTTAATTTAAAAAAAAATGCTTAAGTTAAGAATCAATGGATGTAGTGTGAAACGAAGAAACCACACAGTCTAAAAATATCTTTGTCTTTTCTTGGCATTTTAGTTCATATGAGCTTTGATTTCATGGAAAGACATGGGCTGTGGTGCGTTCGTTTCTGTATCCATTTCTTTGCTTTTTGCTTGCTCAAAACGGTTTTGTTAAATGAAAGACATGAAAATGTATTTAATTTTTTTATTTAATTGTTTGAAACTATTTTGCGTTGCTGTTTTCTGGTATCTGTAATGATGCAATTTTAGTTATGTTTTTTTTCTTTTCGCTTGCCTTAGTTGCACAATACCTCAAAGTATTTTCGGTTTTTATAAGAAGATGGCCAGTAATGTTTGATTTGTTTATAGACATGTCTGATTTAGAATATATTCAGCAAATTTTCCTCTTTTCTCTCCAAACCTTCGTTATGAGCTTTTCGCATAATTTTCGTTAGGATTTACTGTAGCTATAACAAATCTGAAGGTTTAACAAATCCCTTTAACAAATCGTCGCCAGAAAAATAGGAATCTCCTTTGTGGGAATAACATCGCTAATATGCTGAAGGCAAGCAGAGAAGTCTTGTGTTTGGAAATTTAAAAAAAAAAAAAACTTTCCTATTGTGCTGAATTACGGAATAAATACATGATGGACAAACCAATGTTGATGCTGCAGCCGCGCAAGAGAGGGCGCAGGCATACAGGGACGAGGAGGTGAAGGATGCCTACCAGGCCATCAACCTACAGCACGCGCAGATGCACCGCACCGACGCCTACCACGAGCTGCGCATGCACGAGCCCAACATGCAGATACAGACCGAGGTGGGCGTCAGCATCACTTCTGTGAGATAGGCCGAGATCGTGGAAAAAATGGCGGGAGGGGGGGGGGGGGGGGTGGGGGCTGGAGGGAGAGGCATGTTTCTTCCAAGGCTAATAATGAATTTAAGGAGAAAAATATACATAGTTATGAAATATTTTGGGCAAATTTCCCAAACTGAATTAGACCTAGTTTCCATAAGCTCTTTTAGATCAAATCAATTGCAGGCCTAGAGGGTTGAGTAGTTGGGGGTTGGTGGGCGCGAGGATTAATGATATACTGATTTGGAATTGGTGTAGGCGCACATCGAGAGAGCGAAACACATGCTGGGCATGGAAGCAGAGCACGATCTAAAGCAGGACATACCGAGGATACCACGCTCCGGCAAGACACAGGAGGCGCCCTCTTTCGGCAGACCCCTGATGAATGTCAAGGCCAAAGAAGGCAAAGCCGTCAAGTAAGTTTTCTACTCTGCACGCAAAATTTATGACGTTGACCTTTGACTGTAACAATAGTATACACAAAACTTTATGACTGTCTCCTAGCGGAATTGAGCAACTGTTTGCAATACTGCAGATCTGTCTGGTCTTAGATGTACCTCGGTCCGTGACTGTTTTAAATATTGAAAGCTAGGAGAGTCATTAGTACTGTACCCTGGTTATCTTTCAGACTTGAGGTCAACTTCACTGGATTCCCGTATCCAGATATTCAGTGGTTCCGCGAGGGACTCGAGATCCAGCCTTCCGCCGACTTCCGCATCACGACATTGAACAACAAAAGCTTCTTGTTGATACCAGAAGTCTTTGTGGAAGATGCCGGAATGTTTTCAGTGAGAGCAACCAACAAATTCGGCATGGTCGAATGCAAAGCGACGCTCGATGTTGCAGGTTCGAACTCTGATCCGTAATTTTATGATAAAAAAGACAGTTTGTGGGCTAAAAATGCCCCAGACATAATGCTAACACACATGTTGAAGCCACAAAATAATAATAATAATAATAATAATAATAAATAATAATTTAAGTTGTAATTTAATGTTAATAAAAGTAATAAAAATAGGCAGTATCTTTTATGAAGAGACATGACTCGAAAATTGTAGTAAACGGAAAAAAAAACTGTTTTCCAGTATAATCCCCGTTTTCAACTGTTTTAAACAGAGGATCCAAACAAAGTGCGCGACTCTTCGCCAGAATTCAAAGTGCAGATGCGCGATGTCACAGTGAGGGTAGGAGAGCCCGCTACATTTGACGTGCAGATTACTGGACAGCCCAGACCGGAAGTTTACTGGGCAAAGGTAGCGTTTCCGCTTTAAACTTATGCCTGTATTGCGTGAACTCGCATATGCCAGGATGTAATTACTCGCAAGTTTTCTTCTGATGCAGTTACGACAAAGACGTCAAGCGAGAGAGAGAGAGAGAGAGAGAGAGAGAGAGAGAGAGAGAGAGAGAGAGAAAGGAGGGAAAGAGCAAGAGGGAGAAAAAAGGGGGAAAAGCGGAGGTGAGGGAGAGGGAGATAAAGTAAACACTTGGATCTACTTCATGGTGGGGGGATGTGGTGTGGTTTCAGGACGGTAAGCGTCTATACGAGAGCAAGCGCTGGAAGTTCATCGTAGAGCACGACCACTACACGCTGCTCGTGTACGAGGTGCGCGAAGAGGACCGCGGCGTTTATGAGTGCATCGTCGTCAACAAGCTCGGCAAGGCCACCTGCTCGGCCAGACTCAACGCCCAAGGTGTGTCACCTCCGAGAAAAAGATCCCTCTACCTCATCCCCCCCCCCCTCAAAAAAATAATAATAATTGTAATAATGATAATAATAATAATAATAATAATAAATAAATAAATAAATAGCCAAAAATAGAAAAAAAGTGCAAAATGTCTTGGCACTTTCTATGTTATTTTGAGGGTCATTTACTTAAACAAATAGTGGATTCTTTATTTTTCAGTATGGCGGCCAGGATCTATCCCAGCTAAAAAGCGATTTGAGAAAAATAATAATAATAAAGCGGTATTTGGTGTTGTATCAGGCAAATCTCCGAGCAAAGCCCATGTGCCAGATCTGTCCGAACAGCAAGCGCCACAGCTCGTGGCCCCACTGAAAGACGCACAGGTCAACGAGGGCGAGAGCGCTACCATGCAGTGCAAGATCATTGCCGTACCGGGTGAGTCATCGTCACGTCATCTCTCTCCCGTCTCCGGGTTACAGCATGGCCTTATGTCGTTCTGTGTTTCTTTCAGTTATGTATGTCTTACTCGTCATAGCCTATTTATATAATTGGTATTCTTACTAGTTGTTGGTCATTTGTGTTATCGCAGGGTTTCGGCTGTGGAAAAGTTGCGCAACAGATCACACTCTCTAAGTACATGGAAAGTATTGAAGAAAAAATAAAAGCTTATGACATTGAAATTATTTTCTGCAGTAGAAAGTTCATATTTGGTTGTATTTAGAGTTTTTTGCTCAGGAACCAGTGGTTTGGATGTACGTCTGGTTAAGAAATGACCTTCACTGCTGTTGTCACCTTACAGAGCCGATCGTTCAGTGGTACTACAACAGCCAGATCATCAAGCCGTCCAAGTACTTCCAGATGTACAGCGAGAACGGCGTGCACACGCTGCACATCGCGGGCGCCTTCCCCGAGGACGAGGGCGTCTACAAGTGTACGGCGCGCAACCAGGCCGGCGAGGTCACGTGCATCGCCCACCTGAAGGTGCTAGGTACGTACACAAGTGGTCATGAGGGGTCTGTCCCCTTCCTCCCCCCCAGGCCGGCGAGGTCACGTGCATCGCCCACCTGAAGGTGCTAGGTACGTACACAAGAGGTCATGAAGGGTCTGTCCCCTTCCTCCCCCCCCAGGCCGGCGAGGTCACGTGCATCGCCCACCTGAAGGTGCTAGGTACGTACACAAGTGGTCATGAGGGGTCTGTCCCCTTCCTCCCCCCCCCCCCCCCCAGGCCGGCGAGGTCACGTGCATCGCCCACCTGAAGGTGCTAGGTACGTACACAAGTCGCCATGAAGGGACTGCCCCCGCCACTCAAGCAAACATTAAGGCGTCAGAATGCCGTCGGATCGGCGTCGTTACCCGACGTTTCCGACGTCGGACTGACGTGCCGGTTTTGGTTGTATATGAAATGGGACCGACGTCGGGTTTTCAACGTCAGAATGACGTCGGGTTCCGACCTGAAACTGACGTCGGGTTTACCACCTTGAAACGACCAGTCTTAGACACATCTTGCAAAAATAGCCTAGAGTTATATGATTATAATCATTCAACTGCTGTTGTGAAATACATACGAAAGCATTTTCCATGTAAATTTTTACAATCTAGGAAGAAAAATACCTACGCGCCATCAAAATTCTAAAATTTTCATGTAAAAATTACGTTTTTTCTTCCTCTTTTTCAAAATGACTTCCATTTCCGGTGAGTGATAATAAATGTTCATCGCTTTTTGGTCGTTTTTGCAACGTCGGAATGACGTCAGAAAACCGGCGTTTCCTCGAGGTCAGAAAAAGTCGGGTTTTGGGTAAATAGGTCGTGACGTAATCCTACCCATTTAACAACCTTGTTTTATTCAGAATATGGTTGTGAAGTGGTTGCGACCAAAATCCAACCTTTTTTAAACCAAAAAAGACGTCGGTTGTTTGCTGGGACGCCATCCCCCCACAGGCCTGCGAAGTCACGTGCATCGCCCAGGTTACTTTTGCACGAAATACCAGTCTTTGAAAAAAAAAAAAAAACAGAAAAACTTCAAATTAATTAAGAAACAATTTTCCGTTTGCCGTCATGCCCTCATCCCCACACCACCATCACAGATTATAGCTGTCAGATCAATATATATGATATTAAACAACATTGAGGGCTTTTTCAGCTCAAGTCAGCGAACTCGATACGACAGACTACAAGACGATGGAGCCACCCAAGTTCGTGAAGCCCATCGGGGCGGTAGAGGTGAAGTCTGGCGCTCCCGCCCACTTCGTGGTGGAGGTTGCGGGCAGCCCGATGCCCGAGATTACGTGGTACAGGGAGGGCCACCAGATTCTGCACAGCGAGGACTTCCAGATTATCCAGGTAATTCCCGTTGTCGTGGGAAGCTTTGCGGCGCGAAGAGTGAGGAGAGGGGGTGGGGGGTGGTGGGCGTGGGAACCATTACCAGGTTATGTACATATTTGTGAGTAACTTAAAAAATCTGAGTCAAAATTCCATACGCCCCCCCCCCCCCCCGCCCTCGAAAATAATAATAATAATATTAAATAAGTAAATAAATAAATTAGCAAGTACAGGATTCCCGCGGTCCTTGAAAGGCCATAATTTTATGAAAGAGTCCTTGAAAGTCCTGAAAATCGAAAATGTAATAAATTAAAATTATAACGCTTACCTAGTGACATTGCACTCTGAAATGAATGATAAGCAATTTTTTACGTTATCTAACCGCGTACGAAAGTTCACTGTCCTGGAAATTTGTCTAAATAGTCGCAGAAAGGCCTGGAAATTTGCCTCAAACAGTCCTGGAAAGTCCTGAATTTTTTGTGAGCGAAAAGCGCGGGAACCGTATTAAGTATGGCTGGCCAAACCAAATCGCTTAGATTTCACGCTTGTAAGACATATAGAGTATAACTGTTAAATTGTGAAGTTTATGCTGGTGTGCTTTTCCTTTGCTTTTAGGACCATTTAATACATATTGTGAGATGCATGGTATTAGTGGCATGTCCATTTTAAATTCTTATAGTTTCAATTTTACGATTTTTGGGGAGGGGTCGCTTGGAAAGGGAGAGGGGGTGCTTGTTTTGTAGTAGTTGCACCTTCCCATTTGTACTGTTGCTTGTTTTTTTCCGCATCGGATTGCTTGATGTGCATGCACCCATATATATACTGATATAGTGGGTGCCCTTTTCAAGGCCAGCTCTTGGAAGCATTCCTTTCACGAGGCGTCCTGTAGGGCATAGACAAATTCACATGTTGATTTACTCGTGGATTCAGGCCCTCAATGTCTGGGAAATTTATAACTCGCCAGGCTTGCGTCTACTCCAGGTCAACATACAAGCACGTACTGCTGTGTCATTCCCAAGCTGTTGGTGCCGTGAATGCTAATGGCCATGCGGGTGCTTTGTTTGTGGCTTGAGTATCCAAAGTGTGGCTCTTGTGCTGCCTTGCATAGAGTGCAAAAAAAATGAAATAAATTGATAGCGCTTGTTTACATTTGGCTTCCCCTCCCTCAAAAAAGAAAGAAAAAAGGAATGTCAGTGTTGTGGTTCGATTACTGGTTGGGGGGTATCGTAAGGGTGGGGAGAGGTTGGTTGGTTGATCAAAATTATCTTCTAGTTCCCAACGATGATCAACACAGACTGTCAGGAGTTCTCCGTCCTAGAACCGAATTCCGTCCTCACCACATAAAAAAATCCTACTCTGCTCGACTCCCTAAATATAGAGAAGCTTCGGAAGAAATGAGGTAGTAGTGTGAAAAGCCAATATCTCGTGTGATAGCAGTACTCCGTGCCCATTGCTTCTCCTGGTTATATGCAGGGAGTGACATACATGAGCATTGCGTGGTTGCGTGTTGGTTGTTGTAGGAGGAGAATAAGTGCATCCTGTACATCAAGGAAGTGTTTCCAGAAGACTCCGGCATCTTCACGTGCCGCGCCACGAACCCCGCCGGTGTCGCTGAGTGCTCGGCCGAAATACTCGTCGAGGGTAAGCCCCACCTGATTCAGACAAACAAACAAACAAACAACAATAATAATAACAAACAAAGGAATAAACGAATAGATTGTGTGCTTAATCAGTTTTTCTTGCAGGTAAATGTGTATTTTTATGGCATATTAATTATATTGCTGCATAGAGCAGTATGGTTAATGGACACTTCGGCCCAAAACAACTTCGGCCCAACCACTTCGGCCCAACGCCAAAGACACTTCGGCCCAGCCTTGGACACTTCGGTTCACTGCTTTTTGGACACTTCGGCCCATAGTTGACCCATAGTTTGGGGGTCGCAGAAATGATAAAAAGACAACTTAAAGAGAATTCCTACATTTTTTGTTCACAAACTGAATAGAAGCAATCAACCAAACATTGAAATGCTGCAATTTAACACACCATAAAATGGAAACACGCACACTACATAAATATATAGCCAAGCACACAGAGTGATTAGAAAATACACACCACAATTCGGTGGATGTCACTGAAGATTTATAATACTGCTATAGTCCGTCACGCCCAACCGCCAACCTGTCCCCCATAAATATGGAACGAGCTATTTTACGCACGATAAATCACTGAATTACCACAATGAGATGCTGGAAAAGAAAAACAGTGTCAAGATTGTTGCAGCAAAACCTTCATTCGTTTGGACCATCCACAAATCCTATGTTGAAAATATCTACATTCAAAAGTTAATACTTGCTCACGTGGTCTAAAACTTTTTTTTTTACACGACAGACATTTATACATTTTGAACAGATGTACCAGCACTGAAAATTTCTATTCAGAACAGATTTCATCCAAAATCATAGGCGTCTATCCTTTGTTTTGTTGGAGTGTATTGTTGAGTTATGTTAACCAGTACGATTTATAGGACTCAACTTTAGGATATTGCAATGTTTCTTTAAACCAATCAAACAATCCTGATTACAGATAAAGGGTAAAATAAGTTGCATTTTCAACACCGGAGACATGATACAATAGTAAAAATGATGTGTAAAAAGTGGTGTGCAAGATACATTTTTAGGATAAAACACAACTGGATACAATAAAGTTCGCCCAAAAAAACTTGGGTCCGAAATTTCCAAAATGGGCCGAAGTTGTTTTGGGCCGAAGTGGTAGAATGAAAAAAAGTGCTGGGCCGAAGTGTCCAAAGTGGGCCGAAGTGGTATTGGGCCGAACTGGTTCTGGGCCGAAGTGTCCATTTCCCAGCAGTATTTGCGCCAGGTTTTTTCGGAGTTTAACATTATTGCATGTAATAGCGCTGTTATACAGATACGTTGCAGTGAGTATGTAAAGAGACAACCTAAAATGAATTTTGTAAAATGCATGAAATTTTTGTGTGAAAAATATAAATTGCTTGCTTTCATGTTATTTATATGAACGTTCTTTGTGCGATGCAGAACACAAATAACAATGTTACAACGCCGTACTTGTTCTTAACAAAGCACTTCCCATTTACATTTTTTTAAACATGTAATAAAAGGAATACTGCATGGAGTTTGAACAATTATCGTCAATCAGGTACAAACATTTTTTTTATATATATTACGAAATAAACCGCTCAGCGTCCACTATAATATCTCATTAAGGATTAATAAAATATGAAACTCCGCTCACCATCCACACGGCACATTCATTAATGTTGACAACACTTGTATTTTCGAACTTAGCTGTGTGGTTTTAGGCATGTGTATAAATGAGAAAAAGTGGTAAAGAATTCGATTTGTATGGAGATATCAGGGATGATTGTGTGTGTGAACGGAACCCGTGTAGATGTGATTTCTTATTGCAATTTTACTTGGGTCTGTGAGAGAAAAACAGAAAAAAATGAACAGAAAACAAAATGGTGGTGACTGAAATGTAAGTATGAATGTACATGTTTTATTTAGCTCCTCCCCCGTACCCAAAACCAGAGTTCGGTCATAGCTAAAATATAGATCATAGCATCCTTTTGCAGCTCCGCTACCCGCATGGATGTGAATCACTCAAAATGTATGTGTTTTGTTTGTTTTGGACTAATAAGCATGAAGTCTCCTGGCATGGTAAGTCGTTTGTTCTTGTTGCAAAATATGAAGTTATTACCTTAAAAAAGGAAATTTATATATTTGAAATACACTTATGTAAAAACTAATATTGCGTGAGATTACCAATAACTGCGTTCGAATGTTGATACAAAACTAGTTGTTTGAAAATTTTTATGGAGCCTCGTTCTAACATTGCAGACCCTACCCAAGTGAGCAAGGCTCAGATGCAGTTTGCCGGACCACCCCAGTCGGCGCCCAAGATTCTCAAAGCGCCCTCCCCTGTAAGGGAAATTGTGGCCGGAAGTACAACCAAGTGAGTAATGTCAGCCAACTAGTGGTGGGGGCAGGGACTAACATTAGGGGGGTGTGATGTATTTTATGCAAAGTTAAAAGCAGTTTGAGAGCTGGACCTAAAATATATAAAGTAATAAAAATCTCCTGTGTACAATAAATATATCACTTATCTGGAAGTGTGAGGTGAACTGTTAAAAACGTTGGGATTGCAGTACATTTTGCGCTAAAAGAGATCATTCCTAGATTAAACACATGAACTTGTCATGAATGGCACGCATGACGTTATTACAGGCTTATAGTGCAGCTAGCGGCTTATCCGTCCCCGCGATTCACCTGGTTCGTCAACGGTGCTGCGATTCGCCCATCGCAACGTCACAAGGTCAGCTACGACAACGGCGTCATCACGCTCATCATCTTCAACGCGCAGCCACAAGACTCGGGCGAGTATATCCTCAAGGCGAAGAACGACCTGGGAGAAACCACCTGTAAAACTGTCCTCAATATTCAACGTAAGTTCTAGATATTACGATACTGTGGCAACAATAAGAGCCAGATAAATGTGGGAAAGAACATTTAAGTTTTGATTTAAAAGTTGTGTAGCACGTGATATAGCGTTCCGTTTTTTTTTAATAGTAGTTTTTTCGTGTTGATTCGGATAAGCAGAAGATTATTCAGAGATATGATCTTATGATTTATGCAAATTGTGGTGTATAAAATGCATTTTCTGATTTTTTGGTTGTTACAGCTACGCAGAAGGTGGTTGAGTTGCCCATGGAGACGCGTGAGGTCACAATCACGTCAGCGAGGAGGGAAGCCCTCAAGACAGAAGTGACTCCGACCTTCACCAAGCCAATGCCACCAGAAATCCGGGTCCGAGAGAGGGCGATAGCCAAGTAAGTGACGATGCTAAAAATGACAAATGCAGCCTCTTGTGCTCTCCTAAACGATCTACCCATTAGAAGTTCGGACCCCAGGGTGTACATTTAAGAGACACAACTTTAAAAATGCACCGTTAGTTACATTTTTTGCGGTTTGTCGGAGTGAATATTGTGCGAAACACGTAAATCAAATTTCTATAAATTTATTTACTCAAGCAAACAAAAACTGGATAACAAATAAATAAATAACCAAATAAAGGTGAAAATGCGTATTGACCAAGGAAAACAAGTTTGCATATACAGCAGCACCCGTCTATAGTAAATATTTTCCTGACCAGGTCATACACAAAAGGAGTGCTTAGTACAGAAATACAAATTTCATATTCATATTTCATATTCACTGTGGTATTTTCACTACACTGTTTTTGTTCAGACTGGAGGCTTACGTGGAGGCCTATCCGCCGCCACTGATCTCATGGCACGTGAACGGCTCGCAGATCAAGCCGTCGCCCAAGTACACGGTGAAGCACGAGGGCAACAAGGCCATCCTGCTCGTCAAGAACGTGAGCGTGGAGGACGCAGGCACGTACTCGTGCAGGGCCGTCAGTGACCTCGGCGAGGCCGTTTGCAGCACCACTCTCTACGTCACCGGTCTGTGCCACGCTTTATGTATACATATTTTTCTCATTTAGCGGGCTGTTCTAAGAAGGAAAACGAAAACTACACAAGTCAATTTTACATGACAAATAGAAGAAATTTTACTTAAACTTGCATTCCGGTGATGATTTTGTTGATTTCCAAAATTAATTCTTTGATGTTGCATTGTGATAAAAACGTCACAAGTACTTGGGGGTCTGAGGAATTTGTAATATATTTGATACTTATACTGAACTTCACATTAATAATGTAGTGGATTCTGTCTTGAAAAGACCAGGAATTTGGCATAAAAGTATGAAGCGACTTTCGGTTGTTTAGTATAAACTTAATAAATATTCCAAAAAATGACTGGACTTATTACAGAATTGTTTGCTTCCATCTTATAGGTGTTGCACCTAAGCCGCAAGCGCCCAAATTCAAAGTGCCCTTGAAACCAGCGACGGCCATTGACGGCCACGAGGTGACCTTGACCTGCCACGTGGAGGGTAACCCTATGCCGGACATCCACTGGTTCCACAACGACAAGAATATCGACAAGAGCGAGGATTTCGTCATCACTTACGACAGACGCAGCGGCAAAATCGAGATGGTTATCGTCGACTGCCTGATGGAAGATTCCGGCGTGTTTAAGTGCGTAGCGCGAAATCCTGCCGGTCAGGACGTTACCCAGTGTACGCTGACGGTCACTCCTGCACCAGAAGAGGAGCTGCGCCCTGAACGGGTGCATGGTGCAAAGGTGGCGCCCAAAGCCAAGATCATCGTGCAGCAAGGCGATAGGGAGGTTATGAAGACAGCCGTCGAGTCGGAGATAGACCGCACGCTGCACCAGAAAGAGGTCAAGGTCATTAAGAGAATAGTGAAGAAGCAGAGCGGCCAACCGCCGAAGTTCAGTAAGCCGATCCAGCCTCAGGTTGTCAAGGAAGCCGAAACAGCCGTGTTTACAGCTGTTGTTTCAGGTACACAGTCAGTACTCGTGTATCACCTTGTGCACTACTCCCGCCCTAGTTCAACCAAAGTTGAAAGCACAATGGAATTTAATTGCAAGGGATTGCCTCTTGCTTGAAATTGATGAGGATTTATCAATTTTGTGTGGGCCTGGTTAGAAGTACTTAATTACGAAAACGCACATCGGTACGTATTTTTGTAAATGATGTTGCCCCCCCCCCTCCGTCAGACACGTGTTCGTTTACTTGAAGTCTGATTGCAATCCACTGCTTATTTGCTGAAATTCTTTTAAGGTGTTGATATTGATTGACAGGCGCGCCACAACCGGAAATCATCTGGCTGAAGGACAAGGTCGCGCTGGCACCTAGCAACAAGCACGTGATGGACTTCGATACCAATACTGGAACGTGTACCCTGACCATCGTGAACGCGGAACCAGGCGATGTGGGCGTGTATT
The DNA here is from genome assembly GCA_949752745.1 of Protula sp. h YS-2021. NCBI lineage: Eukaryota > Metazoa > Annelida > Polychaeta > Sabellida > Serpulidae > Protula > Protula sp. h YS-2021. Next base: position 49,211,344 of record OX457030.1, on the reverse strand, counting down.
CGTGTCGTGCTGAGAACCCAGCCGGAAAAGCCACCTGCACGGCTAACGTCGTCGTTGTCCGTAAGTATTTGGTTCCTATCCATAACAAGCAGTTTGTCTTTCCCCAATCGGTTCTTTTTAAAATCAAAATGTGATGGGGGAAGAGGCTGGAGAGGAGGGAGGGGTAGTTTGAGTCAAAGGAGATTTCTGTAAGAGAGCCACTATTTCAAAAGAGAACTGATTGGTGAATAGTAACGTGTTTTTAAGATTTGTGAGCAAACTAATTTTCGGCTTAATTTTTCCTGTTGCACTCTTGAGCACTTTATTGTATTCGGAATATCTGATTATACTTTATTGCAAGGCCTCGTATTTTAATGAATTTTGATGTTTTGGAGAAAAGCACATAACGAGGCAGTCAATTAAATAATGCCAAAATAAAGCTCTGTAACTGCGTCTGAACAAAACGTCTTCACCAGTTTCCCCCCTAACATGTTTGTTTTCGTGCTGGATTTGACTGTTTAGATTTTTGTGAAATTCTGTTGCGCAATTTCCTACATAAGTCCCTTCCTCGCGTTCGAGCAACTGAATACAAAGATTTTAAATGCCGTGTTAACTGATACATCTAAGTTTTGGCTATGCATGTATTTGGTTCTTCAAAAAAATTAAAAATGTATGGAGAAAACGTGATGGGTTATTGAGCCTGCATTTGAAACTATATATTCACCTGCTGAAGTCTTCTTTGTTCTAGTGTCTATTATTTACAAATGCAAGCTTTGGTAATGTGATTAATTTCTGCTGCCAGAGATTTCATACTGTCTATTTTTTGATAAACTTCATTTCTTTTGATATTGAAAGCATTTTAATCTAATTTAAAACACATTGTCCTTCATTTGTCCCCCAAGCAGATTGTAGTGTGATAAACTGTGACAGTCATGCGATTATGTAATAAATACGCCATATTTGGCACATCACATTGTGGTTGGGGGATAGCTTGGGTAGAGCGATATTAACTAGAGGTTGGCTGTTTTTGCAGAGAGGAGTATCACCAATGTCATTGGACATAAAACCGACCTTTATACATTAACTGTTGAAGTATTTTGTCTTTATTTTGGCATTATTCACTTGAAAAAAAAAAAAAGGAATATTGACGCTTTTGTTTTCGCTTCGCAGTGCACATGTGGTTAGATCTCGTTTTGTTTTGTTATTCTTTTATTGTTACTACTTTTTTTTTCGAAGTCGACAACTCAACTCAAGTACACACACAAAACTTGCATTACGTACGACAGCAATGCCAACGATATGAGCAAAATCATTCATTTAAGTTGTAGTTATGTTAATACAGTTGCTTAATTTGTGTGCTCCCGAGTTAAAACTGTGCGGTAAACGTATTTTTGTCCATCGGTTTAAGTATGAAAAAGGATACATTTTTTTCCCAAACCAAACGAGTTTGATTGGAGGAGAATATTCTGCTTCTGGAAAGGAAGTGACGACATCTTCGGAAACTGATGGCTTATTTCAACAACTGTAAGAAGAATTTATTCTTTGTTTCCTGTGCAGATAAACAAACCCTACAAACAAAAATGAAACCCCATTGTGATATCTTATCTGCTTCTGTGTTGCAATTCGCACATGGGGCTGTGTTTGGGATCAGTGTGTGTATTGCAAAATGAAACCCCGTTTAGGGAGCTGGAAACAAAATCCAGTAATGAAATAGACAGTATGAAATTCGTATACCTTGTACCCCAATTGCAGTGTGATTTGTGAACACGCCTTTGTTGGAATGGACACAACTTGTGTTAATACTTGCTGCTGTGACGAACTAATGCAGGCGTATGTACTTGTTCCTGCTGTCCAAATTACGTACTCACTACTGTGTATACCACGGCATTGTATCCGCGAATAGATTTAACCGGACGTTTAAAATGCACCTTTTGAATCCTATACGTTTCCTCACCTTTAATGCCTTTTGACATTGACCAGTGAATAAAAAAGTGGTATTTGTTGGACACTTTCCCCGCCACCACCACCACCACCACCACCACCACAACCATCACTACACCAGAAAAGTAGATAAAAAACTGGATTATCTAACATTGAATAATACCAGTATCTTGGATAGTAGTATTTCAGCCCAAAAACCGGTCACGCTCAGGTCCTACCCAACGCATGAGTGGTAATTGTGCTGTCTCGGTTGATGCCACCGTCTGTTCTACATTGTGTTTTCTTAACGAAATGCTTTGCATGATTCTTCTGATCAGTCGTCTTAAGTGTGCCCACTCTTGCCCCGTCTGTTGTAACTAACTGGACAATTTTCCCCAAAAGCAGTTAGCGTGTGACTTTCTTCGGCATTCGAAAATAATCCGAAGTTTTCTTTCTTTCTGTTGTCCTCGATCAGAAAATGATAAAGATATCACAATGGGGCCTGACATACACATGAAACCGCCCACGTTGAGCCAGCCAATTAAGCCACTGCACGTACACGCAGGCGAAACGGCGATATTCCGCTGCCGAATCAACGGCAAACCTATGCCCAATGTAGTATGGTACCACGAGGACAAAAAGATCAAGATGGACAAGCGAGTGATGATGAAATTCGGGCGAGAGAGTGGCGAGTGGGAGTTGCACATTTGTCGGGCCATCCCCGAGGATAGCGGCTTGTTCCGCTGCGTCGCTAGCAACCCCGTGGGCGAGACATCCAGCGAGGCGACGCTGGTGGTAGAAGGCCAGCTTTCGCAAGACGCCGCCCCCGAGGGCCGTATTCAGTACGTCGTGGATGAGCCTGCCGAACCGTGGCGAGCGGTACCCGTTGACAAGCAGGCGGTCAAGGTTATCCATACCGTAGTTTCGGCGACTCATGAAGTTGACGACAACGCCGAGCGGAAGCTCGAGGCCGTAGAGAATGCTGTGGAAGTCCGAAAACACCAGCCGCAGTTCACAGTCGAGGAGGATACCAAGACTGAAACATATTTAAAAAGTGAGCACGAGTATGCCATTAAAGCAGGCGACTTGTCTTCTTATGATAAGAACGTCGTTGAGCACAATGCCACGGTAGAAGAGAACGTTGCACCAATCGAAGGCCAGGTCGTGTCGGCAGATGTGGCGGTGATTGGGTCGGGTGTGGACACAACTGCGGAGCGTAGCGAGGTGCGCGAGAAGTCGCTGAAAGGCTCCGGCGACGGAAACGTGACGCACATGCAGGTGCAAAAGAAGGACGTCGTAAAGGATGCGACGCAAGATCCGGCAAAAACACACGTCACCATAACAACGAAAACGGGGCAGGAGGGTGACGTCAGTGTTGTGGAAACGGAAACGGTAGCCGTGACAACGAGCTCGTCCAAGGGCGTGGTGAAAGAAGTACATACAGACACGCAAGTGATGTCTTCCGAGAGCCAATATGTCACTGATGTGACAGAATTCAATAAAACGGTGAAGACACTAGAACAAGGGACAGTAGAGAGTCCTGCCGTTGAAGGAGCGGAAAAGGTTATAGACATTCAACTTGCTGGTGCAATAAAAGATTCAGGTGTTACAGTTGAAACAATGGACAATGTGGTTCAATCTGTTAAACCGACTTCCATTTGTCCCGAAGAAATCATAACCACTGTTGCAGGTATTGGACCTGGGACTCAAAAGGGGCTAAAAATGTCGAACGTTGAGCAAAGCGAAATGGTTGTTGTTAGTAGCGGAACAGAAGTAACCACACCGGAAGTAGAATCTGTTGCGGCAGAGGTTTCGATAGGTGGTGCTTCTGAAGCGTTGGTTGTTGTTAGTAGTGGAACAGAAGTAACCACACCGGAAGTAGAGTCTGTTGCGGCAGAGGTTTCGATAGGTGGCGCTTCTGAAGCGACAGTTGCGATCGAGTCCTCCACTGTTTTGTCGGAGTCCGTTGTCATTCGAGAAGCGGAGGCTGAAACCGTGGAGAGCTCGGCTGTAATGGTGGCGAATTCATCAGAACAACTTGTTGAAACTGATGCAAGCGTCTCATTTGCGTTTGACATCGAAGGTCAAAGTCAGTCTGTAAACGTAGTGACTGAGTCGTCGGACGATGTGGAATCCTCGTTTGTTTTCACCACGGTGGCGGGTATAGCGCCGGGCCCTCCTAGCGATGAGACTTCTGAAGCATCCGTCACAACGGATGCCGTTGATTCAGCTGTGGGTGGGACGATCACTGTAGTTAGTGGGTCACTTCCTGGGGAATCAGAAACGGTCACTGTAGTCTCTGAGACGGTTGAGGGGAGTCCTGACGAGGAAGTTTCTGTAACGGAAGAGGTGGGGGCTGATGGGCAAATAGTCAAGAAAATCACCAAGAAAATTACTGGTCCTCTGATCAAAACAACAACCAAAACAACTACTGTTGCTAGGTCGGAAGAGGTCGTGTCCGAAACGGTTCCAGTTGTAACTGGAAGTGTAGAAGTGCCGGAAGTAAACATTGAATATAAAACTGTTGAAACACACTCAGAAGGAGAAGCAAAGGTTTAAAATCCTGGTATGATATGACAGTTTGAATATGTGTAATCTGTTAATGTATCAGAAATCACCGATCGTTGAATAGAAACAAATGTTTTGTTCTTTTCTGAACTGGAGTCTACATATCGATGGTGATAAAATTTGAGGAAAGCAGTGGTGTCTGTTAACCCTTCTTCTGTGCCGATTTCCTTCGCTGGTCCCTTCTTTAAAAGGAAGGAAAATGATAGAAAAGGGGTTAAAAAGACAATAATACGATAAGAACTGTTAGAAGTTTTAGGGTTTTTTCACGAGTGAAGACAGGTTTGTAGAAAGCTGAACTCTTAGGATAGCTGGCAGTAATAAAATTTGTGACGTAGATTGAATAGAGTGTTTTTTAGTTAAACTTTGTATCTTTTGCAATGAAATGTATCAAGCAAGCTTTACCAAAGTAAATTTTGTCATGTGCAAAAAAAGAACAATGACCCTCAGTTCTTGGCCCATGAATTGTAAATATGTTGCTGTTTTATCGAAGTTATTGTTTGAATTTGTTGACTTTGTTTTCTCTTTATATAAGCGTGTTTTAGAATTATTAGTCCGGAATGTTGATTTTGATGTTAGCGTTTTTTTTTCTTTCTCGTTAAAATTATTTAATTACCAAAACTTAAACATTTATTGTTATGCAAAGGGCTGTGCACTGTACATAAACATGTATGTAATTCAATTAAATGTTTTAAACTGTAGCATTGACTAACATGTTTTGAAAAATCAAAGCTAAGGGCATAGTAACATGTACGAAGTACTTCATAGTACGATTTCCACGAATGAAACGTAAACATGTGCGGCGTCGTATCGGTATTGATTCATAATTTTATAATCGATAATGTAATCTGAGTTTGAAAAAGGAGTGGTCATACAGGCTTAGTTACGTGGTGCTTATAAATATTCCCTGTAATATTATACAAAGTGTTATTTTTATTTTGTATGTTTATACAAATGTTCAATGTTAATGCACTCCAGAACGATGACTAAGGAAGTGACTACTGGAATGAAAGGCTAAAGCAATAAAAGTGAAAGAAGAAGAAAAAAAAACAACTGAACGTTTTGTTTTATTTTGATATCAGGGAGCACATACAAAATGAATTCAAAGCAGTTATTGCACGAGGTAATCAGTATATCCATATGAAATAAAAAGTTGCTACACAAACACCTCAATCAAACCATTTCACATTTGCAGTTACAAGTTTACAGGTTTGGCGTTCTCATTTTCACAAAAACTTATTTAATACATAAAATTATATAAAAATAATAATTAAAATACGGTTCAGCTGTTTTGATGATCATAATCCAGTATTAATGCGATCATTTTAAACATTAGACAAAGTGCGGTAGTGTAACCTAGCAACGCGCAGAGCGTGCAGAGAGCCCTATCACAAAGCCAAGGTGAAGTAGTTAGTCCTGACTCATCAGAAATGATGTGATTGGATAAAATTTCAAGCGTTATCTATGACAAAAAAGACGAAGAAATGGGAACTGGCAAACGCAAATATTCCAACACATATGTTTCTCAAGAGACATTCGAGTGAAACAGTTTTTGAAGTGTAAAGTTGAAGTACTGAATGCAAGAAAAAGCATCTTTAGTTTGTGAATTGGGAGCATCATGAGTCTATTCCAGAAAAGACTAATTGGCCATAGTTCTTTATTCCGCAAATAACAATGAATAAATTAATTAATTAATAAATACATAAGGAAAGTCAAGAAAAAATGATACATTCTTAAGCAGGTTATTTGTTACTCAAGATGAATTTTAAATATTAATCTAAATCTGAAAAAGATAGAAAAATTAATGCAAATTAAAAGGGACAAGCACATTAAAAGATAAACAGACACATTTTAGTTTTGAGTAAAGACGTACCCCATACCCTGAGTTTACCGATACCACATGTGCACTGGCAGAAGTTAACAGAATTCGTCAGGTGTGTATTACTTGTTGATTTATTCAGCTCTCCCTGTTGCATAATAAGAAAGAAAAGTTAAAAAGCTACCGGCCAGATTTTTAATTCAATTTAACGAACTATAATCCAATTAGTTGGCAGACTGGCCAAGTAATCCGATTTCCAGTTGAATTATGTTTGTCAGTTTATCATCTTCCTTCGTGTTGAGTAATTTGAAACCTAAAAATTCTATCGTGTGCAGATAAACTATGAAATGTTGTCGTCGTCTTTCCTACTCAGAGGCAGGGTTCTTTGCTGTTTATTTTATTTGTTTCCTCCAATTGGTTTCGTTGTTATTTCGTTCATGTGACGTTTCATGAAACACCGTTTCTGTAAAGTTATTTCAAAGCTTTTATTCTTTAGAACATTCTGAAAAAAAATTATCGATTTCTTTAGTTTCTTCGCACTTGTCAATCACCGTATATTGCATTGGTTGGATATTTTTCCTGCTGTAGCTAAAACAATCGAGGGCACTCCACCGCAATTCTTGGTTGAACTTTTGCCAATCACTGTCCATGACGGAGAACCCGTGACTCTCTCGTGCGTTGTGATTGGCTGTCCTGCGCCGAACGTCGCGTGGTATCACAATGACGAGTACATCGATAAGCACCGAGGAGTCTTCGTGGTTTTGTATGACGTAGACACAGGCTTAACTCAGTTGAAAATCACTGAGTGTTTTCCTGAAGACAAGGGTCTTTTCAAGTGTGTGGCTACGAATGAATTTGGCCAATCGGTATCAGCTGCAGAATTCATGGTCGTGCCGAATCCGGAACTGTACGAACATCTCGACAGTGATCATTGCGTTTCCGATGAATTAGCGTTTCTGACGGACACAGACACATCTGTTGAAAATGTGAAACCTGGTATCACAGATTCATCGACTGCTGCCTGCGGGGGAACTGAAACAAAACCTGTCGATATACCAATCAAAATCCTGGTTGATAGACCTGCCGCGATAACCACCGACAGGGAAGATTATGGAAGGGATGCGGGCCCTCGTTTTACAGATGCCACGTTATCACCCGTGTCCAGAAGAAGACATTTAAGAAGAAAATCCCAAGAGGCAATGCAGACAGAAACCGAATCTGATGTCGAATATTCGCATGATTCGATAGCAGACTACACACCCACATACACAGTCCCCGACACGTACCGAGAAACAATAGTCAAGAAAACTGGCCCTAAAACATATACCATTGAGTTTGAATTCGATAACGATGATATTGATTCCCCAGTTTCCACAGAGCACCCAAGTATGCAAGAGTATGTTGATGAAACTGCTACGGCGCATGGTCAATCAGCTAGTGACGATGTGTCACGTCACTTCCGGGCAACATCACGTGACCAGTCAGCTAGTCACGATGTTTCGCATCACTTCCGATCACAGAGGAGTGAATCTGAATGGTACGAACGAACGACAAGGAAGAAAACAATGATAGAAGAAACTCACGAAATCCGCCGAGAACACAGTACCGAAGACCTTTATTCAGATGTCGAAATGGTCCACATTGATCGGCGGTTCAGACGCAGCTCTTTGCCACCTATGAAGAGTTCAAAGCGTTCTTCTGTTGCGCGCTACATCCCCGTGCGTCACTTGTCAATGGTGGAAAAGATGTCCCCCAAAATTATACCCGTTCATCTGTCAAAGCAAATCATACCTGAAGTGCGTATTCAGAAGATATCAATGGAAGCGACACTTGAGAGCCCCCGGTATCGTATCAGTTACCCTCCGCAATACCCGATAGGCACTGAAGTGCAAGGTGTATCGGATACCGATAAAAATGTGGTGACAAATGAGCTCGGAGAAGAACGTGTGAAATTAGAAAAACAGTCGATCGACGCGGAGAAGAAGCGGGCTGCATTCAAAGCAAGAAAAGACATCGAGCATTGTCAGACGAGCGACCACACAGTTACGAAGCAGAAAATGTCAACGGAAATGGAGACGAGTGTTTACGGGACAGAGAAGATAGAGAGGAAAGTTTTTGGCGAGGTCAAGGACGGATCTACAACACGCAGGCGCGTCATCAAAATCACAGGCCATAACACAGAGCCGCCTCATTTCGTAGAACCAATCCAACCGCAAGTTGTTAAGGAAGGAGAGACGTGCATCTTTTCCGCCCGAGTCATTGGCCATCCCAAACCGGAAGTGACGTGGTACTGGGATCTAACAGCTGCGAATATCAGTATTCCTAGAAATACAGAGGGTAAAGTTCCCATTCGTGAGTCTCACAAAATCCACAAACATTATGACGAGGCGAGCGGTGACTGTCTTCTTGTCATCGATGGCTTGACGACGCATGACGTCACGAACGTTACGTGCGAGGCGTCCAATCAGGCCGGGAGGGCCACTTGCACTGCCAATCTTGTCGTGGCCCGTGAGTATCCATGGCAACGCTATAGCTGTTGTAACAATTTTCTTGTCGTTGCTATGGATGTTAGAAGTTGCTGGGATGAACTGACATGGCATATTTAATCGCATAGCAGTTTTAAGTTCGCGCCGTAATCAGTTTGGATTGTCTAGGCTGCTAGTATATTTGAAATAAATGTAAATTATCTCGAGCGCAGATAGAAACATTTATTATGTAGCATATAATTGGATAAGTTACTCTCTGATGGTTCTCATCACAAACTTTTAAATTGCTTGTTACTCTTGATGTATCAAAGAGGCTTGTTTCACAGTTTCTCTTTGTGTATGGCTTACGTTTTAGTGCGTAGCGTTATTACATCAAGTTCACACTTTGTTATTTTGATTTTTAGGAAGTTGCATTTTATAGCAACACCTTCAATCAGTTTCTTTTATTGATCACAAAAAAATAAATAAATAAATAACGCCAAGATCAGGCACATAATATAAAAATTAGGTGATATTGTGTGAATGGAGCGGCATGTGTGTACAGTTTCGTTTACGTCCAGGGATTGATTGAAGGCTCCTTCTTCCTGTATCGCTGCTTTGTGTTCACTTTAGGTAGAACGTTTACTTTCAGTTTGGTGTCGTCATTATTAGTAACTGAGTTAATGGCCTTGTGACAATCTGTAGACTCTTGTAGTGCCATTGAAGAATAACTATCTGTTGTAGTGCACATTGTTCTTGTTTGTTCTTTCCTCATCTCGACATACTGGCCAGTCTTGGTTTCTTTTTCTTTTCTTTTTTTTTTTTAAATTTAAGTGGGGGTATTTAACGAAAGACACATCTTTCATCTTCAGTGTCTGGTGTAAAGAGTCTAAAGACTATGTCAAGGTCCGAAAAGCTCGTCTTTCCTTCTGCCCGTACTTGTGTCTGTTTGTGATCCAGTGTGTGAAATTAAAAGTGATGTTCACAGATTAAACCCTGTGTTTATCTCCCAATTTTTGTACAACTGTTTTCATTAAAACTCGCTGTTGATTTCTTTGTTAGTTTTAAGTGTTTGATTCGATGACCCGAATATTTTCGGAATTTAAGAACAGAACAAACAACTGTGTTTATTCAAAATTGTAGCGCCCGATGCTGAAGTTACTATCACGGAGAAAACCGTGTCAGTGAAGAAGGAAAAAGTTACCGTTGTGGGCGAGCAAGAAACACGCATTATTGAAAACTCGCCGACATTCACGAACCCACTGATGCCACAGACAGAGGTGAGCGAGGGAGGCACAGTCACGATGCAGTGCCTGGTGGAGGCCGAGCCGCCGCCCAGCATCCAGTGGTTCCATAACGGCAAGGAGCTGCTGTCAACCAAACGAACGACCATCACCAATGACGAAGGCCTGACAACACTAACGATACACCAGTGCTCGCAGCTGGATGAGGGCGAGTACCTGTGCAAAGCGACCAATAACCTGGGTGAAGGCTCGACAAAGACCATGCTCTTTGTGAAGCGTAAGTACCGTAAAAATGAATTGCCGGTGTTACGTGCTGATAAATGCCCCGTGGCTGGAATCCCTCATGAATTAATTATTCTTTTCTATGGCAGACGTTTCCATCAGCATCGCTTAAAGGTTAAAAATTGTTTTGTCACCATACATTGAGAAAAATTTAGTTTAAAAAGTGCAGGAAACTGAGGGACTGATATTAGTAGTCGAACATAAAAATTGCATCTAGAACTGATTATGTAATGTTTGGCAGTCAGTGTTGCAACCACTGAACTATTTGATACAAATAAGTTGAGTAAGGAAATCTTGTGACGGAATTTAAATGGCAAATAGAAATAAGCAATGTACTAATTTTCTTCTGTGGTAGCAATTTCAGCCTGGAGGGGGAGGGGGGGGGGGGTGTAGTAGTAATATTTGCCCTCATTCTGGATATGCTGTTGGTTAAATGGCAATGCGAAAATATTTTCCAGGTAAAGAAAGACCGCATGTGCGTGCTGGCCCTCAGCCGATGGACACGGATGTGATTCAGCCAGAAACAGCACCAAAGGCGCATGCGCCAGGGCGTGTACCCGAGCAGGGCTTTAGACCAGACGGTCCAAGCGCACCATCCCCGGGCACTTCCGGCCCGCAAGAGCCGTCCGCCCCGCGTTTCATGCTGCCTCTGCGTGACCTGACAGCCAACGATGGCGACCAGGCTGTGTTCAGGGTCTTCTACCAGGGCTTCCCTCAACCCCAGATCACGTGGTACTTCAACAGCCAGCCAATCAAACCGAGCCGCGACTTTCAAATCTTCATTGACACGGCGCGTGGCGAGAGCTCGCTGGTGATCATTGAGGTCTTCCCGGAGGATGAGGGCGAATATATGGTGAAGGCCGAGAATATGCTTGGCGCAGCTGTCACTCATTGTCACATGTTTGTCAGGCGTAAGTGTGATTGACCTTGTTTAGAATTACATGATGTCGTTGCAAACATAATATGTCGCTCTTTTCACATGTTGTATCATGTTTAAACATAAATAACTAAAACAGTAAAATATGTGAGACAAAAGACCAGCCAAACAGTAAATATTGAGTTTGTGCTTGAAAGAATGACGTAGTCTCATGATACACAGTTTCGTTTGTGACATAATGGTATTATGACCTAATTGATATGATTATAGTACCATCGTCGTCATCAGAGGATGAAGGTACAGAGAAGATTGTGAGCGAAACCACAAAGGTTTTAAAAACCGTGGAACCAGTGAGCATCAAAGAGAAACGCCGCTTCTCCGAAACAATTGCAATTGAGCACAAAGAACGTTTCAAAGAGTATCAAATGCAGTTCGCCGTGCCCCAACAGCAGCAGCCTAGGAAGCTCTCCAAGTCAGAGTTGATTGTCATGCAGCCAGGCGTGCCCCAGGGGTACAAGAAAGAGGTGCAATTGCCAGGTGTGTTCACTCAACCACCCAGCCAATTCAGCCCCATCCCTCTTGCACCTTACTGCAATCAGGCCTTCGACGAGATTATAGTGTGTAACAGATAATCGAGGTTGTACAAAACCACAGTTGAACTATATTTGGAGTTAATCATACCATAAAGTATTATGAGATGGTTGAGGATACTGATATGTTTCCGTATATTAGCATTTACTGGTAATCAATTCATGGAGCTCTTACACAGCACACTTACTTGTGTTCTTATGGCATTACTTACTTTCTCCAATCTGAAGGGGTTGCAGCGGCATAAAACAATGCTCTGCAAAAGGATACTCATCTTTTGTCCGTACCGAAAAAAATTCTTTCTTGCCCTTAATATCTGATATCTGAAAACAGCTGTAACTCTCGGTTTCCGCCACGACCCTACAGTGTTTCTCTATTCTTTCTGCTGTTGTTGCGTTACAGGCATATTTACGGAAGAGAAACTTGTTGATCTCAAACACCGGGCGGATGCGATAGCCACCGAGAGACAAACAATGCAGATGCAGGTTGCTAAGCAACGCAGGTACTCCGAGACACTGGCTATAGATCAGACGAAAATGGCGCCAGTGCAGTTGACCTTTGACCTTCCCAAGCATATACAGAAGAAAACCAGCAGTAGTATGTTGACTGTCCAGCAAAAGGCTGCCCCCAAAGGTAAGGGCATCGATTTTGGGTATTCGCATGTGTAAAATGATGACCTTACCCATAGTTAATGATGAATTCAGCTTTTTGAAAAATTAAGAGGCAGAAATAGAAATCGGCGTACAAATGTTTGTCATATTCCATATTCTGACACAGACTCAAATAACAGTGCAAGTTACTCTATCCTACCCCCCTCTCAGTGGGGTGCATTTCAGTGTGAAATATACTAGTTTAAGCCAAAAAGCCAACATTGTGCATATTTAAATGTTTTCATTAGGAATTACAATGGAGGTTAAAGTACCGGAAGTCAAAAGGCAGACAAGTGCCATTGAAATCAAGAAAACTAAACAGATAGAGGCGATTGAGGCACAACGCCAGGAATTCCGCATGACCCTTGAGGGGTCGCCACCCAAGTTCATTTGGGAGTTGAACCCTCTCAAGGTCATGGACGGTGAAGAGGTCAAGTTTGTCTGCAAAATTCAAGGTTAGCTTTCCAAAATAAAGATATGAAGACAAGTAAAAATACTTCACAACCCATTTTTCTTGCCAAATGGAGCAAGGACATTTGTATGACCAAATTTGGAAACAATTGAGCGAGAAAACCAGATGATCTGAGATAGTGAACGTATGTAACCGAAATTTTGTGTAAATAATTCAGAACCTCTTCTTGCAAAAAAAGAAAAAAAAATAGGTCATATTGTTCTACGACCCGTCTATCTCAATGTAAACTGTTAACGACATGCTGTTCCATGGTAACGAAGTTTATGCTTCTTATCGTTATAATAGGCAATCCCATGCCAGAAGTAAACTGGTACCACAACGGCAAACTGGTCGTGCCAAATCCCGACTTCAAAACACACTACGACCGCCAATCTGGCGAGTGTGTGCTTCACATTCTGGAAGTATTCCCACAGGATCAGGGTCGCTATGAGTGCATCGCTGTCAACAAGTATGGCAGGGCTATCAGCAAGGCTTTCCTGCAGGTTGAAGGTAGGAGTACTGAAATAAATGTTCATTCATGTACTAAAATGGCCTTGTGTATATGCAAGCAACACAAAGAAATTGTGTTACATCTTAACGAAGGAATGAAAATAATAAAAAAAAAATCATGTTCATGCCGCCATAAACAGCAGTTTTGACAGATCATACGTTATTCTTTGCAATTTTATTTTCAAGTAGGGTTCAGAATCCGCCATGCATTGAAAGACCAATTAATTAGATTAGATTAGCAATTAATTAGATCCGGCTTCTATGACATAAAAGATCGCTTGGTGTTATTGAAACACGTTCCCTCATTTCGCACTTTTACTGTGACATAGTGTACGAGTACGTAGCGGACAGCGAAGAGGCGTCGGCATCACAGACCGAATCAGTCGTCTCCACGTCGTCCATGGACGAGAGCGAGTTCCAGACAAAGACGCAGCGCTTCCTGGAGAACATGGAGCGACTGCGTCAGGAGATCCAGGAGAACACGGAGACTCAGGACTACGAGGAGGAGATGGTCGAGGAACTGGAAATAGACGAGCAAGGGTCAGTGGCTCGGATATTTTCCCATCCTAAGTATCAACATTTGTAATAACTACGGCGTGTTTTCCGCACTGTTAACTCAAGAAAAGTCCTGTTTTTTTTCTGAGTTTTACATAACTTTAACCTTGATTGGTCTCATCCCAGTGATAAATGTCAGTATTTCTGGTTATGGGTACGTTGGAAGGAGGGGTTAATTTTGGAATTGCACTGGTATTGATGTTACATAAAGCATTGTTTAGTTTATAGCGGATTAAAACCTGAAATAGGGCACAGAATGTGTGTATGAAGTCATTTTGTTTTTACCTGCCTTGTGATCGGTTTCGATTTATAGGTTCGAAGAGACCGTACAAATGGCCGACGTCAAGTGGCAGTACCAGAAATACGCACCTGCTGAAGAGATGCGCGTCAGTCCGGACATTACGGAGGCGGCGGTGGACGCGCCCGACGCGGAGTACACACAGCAGCACGAGCAAACGATCGAGACCGCCAAGGCCGCTGTTGCGGCTAAGAGGCCTTCCAGGGTCATCGCGCAGCAAGCTGAGATGCCGCATGATGTCGAGGTAAACACGTTCTCCTGTATAGGCACAGCAACGCTAAACAGGGTCTTTCTTTGGTTTAGATTGTAAAATTGATCGCTTACACCGTTTTGACACAAATGTAGGTTTTTAGTCAAACGAATTTGTACAGCCCACAAAAGTGAAAAAATAAATAAATAAATGGATTGAACTTGAAACTGAAATTGAACTTGAAACTGAAATTGCGCTTCTAAAGGTTTACAGAAACGAACAAGCTATCTTTTTAAGATCAAAGATGGATAATTTTGCACTTGTAGGATATCTATGCCGAGGGCGCCGAACAGATGCAACAGGAGGAAATCCAGCAACAGCTAACAGCTGCAGCTAGGCCGCGACGAGAGGTGAGCCGCGTCATCGCGGTGACAGAGATGCAGACGGAAGAGGGCGCCACTGAGCTCGTCTCCGAGGGTGCAGACTCGACGCAGCACCAGGAGGTACTGGGGCTTTATATCGTGTGGGCGATAGCGACCGCGCTCAGGTCACTAAAGGATTGGGTCATATGGTCAAATTTCTACAGGAATGCCGGAAACGAAATTATCCTCCTTATTATCCCCCGTGTAACGGAGGGATATAGTTATGAGCTTGTCTGTCAGTCCGTCTCTGTCACTCTGTCCGCATGCATGTCTTAAACTATAGGTCAGATTGTTTTGAAATTTCACACACGGACAGAACACATATTGAAGGTGTACAATGTCGTATTTTTTGTTCGGATTCAACAAAGTCATCAAAATGACAATATTTTATCGGTTATTGGAACTTAGCGTATTTTCGACGTGTTTCCAAGCTAAATCTCCAAAATTATTAACAAGATTGTTTTGAAATATCAGGTACTGATATAGCACATATTGAAGGTGTGCAGTGTCGCATTTATATTCCGATTGCTGAAAAATGGCCAAAATGACATTATTTTGAAATTTGGTAAAAATTAACATTCACGCATTTTGATGTAATTTTGTCTGCGTAAATGATGTGTTGTCCAGGCTGTGTGTAAAAAAACTATTCTTATTTCTTATTTCGACTTAGCTTTTGTCGAAATTTAAAGATGAAAAACTGTTAGAATTGTGAAAAGCGTGATGAAAGTGGCAGTAGTTGGCACTTTTCAAACCGATTTCAGCATGGATTTCATTGGTCATCCGCCCTACACGGAGAATCGTGTCTCTGTAAAGCTCTGGCTTTGATGGATATGGGTCATATATTATTATCTGTGTTTCAGTTTGCTTTTTACATATTTTACTGGAATAGGTAACATTAAGTTGCCAATAAACGTTCTAATTTTTTTTTCAAAGTTCAAGTAACTTCTGTAATTGAACCTTCTGGTAAGAATTAAATGGAGAACGTTAAATCTCCTTTGTGTATTTTAATGTTGTTGACCTTCACTGCTATCGTACAGTACGCGTTCAAAAGAAATATCTGTGAATCTGTCTAAAACAAATAGCAGAATATAGGTGTCTGTAATAGGCGCTGGTTCAAGAAGGGGCAAGACTTGTTTATGTGTGATGTAATAATCGTAATATTTATGTGAATAAGAATGCCCTGGATTCCCTGGATCTGCGTCTTTTCACTTAATATATAGTTGTCTGATTACGTAAGAAATAACACTTAGAACTGTTTCTGCCTTCGATTTGGCATTTCAAAAAATGGCCATAATAGCAAAATAATTAATTTATATCATTGTTCACCATGTAATACTACAAATATTAACTTTTAATGTGCCCTGAATTTACCAGATAACCACACCAATAACCACATCTTCTTCCTTGTTCAATAAGTTCCTTGCATGTGTGATTTCCATGTCTTCTAATTCCTACCTTTTCCAGACACCGTATGAGCTTGATTCCCAAGCGCTTGCATCCCGTACTGAAACCCGTACCGGTATGGTGGAGGAACACCAGTCACAGGAAACTTTCTCGAGCGTTGCTGTGGTACCGTCGGATACCACCCAGGAACGAGAAGTCATCATTCAATTGTCAAGGCAGCAAGTTGGCCTCAAGACACCAGCTCGCGTTGGCGTGATGGAAGATCAGCAGCCCACCGACACATGTGTCGAATCGGGGACTGAGGTTTCGGAAACAAGCCGCGAGGAAGAGGTTGTAGTGGAGCTATCCCACCCAGAAGTCCGTCCCAAGGAAGAGACTCGTGTCAGGGCGGCTGTGGATGAACAGCCTGTGGAACAGTCGACGGAAGGAACGGAAGTGAGCTTTGAGACGCCCAGGCATGAGGACACTGTTGTTGAATTGGCGGAGTCCGAGCAAGCTGTTCAGGAATCCAGGGTCGGTCTGGTGGAGGAGAAAATTGCGGCGGAGGAACCAGAAGACGTCATGGCTGTTCCTGTTGACGTCACAAAGCATGAGGAAATCCCATCGGAATTCATGAAGCCTGATGTCCAGTCAAAGATTGCCAGCCAAATTCAGCCAGTGGCTGAAGAAATTACAGTTGATACACACGAGGAGATCATTCAAGTCTCCTCCGAGCTAACACATGAGGAACAAGTTATTGTCGATTTGGCCAAACCAGAACCAAAGGAGAGAGTGGAGAGTCAAATCAGACCCGTGGAAGAAGAGGTTCGACCCGAGTCGCCGGGTGACATTGTGGAGCTTGTCGTTGACACGTCTGTGGAAGACAACATTGTCGTGGAGATGGCAAAGCCTGAGAAACCGGACATGACCGAAACTCAGGTACAGCTCATCGAGGAACAAGTGAGACCGGAAGTGCCTGCTGAATTGGAACTTCCTGATCAAGGTTTTACCAAAGAGCAAAGAATTATGGTGGAACTGGTGCAATATGAGGAAAAACCACAAAAGGAACAACTTATTCAGCCGGTCGTTGAAGAAGTAATGCCCGAAATGTCCGAGGACATTGCACTCGTGGCTGTTGATCAGACGCAGGAAAGTGAAATTGAAGTTCAGCTTGAGCAGCACGTGAAGGAACCCAAGACGGAGGCTCAAGCGCAGCCAGTGGTTGAGGAAATTCAGATAGAGGTTCCAGATCATGTTGATGCAATTCCGCTTGATACTTCGCATGAAGAAGTCGTCAGGACTGAGCTAGAAATCCACACGGAAGAACCCAAATCGGAGATGCAGACCCAACCCGTCATTGAGGAACTTCAGCTCGATCAGCCAGAGCAAATCGAGCTGGTTGCCATGGATACTACAGTTGAAGAGGAAGTCAAGGTCACATTGGAGTCTCATGTCCAGATCCCTCAGACTGAATTGCAAGTGAAACAGGTCGAAGAGGAAGTCAGGCCTGAGTCACCCAAAGAAATAATCGAAGTTGCTCTAGATACCACAAAGGAAGAAGAAGTGGTTGTTGTGATGGAACAGCCAGAGAAGCCGTCCCAAACAGAAATGCAAATAAACATTGTTGAGGAACAGGTTAGAAGCGAATCTCCCGAGGCAATCGAGGTCGTTGATACTGGAATTACCAAGGAAGAGAGGATCATGGTGGAGTTGATCCAGTACGAGCAGGAAAAAACGGCCGAAAGTCAAATTCAACCCGTTGTTGAAGAAGTTGAAGCAGAAAAACCGGACGAAATTGCTATTATTCCGACGGAAGAGACCACGGAAGAGCAAATAGTTGTCGAACTTGAAAAACATGTCGACCAGCCGAAAGAAACCACGTTGATACAGCCAGTGATCGAAGACGTGGTGGCGGAGGAATCGAAACAGATCGAGATCGAGGCTACGGAGACCACCCGAGAGGAGCTGGTCATGGTGGAATTAGAGGAACATGCTGAGGAACCGGTTACTGAGACATTGATCCAGCCAGTGTCAGAAGAAGTACAGCCAGATCAGCCAGATAGCATTGAGCTGATAGTGACAGAAACAACAGCTGGAGAAGAGGTGAAGGTGCCGCTGGAGACACACCAAGAGAAGGCTCAAACTGAGGTCCAAATCCGACCTGTGGAGGAAGAAATTAGACAAGAATCACCGGAAAAAATATCCGAGGTTGCCATGGATGTTAGCAAAGAGGAAGAGATTGTGGTTACCCTGGAGCAAACTGAGAGGGCAACACGTGTTGAAACTGAGGTGAAATTGGTTGAAGAAGAAGTCCGCAGTGAGTCTCCTCAAAACATTGAAATTGTAGATACGGGTGTCACTAAGGAGCAAAGAACCATGACGGAATTAGTACATTACGAACAGAAAGTACAGATGCCAAGTCAGGTTCAACCCGTGCTAGAGAGCGTGGAATCGGAACAACCGGACAGTTTGGAGAGTCTTTCGTTAGACCTGCCTGCTGAGGAAACTGTCAGTGTTGAGCTGGAAAAACATACTAGAGAACTGACCATTGAAACGAAAGTGAAACCGGTCGTTGAAGAAATTGAACGCGAATGCCCAGAGCAGATTGAATCTCTGGTTACTGAACAAAGTCGGCAAGATGAGATCAGGGTAGACCTGTCTCATCCTAAACGCCTGGCACCGACTGAATCGAAAATCACACCTGTAGTGGAACAGATTGCTGCAGAAAGCCCGGATGTAATTGACGAAATGCCAACGGACACAAGCTATCAACAAGAAGTTGTGGTCGAGTTGCAAAAGCAAAAAAGGGTGCCACAAATTGAAAGTAAGATTGCTCCAGTCACGGAAGAAATTCGACGTTCCGAATCACCGGATAAAATTGACGAATTGCCAACAGACAAAGTTCTCCAAGAGGAAATCCAGGTCAAACTGGCTGAGTCTGAAACGCTTCCACAGACCGAAACCCAGGTAAAATCAGTTGTGGAAAAAATAGAGTCGGAACTACCGGAAGTAATCGACGTCATAGCGACGGACCATAGCCAGGAAGAGATGATAGTTGTGGAGTTAGAAAAGTCAGAGAAAGAAGCGCAAAAGGAAGTACAAGTGAAGCCGGTGCAGGAGGAGGTGCTTCCGGAATCACCCGCAGAGATCAGCGTAGAACCAACTGACAAGACGGAGGTATATCTGTCTCACTCTGTATGACACGAATTCGGAATGGCGGGGTGGAAGGAGCTCCCCCACTCCCACCCCCCCCCCCCACCTGCCCCTCCCCCCCCCCCCCCTCCCTTCCCAGTTTCTACTAAATGATCATTTGTTTCGAAATAGCCATCCTTGTCATGTTAAAATTCCATCGTTATTTTTTAATTTGTGATGAATCTCAATTACAGAAAGAAAATGTGTCACTG
Source organism: Protula sp. h YS-2021 (assembly GCA_949752745.1). Lineage (NCBI taxonomy): Eukaryota > Metazoa > Annelida > Polychaeta > Sabellida > Serpulidae > Protula > Protula sp. h YS-2021. The sequence continues at coordinate 49,191,742 of OX457030.1, read as the reverse complement.
CCCAAACACCAGGACGCAGAACAATTAATCCTTGATATTAGCATAGTCTGTGATGTATGTTACTGTAGGCGTGTAGATCAGTCCTACGTAGTCTTTACAAAATCTTCTTTTTTTACCTGCATAAAAAGCTGTAAATAACTGAGTTGCTCTGTTCACTGTACTCATCGGTATTCATCCGTCATTTTCCGTGTTTCGCATTTTGTAGATGTACCACACTTATCTAGGGGTCATCAATATGTCACTTGGTACTCGTAAAAAACTTACCCAGTGGTTATCGATATCTCACTTAGTACTTATGTTATACTTACCCAATGGTCTTCCACATCTCACTTTGTACTCGTGTAACTCTTATCTAGGGGTCTTCCATATCTCTGCACAGTATGTGCCCTCGATATCATGCTAGAACCCAGACCCCTCCCCCCCCCCGCCCCCCATCTCCCATACTCTGTCTCTCCTCTCACTTTTCTCGCTCTGTCTCTCTCTCTCTTGTTCTTTCTCTCTCTCTTTCTCTCTCTCTCTCTCTCTCGCTCTCACTCTCACTGTCTCTTTGCCTCTGTCTCTCCCAATGAATAATCCTTGATCTTGACGATCTAACTATTTGTTTTACTAAAATAATAATTTTAACTTGAATGAACTTACATTGTTGAACCCCTGACAGTGTTAATGCTGTTAATATTTCAATTCGACGAAGTCCTCGAAAATAAGTATTTTGTTTCATGCTCACTGATATTTTAATATTGTAGGGAGAGAAAGTGGAGGCCGAGTTCGCTCAGCCACTGAAAGAAATACCCGCGCCGTCACAAGTCACCCCTGTGGTTGAGCACCAAGCGCCCGACCAGTTTGAAGACGTGGCGGCTTTGACATCAGAGATCACGGAAGGTCAAGAGGTTGTCGTGCCTCTGGACACAAAAGAAGCCGAGGTTGCCGTGGAGACGCGCGTCGGCATGGTGGAGGATTACCAGGCCCCGGATGAGGAGGAGGAAATCTTCTACGAGGCGCCCGAGCCATCGCTAGAGCACGCCGTCATGCCGGATGAAACCGACCTGGCTGCGAAGCGAGAGCGCGACGTGGCCCTCACCCAGATGCAACTGGCCCAACAGAGCGTCGAAGCCACTGAGGAGGGCCAGATGGAATTCACAGCAGAGATTCCCGCCGAGGAAGAAATCACAGTGGATCTCTCGGCTGCAGAAAAGGAAGCGCCTCTTCCAGCTCAGGTGATGGAGCAGGAGCGCGTGGTATCGCCGCTGGTAGCGCAGGAAATCCCAGATAATAACGTATCAGAAGAGACCACACAGGAGTCACAGGTGGTCGTGGATATGGACACTGCAGCAAGAGAGGAAGCTGCACCGTCCTTGGTCGCTCCAAGCACCGATGTGGTCGACGTCCAAGAAACTAAGGCTGACGTGGAAGCCTTGGTTGAAGAAGAGACCGCGGTGAAGGACACTCCTGATGAGACGATAGCTGGGGCTAAAGTGGAGCCACCGCCGCAGCGTGTGGAGCCTGTTCTAGAGGGTGTATTACCGGAAGATGTTGCGCAAGAATTGCGTGATAACATCAAGGAGGTCTACATGATCCCATCCTATGTGTATCCTGAGTATGAACCTTCAGTAGTGGAGAAATACCGCTTCGAGCCCCAGATTCGCGAGCAAGCGCCAACTGAGGAAGAGCTGATCCAGATGCACCAGATGAAGATGCAGGCCATGGCGGCCCACCAGCTGCAGATTCAGCAGCAGCTGCAGATGGAAGAAGCCAAGGAGACACATGCGCAGACGCAGGTCGTGAAAATGCGCGTCGAGGCCGCAGCTGAGGGCGAGCGCAAGGTCGAGGTGAAAATGGCGGAGGAGCAGACAACAGAGGAGGTAGCTACCATAGCCGTTGAGATGGCGTCGCACATCGTGCGCGCCGTGCAGGAAGTGACGGAGCAGCGCGAGCAAGTGATCGAGGCGAGTCGCGAGGAAGTGGAGATCATCATGAAGCCAGTTGAGGAGAAGCAAGTCACGATAGAGACCAAAGCGATTGCAGCCGCGCCAAAGAAAGTTGAAATCGCTGCAGTGTCGCTGATGGCGCCTGTTTTTGAAATACCCCTTTGTGACGTCACAGTGGTCGATGGAGAAAAGGCGATATTAGAGTGTCGTGTAAGCGGAAATCCTAGACCGGAAATCACGTGGTACTGTGAGAACCACGAGGTGAAGGAATCGCAAGACTTCAAGATTATTTATGAGGAAGGGATGTGCATTCTGGAGATCACTGATGTCATGCCGGAGGATGAGGGCGAGTACAAGGTCAAGGCCGTGAATGAGGCCGGAAGTTGCGAGACTACTGCCTATTTGACTGTTTTGCGTAAGTACCTGTTCTGGTATTGATTTCAGTGGCTTTGTCGGATTCACAATAATATTATTTCGGGTATTTATTAAAATGAAGACCCCATTTAAAACGCACACACATGGTTAAGTAATAAAAATGCTACAAATGACTTTGTAGTGGCGTAATTATGTGCTCGCAACTGAGTTCCAATAGTTTTTAATTAGTCTGGCCCTCCATGGGACAGCTGGGTGTTCCATACTTGCGCTGTTTCAAGTGACTTGTATTTCCTAATACTATCGCCTTTACAGCGCCATCACGACCTGAATCAGTGAGTGACGAGCCCATTACGGCGGATAGGGAAATAACCGTTGAGACCCACAAGAAGGAGGAGACTGTGGTGGAGGAATACAAGGCGGTAGAGGTCGCTGTGTCGCTCGAGTCAAAGCAAAGTAGGTCCCGAATGCGGCGGTGCTAATTTCTCGGGGTGGTCATGTCTTTGGTGACATCCTTCATGAAAAAAAGCGCCTTTGTTCTTTGGAGGGGGGGGGGGGAGGGAGAGGGGTGTTTTTCATGGGTTCCTGTTTGGTTTGAGTTTGGACTGGTGCCCGGCTGAAGTGTTTAGTTACAGAGGCTGTGACGTAACGGTCTGATTAATTCAGTTTCTTTTAGGGGTCAATCGGGGCTGTCATGTTGAGCTGTCGTTTCCTTTTAGAAATAATTTGGTATCTGTTTTGTTGCGAAAATAAAGTACTTCTGCGCAAACATACTTATTTTTCAGTGTTTTGTTTAACACTGATTCAATGGTGTTACAGCTGAAATGCCAACTGAGCGCACAGCTCCGGTGTTCACTAAGCAACTGGAAAACAGGGATGTTTTCGAGACCACTTCCGTTCGACTTGAATGCGAAGTGATCGGCTGTCCGGAACCGGAAATAACTTGGTATCAGGTAATAAGACAACACAAGGTAGTTAATTTGGACTGAAAAAAAAATAGCATGTTCTCCAAAAGGATGCATATTGACTTGGACACTTGTGTGAACTTATCATTTGGAGCCGTCTTTTTAATTCCAGCACATAGTAAGAACTTTTTGAGTAATCATTTCAAAGAATAAGCCTGTGTTTCACATGAGCAAATCTGTCTACAGCGTACGAGTTCTAGTACTATTTGCTCAAATACATTTGCTAAAACGGCGTTATGATAATGGTCATTTCTTACCCAGGACGGCAAGGTTCTTACCTCAACTGATCACATTCACCTTTCGTACAAGAAAGGCCGCTGTAGTCTGTCCATCGACCAGGTGAGCGTGGAGGACGAGGCGGAGTATAAATGCGAGGCCAGGAGCGAGCTCGGCGTCGCCACCACCTGGATGGAGCTCCTTGTCGAAAGTAAGCCACGCTTGGTTGAATGTAAGCAGGGCTTGGTTGAAAGTAAGCACAGTTTAGGGAGCTTTCTTCACCACTGTTGTCCTGATCTTGTTGCTATAGTTACGGCGCATGCGCAAAAAGTGCTGTGTGCACCTTGTGCTTAGTTTTGTCAAATGTATAAGCAAATGCTGACTCAGTGAAACACCGCAACGGAAAAAAAAAATCTGGTGCTAAATCTGATATTGTGATTCGACTGTCCCAAGAAAGTAAGAAAAAAATCGCTTTCGCTTAATTCAGAGTGAGAATTTTCAGACAACTGAAAAAAAGTCTACTGTTATTGCTGTTGGTTTTCGATACCTGTTCAGTATTAGACGTGAGAATTAGTTGCATAGAATACTGTTTTTTTTTCATCTAATTTTGGGTCCCTTTTTCAAACCGTAAGGTGAATAAAAATTGGTTACTTTATGTAATTAATTTTTTTATTTCATACTTTTATCTCTTAGATTCCCCTAAGGTTGCATATGTATAATTTATACTGTATTATTTATTAGAGTGGTTTTAAACAATCAGCTTTGTTTTAAAACGGTGCCCTAGTATGTAGATTAGTTTCTGTGTGTGTGTTTTTATGGTAATATTGGTACCTTGAAACTTGCTTCATATGACATGTCTAAAATTTTCTCTCAAATGTCAGTACGTATATCAGCTAATCATGTTAAATCTTCACACTTTCGCCGGCATTTTCCTTCCATCTGGAATCATCGCATCAGCTGATATTTCTTGAAAGTCAAGTTTTCTTATGATTATGACCATTGCTTTAATGAATACCAGTCCGTGGGGATTGTGCCGGTGCATTTGTCGTTGTTGTAATTGAATGAAGCTCAAGAAATCGATTCAGTTTTAAAATCAGTCGAAGCACGCATCCATACGTAAATTTTAATGATTAAAAGGTTAGAATTTATTGTTAAAAAAAAAACAGAGAAACGAGAAAACAGAATGTCTCCTGGTACCAACCAGCTGTCCCAAACGAACGTTTTAGTTGAAATAGTAAAAGATCCGATTGGACGATTTACGTTGCCGTTTGAAATCATTTTCAATATTCAAATTTCAAATTGACCGAAGCTGCAGCTGTTGAGTGGTAAAATACACTTCACTTCGCAAGACAAAGCTCTGTCTCGGCAGCAGTATCGTTATTCAAAGAGAAATATTTATTAGTTTTAATTACGACGTAGTTTCCGTTCTTAAAATTATGATTCATATTTTATTTTATTCATTTTTGTCTATTTTCCTTTGTATGTATTTTTTCTAGTTTGTAGCACCCGTATGTGTATTTTTTCAGTGATGTATTATACATATCTTGTTCACCTTACTTTAACCTTTTGACCTTCAGAATTGATCCATGGGATTGAACAAGTGGTTGTTGAAGAATATTATGAAATCGAAATTGAAATGTCCTTCAAATGGAAGCGCTATAACTCTGGAATACCTGCGGTAGAAGCTTGAAAAGATTTGGTTGGTTGATTTAAACTGAGTGGTTTCCAATCAGATGTATGCACTGCAGGAAGTGAAATTTGACTGGCTGGTTGAGAGGTCATGTTTTCTCAGTCCGATTCAAATATTGAAGAAATAAACATGTGGTATGCTGAATGTGTTCAACAGTTTGAACATCGCTGCCCTCGGGTCAGTTTTGTTCTCTTCTGAATTTTGCTCAAAAGTTGTAAATACATTTAGATCAGTGATCAGAAAAAACTGTTTTAACAGGAATGTTTCCTGCAAAATCCTCCTGAGTGAAGATCACCACCTCTCTTCTCGTACCTTGGTTAACATATCCACAGCTCCTGTTTGTAATATGTTTGATATCTTTGGAACATATTTAAAAGTCTTCGATTTTAATATCGATAATTCGTAGGCAAAGTCAGTGAAATATCACACCACTCTTCATGCAGTGCATTCTCAGCGAAGGGTGGATAATATGGCGGTAACAAATTTTGTATCCTTTCATTGAAGTGTATCGGCACCAGAAAAGCAATGACCCTCTGGCTTTTAATTGGTGCTTACATTTAATGTGCCCAGCGGAAAAGTTAGCTAAAAAAAACTGCATTTTCCGAAAGATCTCAAAAATCTGGGTTTTCTGTGTTACCTTGTATTATCTGTGATAAACAAAAAAACTGATTGGAAGGGACCCATGGTGACGGTTATTTTAAAAACGGTATTTTGCTTATTTTCGCACAAAATATCCGCTTGACAGTACCCGTTACTTTAGCCTATGCATATCGATATTATTTATATCCACAAAAAAATGTTGCCATTGTATTACGCGAAACACTACAAACTATGTTTTGCGTAAGTCCCGTATTTAGTTTTTAATGTACAAACTAAGCCAAGTATACCACGTGGTTTATTTCTTAAATGTCTGGATTGGCCTTAGGCATGACCCTGTTCTGGATCCAGGGTCTTTTCCTGGTCATTGGTTCAGTGTGACAAACTGCAGAGGAGAGAATGAAATTATTGTTTAGGTTCGAACAGTCTCTGGAATTTGTTTCTTGTGAATAACAAATAATGTCTCAGTTTTAGTCTGAAATTCAGAAAGAAATTTAACGAAGGACGTATGTTCCGCCTTCTGTTTATGATAATAATAATAATAATACAGAGAAAATAAGTGAAATATATGTCTTCCTGAGTCGACAGTTTGAATATTTAAAATATTCAACTTTCTTTAGAACCTTAACAGTTGAAAAATCACCGTAAAAACTGAGGATAATTTAAAGTGAAGACACAGGGCGGGACATTCCTTTAATAATTATTTTGCTTACGAGAGTGCACTACCCAGAAACCTTATACTAAAAGCCTTGAGTACGTAACCTTTAAATCTCTTTCCCAGTACTATTCTTGAGACAATCCATTTTAAGGATAAGAATCTCATTTGTGTTTATTAATTTATATAAGCTGTTGTTGTCAGTGGATACCAGGAATTTTCCTAGAAGAAGCACGGTATTTCGCTCTTGTGCGTAAACAATTGAAACACCTAACGGAAATATGATGTTCTTGCGCGTAAAACTTCAAACTTCTGGCTGAAGTATTGCACTTTTGCACGTGACAGTTCGAATTGAATACTGGAATATTGTACTCTGAGCGCATAAAAATTAGAACACCACAGTCCATTCAGGAGTAGGGTGACGATCGCGTTATGACTCAAGGGAGCCTTCTGATACTGCATATTCAGTTTTGGGCAAGTTTCTAGGAAAATCCCTGACTGAATCACAGAAATTTTTCTAACAATATTTCCCAGTATATTCTTTATTCTGGATTCCAAATCGTTCAGTCCAAATGTAGCAAGTCTGTATCACATATTGTTGTTCTGGCATGGATACGATGCTGTGAAATAAGATATCATTCAGGATCTTCATGTAGCTAGATACTTTAGAACCCGCACCATCTGGATGCATGTGAAGATACAGTAGTAACAAATTTGCAAAAACCTACAAAAGCAAATTTTTTTGCAACAGTTTAGAACATTTGACGAGCATGTATCGATGTTCTCATTTTCGAAGTTTTGTATGGTTATGATTTAGTATGGAGTATACTGAATCCGTAAAATTTTCATTTTGCATTTGTCCATGCCAGAGCGGCAGAAAACGCTTACCTGTGACATGTCAAGGCGAAAGTGTGTCGGTGACCTCCAACCTTCCCTTGAAGTCACACAACCAATGAGACGCGTGGAAAGTAGGTCAAGTTGTAAATTAGATCAGCGGTGCATTGTGGCAAGTGAGAGATCGGAGAGGCGACAGATAATGGGTCAATTCATTCTGCAGGTCGAAGAATTAGAACAAGCTTTTCAGTATGATCCATCTTTTTCACACTTTTTTCTAGGGGAGAAGAGAAGATTGTGCAGTTTAGCGTATTTGAACCTCTCACATTTTAATATATTTTTGCTTGTTCTGTTTATTTTTATATCAAAAGTTATTGCCTGGCTCATGTATTTTCTTTCCTATGTATGGGCGGTGTTAAAAGTACGGCAGTCACTATAACCGAGCTTTGCTTCGTTTAGTTCCATTTTCAGATTACAAAAGTATGTATTTTACAGTTCGTTTTCAGATATTTCTGTGTTGGTCAGATTAAAACAATATGTGTATAGCCATTGATCTTATTAGTGGCTAAATTTAACAGGCTAGCTTTCTCGTAACTAAGTGACGGAAGTTTGGATTTTTGCACTAAATAATAAATCGTATGGATGGGTGTATATTGACTGACAGTTGAAATATTTATGCATAAAATTATTATGTTAAGGTAGATATGAAGCAGGTTTTCTGGCAGTTTATTGACAAACTGATTGAAATTTTGGAATATAATAAGTTGTTATTTTGAAGCACTTTGATATTGTTAAAAATTAAGGCATGATAGGCTTAACACTTATTTTTGGTTGCTATTTTTGGCTGGATGTCGTGGCTCAGTTCAGCATTTTTATTCAGTTTTAGCCGTGATTGCGTTTCCTATTTGTTCATGATTTCTAAATAATTACAGTCGTCCAACTAAAAATTCCAACCGAAAATAAAGTAGTTTTTGAGCAGATTGATTGTTAAGACAAAGGGAATGCAATCAAAAACTGACACACACAATTTCGAGAATATTCAATGTTCAGCTGCAGTTGAATCTTCATGGGATCGAAAAGAAAAGAAAAACATCCCGAGATATCTGTGGCATTACTTTACTCAAATACGTGCCTGTTATTGCTTACGTTTCCTGCTCAGGCCACTGTACCTTAATTTGTAAAGAACTGTGCAAACCAAAGAGACTGATCTGTATGTTGTTACTTTTGTTATTGCTTTGCCGAGGTTAAGTCCGTTTGAAAGAAAAAAAAAAGAAAAAGAAAATGGCAACTGATAGAAACTATTGACGCACATTTTCTATCTATATCTGGTGCTTTTTTCTACAAGAGAAAATGATATTTTCGTATCAGTTGTGTGCACAGTTTATCAGTTGCATTTCTTTTGACAACGGGCGCGATTTGTTCATGCGGTGTGCTAATGTTTTATCTTAACTGTTAAAACTGTACCATTCAAACTTAAGTTGGCAGGTTAAAATAAAAAGGCTTGAGACATATTTTAAAACAATGACATTGCATTATGAGAAATCATGAGCTGGGTTCAGTCTTTCTTTGAGAATAAAAGGTCATTCGTTTGTTCCTTTTATGTTGTAAATACTTTTTTTGTACAATGCGTCTCCGGAGGTTTTGGGAAGTTGAACTTAACGAGTTTCAAAACAAATTTGTTGGAAAAAAATAAGACCAATGGAAATGAGTAAACGTTTGGTTGTGTGACTTCAAGGCTGTTTGCTGATCGAATATTGATTCGTTTGAGAGAACTGGAATAAAATCGGAAGGAAGAAAGGAATGGTTTTGTACTTTCTTGGACTTTGCGCAAGCACACTGAAATGTAGAATTTGCTATTTTTTTAAAACATACATATACCCAGTGCAATTATTACTCGAAAATCAATTATTCAGCCTTTGTTTTGCAATACTCTTTTATCTTTGTTGTTTCACACCCTTGTATGCTGTCGATATATTAAAAGTGATATATATTGAGCTAACCTGTAGTGAAAGGCAATTTAGTGAATAATAATTTTGAGCCACCCTATAGTTTGTTAAAAAATGTTCAAGCTACTAAAATTATATATTGATTGTTTCGAGAGTGTATTTTCTTCTCATTGCCTTCGTAACCTGCCAACTAGGTGATTGTGTAAATATGCACATGGTTTTAATAGCATTGCGGAGCACGTATTTATGATCTCACATAACTGCAAATACCACTTTGATATCTGATTTTGGTTTAAAGGGAGTCGGTGCGCAAAGTTTTATGAATACGTGCTCTGTACTTATTTGCATGTCAATGTAGTGCTTACATAGCATGTTGGGAAGTTTCCAGATGGAACGTATTCGTGAAAGCGGTTTCTATTTTCGGATGTTACGCGTTTGTGTCTTTTTTTTGTCGCGACGGAAACAGTATAAAATGTATAGATTTGTGGTGGACGTGTTTTATTATCTCTTTTGAGAATTAGGGACGGAGTCGGCGGGATGCTCGGTCGTGAACTTTTACTTGGACAAAAATGCTTGTTCACCACAAGCCGACTACATTATCTTAACGCCAGGAAAACTTGAGCCGTTAAAAGAAAAGTCGGAACATCCAGTCTTCAAAATTTTAGTTTAGGAAAACCGCATAGGTCTAGCGTGGTTAAGTACAGCCGTGTTTATCGGAGAACTTCTTGGTTTCAGGAACGTCTTATAATAGTGCCGTCATTGCTGTTTCTGTTTTCTCAGAAATGCCTGAATAGTGATTATTTCCTCAAAATATCCAGAGAGTAATGACAGTTCCCAGTAAGTGCAAGATGGCGCTCAAAGCTTGGGGGGGGGGGGGGGGATCAAAGCCGGGGGGGGGGAGGGTGATGGGGGATGAAGTTATGATTAATGTTTACGTCTTTGAATCTTTGTTTGATAAACAGAAAATAGGAAATCGCTGCTTGTTTTGTTGAGAGTGAGTTTCCCTTGTAATAAAGTTTTTGTATGTGAAATTGAAATAAAAACAGAATATGTTTGTTGTTTCAATCCAACACATTAACCTGCCCCTGACCTTCAACCCCATCGGCTTGTATTTTTGAAGAGTTTTTCATAGATGTGAATAGTTCCCTGCTGTTTTGTTTGTTGGAGTATTGAAATTATCTGATGTGTTTAGACCTTTTGAGAGTGGGTTGGGAAGGGAGGTAAAGAATGCGGGCGTATAATTGTATGTTTAGCCTTTACTCTGTTATGAATATTTTGTATGTATTTTTGTTTGCATGTTTTTGTGTTTTCCATAGTCCCTATTTCAAAACAAGGCTGAAATCTGAATATACCCTAAGATTGTATTTATCGCTGGTTGACACTGTAAGAAATTAACTTTTTGGCAATTTGTATATTATCACAACTTTTCAAATCACATCACACAAGTACGAACGCCCAGCAATGCAATAAGCAGCCTTATTCCACTCGTCTGTATGTCATGAAAACCTCAGAAGTTACCCAAGCGATTTCTCCACCAAACATCCAGATTTCTAGATTATTTGTTTCGTGCTCAGTTGTTGTTTGTGTATTATCTCATGTTAAAACCCATATTGGCACTAGAAAACGTTGCAATCAGTGTAAAGCCGCACACCAATTTACATTACGACACGGGAACAAAGTGTCACAGGAGCCACAGAGCAAAGCATGCGAACAACACAACACACAAACAGCAGAACAGACAAACGCAACATACATACAAGAAGTACATTAAATACACATACAAATAGCAATAAAATGCAACCGTTGTAGGTAGCATATAAGACAAATAAAAACAATCACAACACCAGCAGAAAAAGCACAACACTCGTTGCTCACTTACACACTTCACTTAAAGCACTTAATAAAAATTAAATTAGAATGAAACATGAAAGCAAGCAAAAGGAAAACGAGGTGGGTATTTGAGCCTGATAAATTCACTTTGTTTTGGAATAGAAACGACAGCTTAAATGACCTTAGTTAAAAAGGGGACTGGGTAATAGTATTGGCTCATCATTGCAATAAAGAGATATGGATTTGCAAGTACATTTGAAAACTGGCTATAAAAAATGGCGTTTTTAAAACGCATTGGCCGGTGTGACTTCAACTTATAACTTTATGTGGTGTCACTTATAAAGGTGAGAAGAAGGAAGTGTCTGAGGAGAAAATTGAAATCACAAAGAAAAAGGAAGTCAGCTCGAGGCAGATTCAGGTTGTGCAAACACAGGAAGCAGGTGAGCTTGCGATGCATCCTGGGAGTGACGTAACAGCGGCCTCTCACGCCAGTAGGCGGAAATACGAACCCAGTGTTTTATCTAATATCTCAGACACTAATCAAGGCGAACCCGTGTTTACACAGCCGTTGCGAACGGTGACGGCGAGGCCCGGAGCCAGTGCATGTTTCGAATGCCGCGTCCAAGGCAACCCGTCGCGATTGCTATGGTACCGCAATGGCGACCAACTAACAGAGACCTCCCAGTATGAATTTAGGTCAAGTTCAAGGCCGGGCGAGGAAGAGCACCTGTTGGTTGTCAAGGAAGTGTATGCGGATGACGCTGGCGAGTACACGGCACGGGCTACTAACACGCGTGGTGTCGCCTCCTCCACTGCTCGTTTAACTGTGCAAGGTTAGTGTACTAACGCGACCTCACATGGGAGACTCCAGAGCTGCACATTCCTGTTCTCCATACTTGTGTATTGTGCCGATCAGGTCGGAACTTTTTTTCTGGGTGGAGGCTGGGGGGTGTATTACGCAGGTCTGTACTTTTCCATGAGTTCCTTTGCAATTTCCAATTTAGTTTTATTTATTTTATAATAACACCCATGACATACGTAATTTGACAAGTAGTGCTGTAAAAGTGGTGTAAAAGTCCTGTAGTTGTGATAGTATGCTATTTAAAATTATGACCCTGTAATATTCGACTTGAAATTAAAACATTTGAACATAAATTAACGAACATTTTAATACCAGAAACTGATATTAGGAATTTTAATATTAATAGTCCTGTCCGGTTTAACTAAAAAAATAAAAACTTCATTTTACTGAGCTGTTACTCATCCAATACTTTTACATAAACGCGTAAAGTGAAAAAGGTACGGTTTTGTACTCGCTACCCCGTGAAAATGTGCACTGTTTGTCAAAGAATATACGACACTCCATAGGAAATTGCGTGATAGTGGGAATGCGTGGGTTATTTCTGTAGAATAGTTCCTGAAGCGTGTGTGCTTATGCATGTCCTGAGTACGACTTAGCGCTTCGTAGGCCCGTGTGTGTCTGTTTGTTTAGATCTCATTGCTTATGCTCTCACGTTCTATTTTCAGATTCGTCATTATGTTAAATGCACATTAAATGTTCCGATGATGTATGTTGTAAACATCCCAAATAACTTCAGCCGTAAATTAAATAAAGCAAAATGTACATTACACGATGTATTCAACCATATCTATGGATACAGCGCCAAATTGGCAAATTATGCCAAAAAATGGTTGGTCTGAAATTCATGTAAAGAAAAATTCGGGACATACTATAATCGAGTATTTGTCTTTCAGATGAATTATTGGGATTTTATCATATTTCATTGTAAGAATGTATATTTGATTGAGCTTCAAGAAACAAGCATCCCTGCGATAACTGATAACCGTGTTTTATATTATACAGGAGACCCTCGGTAATTCGTCCTCGGTTAATTCGTACCAAATTCGTCGGTCCTGTGGAATTCGTTGGTTCCCATGGAAAAGTACGAATTATCGAGGGCTTGGATAATTCGTCTCAAATATGAGACGTAACATTTTTTTATTTTTTTGCCGGTTTTTAGAACAAAATCAAAGAAAATACAACTTGTAAGATATGAGATTGACAAACTCATCAAGCTTAGTTGATTGCACAATAACAGTGACATTATAGTATAAATACAACTTAATTGCGTATGTGTGGGGATGAGTACTAACACCACACACTCAGCAGTCGTGTGTCGTGCCTTTGTCATTACCTGATGCGGAGTAGTACGTGACTGCTTCTTTTGAAGTCCAGAGTCTTGTGTGTCACTTGCTACAATACCTACGATGGAGTTTGCAATAAAAACCACAAAATGTCACTATAGATATTCTGCATGTACTTAAAAAAATATGTAGTTCTGAAGTAAAGTTAAAAGGCTTGTATTTAGCAATTAGCAAAAGGTGCGAGACTCTTGTACAAAGTCCAGAATCTGAAAGAGAGATTGGAATTAGAGTGGAAAACCAAGGAATTCCAGTTACCGTACTTCAAGGCGAACGTAAGACACTCTCATATTCAATTCTTGAAAACGAAGAAAGAACTTTTGAAACGGAACTCGGGATTTCTTGTCTTCCGTAATTCTAGTTCGCCAGTGGAAGTTAAGTGTGACTTGATAGTTCGTCCGTTTTCACATGAAATCGAATCACATGCCAGGGCCGTGGATGAGATCCAGATGCCCGGATGTGTATTAGAAAGTAAAGTTACCATTGGTCTGTGTAAACGTGGAACAAGTTCCCACCTTGACATCAGCCGTTATTAGTATTGTTGCGATATCAAGACCGGGTTCAGCAGCGGACTGTAGGGAAACGACTGATGGTTTGCACAGCACAGTGACGTATGAGCCGATTAATGATGTGGCAGAGCAAGGGAGTTGGATATTCCCTACAGATTTTTGTGGTGGACACTTAGTAGTTTTATTTTGAACCAAATCTTATATTAACAATTTTTGTATTAGGTTATATTAAACCAAAGCGTAAGTGAACAATAATTTTTCGACTGCAATGCAAGGGCTTTTCTATAACACTGATCATTTACTTGCACGATACATATGCAGTTATAACGATCATGGTGGAGGATATTGCCATAAAGATGTATCGAGTCATCAGGCTCTAGTATATTTACTTTTTGCACTTACGTACCAGCCATTTTCAACTGTATGCAACGCGTTTATTATTAACAAGCCAAATCTGAAAGGAATTGATCTTCTGTAGCTGGAAATGGCTAAATTCCCGATCTATAACAGTCGTTTCTACTTTGGGAATGGCAGGTAACTCATTGACGTCATAAGAACACTACTGCGCAACTGGTTACTAACATAATGTCGACTCATCAAATTAGAATGTCAAGACTTGTTCAGTTTCGTTTAAAATGTCCAGTATACTTATATCATTATTAAAAATAAAGTTTTTGCTGGTGTCTCGTTTATTTGTCCTACAATTTGGTACAGCGAAATCTTTGTCCCATGCATCCCTTGAACAACCTGCCTACCTAGTCTTAAGACGATGCATTCACTACTAATAGACTTATTTCTCAAGACAGTTTTTCAGGAACCATGTGAGTGGATGCTTCAGATCTAAACAAGTAAAGTGTCCTGTTTAGATTTCATCCAATATGTAATTCATTCGTATCCTAGCAAGTAGAATTTGATGGGTATTCTATTATAACAATTGTGTTATAATTGTCTAAGTTTTTCTGATTGATTAGCTTACATTTCAGATCTATAGCTAACTTGTTTATTATGTCTCCTCGACCAAGGAGAGACAAATAGTGTTAGTACGTTCTGTGTTTGTATGTCTGTGTGAGCGCGTGCGTGCGTGTGTGTGTTGGACGGTCCTATCAAGTTTTGACCTATGTTGCGTTATTAGGAAAGGTGTATGGCGTCATTGCGTAAAATATTGTGTGCGAAGTGTCTCGGCCGCTGAGCAGCAGAAGTTGAAACTTGGTGGGATTGTAGCTTGGCAGGTCCGAAAGATTGTAACAAGTTTGTCATTAGTGCGTTCTATGACGTCATTACATAAAAAATATGTATGTATTGTGAGCAAGATCTCGTGTGCAAAATATCTCGCTAAGGGAAAGTTGTATCTGACGGTTCTATCAACTTTTGACGGATATAACGAAATTAAGAAAGGCATATGACGTCATTGCATTGAAATCATGTTTGTATGATTTCTCAGTTGCTGAACATTGAAGGATCTTGAAACTTGGTGGGACTATTGCTTGGTAGGTCCAAATTTTGTTGCAAGTACAAGGAATAAGTGTGGCGTATGAAGTCATCACGTAAAATATGTGTATCATTTGTGGATTATCTTGTGTGCAAAATATCCACCAACGAAAAGTCCAGTCGACTTCAGATTGTATGTAGATATTCCTCGGTTCAGCTTTTGACGCGTGTAGTGAAATTAAGAAAAGCGTCATTACGTAAACATTTTCTGTTGTTTAGCAAAAATGTCTCTATAGCGGAAAGTCGGATCGAATTCAAACTTGGTGTAGTTATTCGGTGGGTGAGTCCTACGGTTTTGGTGAAACTCGTATAGAAAATTAAGAAAGGCGTCTGACTTCAACAGCCTCACCCTTCCCGCCTCCTTCCCCATTTTGTATGCTTCATTGTTAACTAAGCATAGCTGTTAACTAGGCTGGGGATATCAGCGGTTTCCAGAAGATTCTCGAGTGTTTTTGCATGCTATTTCTTAATCCCGGTAATTGACCTTTTTGTGTGCGTCAGACATCTCGGCTATTATATGACATATCATTCAGTGAGGGGTTAGTGTCAGTTGTGCTGAATTATGAAGTCGTTATCTACGAGGCCATGGAATGCTGTTGTCGTATTTACATGCCTAGCTATTTTTTTTTGGCTGTCAAGCAGTTTCACATATGTGAGTGATTATGCATCGGTAAGCATTGTTTGCAGTACCTGGAACTATTTGTCGCTTTTGAAGTGGGTTATCTGATATTATGTGTTATAACAAACAGCTCACCATTTTTAGCATCGAAATGCCCACTCTCCCCTTATTCCCACCGGGGTGAGTCATCTGTTGCACAGGTGCGAAGAATGCCCTTCTAGTGCTTTTGAACGGAATGTATGAAGACAAGGTAGTATATCATGGTATCACTACGCTTAGGCTACAGACCGTTACCGTTACCTTGGGTAAAAGGGTTATTGTTGCGTTTAGAGTCGTACCTACGTCAGACCACCTTCAAGACTTGGATAAAAAGATGTGAAGTAAGACCTGTTTATCCTTACCCCTTCCATATTCGGCTAAAAAGACGTAGAGAAACACATGCCTGTCTTGACCAACTTCCACGCCCGGATAAAAATGTAACGTGCAGAAAAAAAAACTGCTGTAGTGACCAATTTCCAGACCCGGATAAAAAAGATGCTCAGTAAAAGCTGTTTTAGCGACCCCCATCCATACTTGGATAAAGAAGACGTGCAGTAAAATCAGTGTTAGTGACAACGATCTGTTTTCTTTATTTTTGAATTTTTGCCAATGAGTTACGATTATTTTGGCAGAAATGAATATTTTGTTTCAGTAATAAGAGAAAAAGGAACATGGTTATTGTTGAGTTATGAGTTTAGTCGGAGAGACATCTGTTTTTGTTCGCAAAGCAAGAAACTAAATAGGTGTCGATTGAAAGTGTTTAATATAAGCCTGTACTTTTATGTTTTATGTGCGCTGGCCGCTCTAGTTTTACTTCGTTGTTGAACTTTGTTTCACCTTATAAATATTTAACATTTTTCAGTGTCGTATTTATACGTTCTTCCAGTATTTTTGTGTTCGTTAATGTCGTTGAAACATAAGCATCCTGTAAATACAACAGGAGACGACGAAAAGTTTTCAAAAACTTATTTTATTTGAAAATTTTGAAATTACGTAATATTCTATATATTCTACTACCAGCTATGTTTTACTCTGTCTTCCTCTGTTTTGTACCCTTCTCTAGTATCTGTGAAATTAATAGCTTCTGTCACTTTGCGGAGCTTTCACAGTAAAAAAATATAAAAAAATGCAGTAATTGTGATGTCATGGATGCCAAATGTAAGTCAGTAGAGGTTCAGGAGGGCTTGGTACTTAACTGGGGTGTTTCTTTGGGTTTTCATATTCATCTATCAACTCTTGTGGTGACTTGTCCTGCACTATCTCCTTGTAGTGGTATTTTTGGCAAGTTTTTGTATATAGGTCTTATGAAAAAATCTTATTGTCATGGTAGATTGATATTTGTGTTGTCACGTGCTCGTTCCATATGTTTTCCAGTTAAAAGCCATATTTCAACCATCGAGGTACCATATTCACCCAAGCAGACAGATGAAACGCAGTTAGCCGAGCTGAGATTCGATTTAACTAGTGACAAAGAAGAAATGGAAATTATGGAAGTGGAGGAGGATATGGTCGAAATGCAGGCTCACCATGTACTAATTCCGGTAGAGGAACGCCCTAGCGCGACAACCACTTTCGAATTACAACCCATCTCAATTCCTGAGGAAATTTTGCATCCAGCTGAAGTAATGTTCAAAGAAGAAGTGAGCGTTGTGACCACAGAAGAGAAGTATCGAGAAGAAATACAAACGGAAATTTCTAAATCAGAAATTGACTTAGTCTCAGAACCAAAGCCCGTTGAAGAGGATGTTGTTGATACTGTTGAGCTGCACACTGAAGACTTTGAAAGTCGTCATACTACAATTTCAGAAACCGAACTCTCAGTTGTTCAAAGTGAATTAACAACCATCACAGATTTTCGGGACGAGGTCGTTGAAACTAGGGAAATATACTCGGAAAGTATTGAGATTCCTCCTGCAATTGATGTACCCAAAGAAATCATCCTCGAGGTTCCCACGGCGGATGCGGAAAAAGAGACATTAGTTAAAGGGACAGAGAAAACCACTGGCTTCCACGCTGAAGTGACCCATATCTTGCCCACCCTGGGTGTTTTAGAATCACAATCGGAAGAAGCCCAATTAGAACTTTCTGCTCTCAAAGTAACGATACCCAGAGAAGCCCAAGTTCAACCAGAAGAATCGATTGATGTCGAGGTATCAACAACATCTCTTGACGTAAAGGCCAGCGAGAAAGCAGAACCTAAAGAAGTGCTGCTTGCAGTGTCTTTGGCGGAAGCACAGATTCCACAGTTCGAAACAAAAGAAGAGGACGCTAAAGAAGAAATCGAAGTTCTTCAACCTCTCCCTGATGCTATGGTGGATAAGGCCTTGTCTGATTTGACGAAATCAGAGCTTGCTGATGGTTATTCGACGCAACAGACAACTGGTGTAGATTTGCAAGAAGAAATTCCAGCAAGTGAAATTACTTCCGGGTTAGAAATAACAGCCAGTGACGTGGTTGAAATGGGGGTAATAGAAAGCGATGTGTCTCGAGCATATGTTGAACGGCCGACAGTGGGTGTGCGTGAAGAAAATGTGGAATCTCCCGTTGAAGTTCACTCGGAGAGTTTAGAGATACCTGAAAAAGAGGATATTTCGCCAAAAGAAGTTGCACTGGAAATAAAACGCATAAAAGTATCAGAACCCAAAACGACGGAAGCTAAAGAACAAGAGGAAGAGATTGGTTTTGAAATATCTTCAATTGATATTCGAAGTGAATCGATCGAAACCGCTCAGTCCGACGAAGTCTCACTCAAAGTGTCATTAGCTGAAGCGAAATTTCAGCAGGTCTTAACAGACGAACAAACGGTCGCTGCCGATAGTGAAACCTCTGAAACAATTCCTGAAATTGATCTAAATGTAGCTGAATCTGAACCTGTGAGTGTCGAGCTCCTTCAGCCACAAATATCTGAGCAGCCAACCGACGTTGATTTACAAGGGGAAATTGACAAATTAGAAGTTACCACTTCAAGCCTTGATATAGAAGCTACTCAAATGATTGCAAAAATGGTTTCAGATACTGGGGTTCATGTAGCCCAATTTGAATTGCCTGCCGTATCAGATACACGAGAAGAATTAGCAAAAACTCCTAGTGAAACTTTTTCTGAAACTGTTGAAATTCCAGTGAAGTATAATATAATGCCGAAAGAAATTTCCTTTGAAATTTCTGCTGCCGATATGCAACGACCGAGGGAAATTAAAGCTACAGAACAAATGTTCCACGCTGAAAGTGAAGTCATGCATGTCATACCTGTGCTGAGATCTGAAGACACAAGGGTTAAAGAAACACCAGTCGAGACGTCTACGATTGAAATATCTTTACCAAAAGAGACTGAGGTTAAAGCGCAAGAAGTATCAATAGGTCTTGAAGTTTCAACCATCGATGTGGAAATACCAGCGGATCGCGCTCAGAGCAAGGATATATTGCCCGAAGTTTCATTGGCACAGTTGGAAATTCAAAAAGTCATCACTGAAGAGCAGAAGGTTGCTACTGAAATTGATTTCCCTGAAGCAGTTGATGAAATGTCGTTTGATGTGGTAAAACCGGAGGATGTTAATGTAGATCTTGGAAAATGTGAGGCCAGTGAGCAGCCAAGCAGTGTTGATTTGCAAAAAGAAGTTCAGGATATGGAAGATGTCACAGATTTGACTGTCAAAACTGATGAATTGATTGAAATGGTGGTTTCTGAATCTGGTATATCAGTTGCACAAGTTGAATTTCCCTCCTTAACAGACACGCTTGAAGAGAGTGTTGAAACCTCTTTTGAATCCTTCTCAGAGAGTATCGAAATGCCAGCGAAGTATTTATTACCTAAGGAAGTAATTCTTGAAGTGACTACTCCAGAATTAGAACGGTCAGTGAAAGTTGATACTCGGGAACAAACATTCCGGACTGAAACCGAAGTTATGCACGTGATCCCCAGTGTTGAGGCTGAACAAGTGAAGTCAGAAGAAACTGAAGTTGAAGCTTCTGCCATAGAAGTATCCGTTCCAATGACAACCGAAGTAAGAACCCAAGAAGAATCTACAGGACTTGAAGTTTCAGTTGTGGAGATGGAAATTGAACCAACCGAAAAAACCCAAATCAAAGAGGCCGCGTTGGACATTTCATTTGGTAAGTCTCAAATTCAGCCAGTTTTAACAGAAGAACAAATTGTCACCCTTGAAACGGAATCCCTTCAGACAGCTGCTGAAGCTGTTGTGGATACAGCTAAATGTGAACGAGTGGAAGAAACACAACAATCAATGACAGAAGAACGTCAGCCTGAGATGGTTGTCGATCTGTCAACGGCTGAAATTGCTACTCCGTCAGAAATCGATTCATATCTTGTGGAGAAACAATTTGAAGCTGCTGTAGAAACACTTCAAGCCAAGAGAGAAGATACAGTTAAAGTAAAAAAAGTTAGGTTTTTAATTTCACAGACATCTGATGAAGAATCAGTCACCACAATGGAGGAAACTAGTGAAGTTGAGATGAGTGCAGTTTCTGCAGGCAAATGCGACGTGGAAACCGTTATGCCTGAAGTTTCGCAACCCATTTCAACAGTACTGGATAAAACAGAAACCGTACAGGAAATAGAAACCGTCTCGGAGGCAACTGAAATGACGCATACCCGTGATACAGAATTTAAAGTGGTACAAATTGACGTTTCCGCTGCAAGAACCGAGGGTGCAATTGAAGTACATCTTCCGGAGCAATTAGCGGTCACAAAAATGGAGAATATGTCGGAAATTGTCTCTGCGGTCGTTGAAGAAGTAGAAAAGGAAAAGGTGCCGTTGATTCAGAGCGAAATCACCAAAGAAATTTCTGAATTGAAGAGTGACCAGCAAATTACTAAAACTGGCCTAGAAAGCACTTCATTTGAAGTGCCGATTGTTCCTACCGAACCGTTATTACCCAAGGAAATAGAGATTGAAATTTCAACTACTGGGATCATCCACAAAACTGAACAACACATTGATGAACAAACGTTAATAGAACGTTTTGAAACCACATCGCAAACGATGGAGGTGGAAACGGATGCAGCCAAAACTGAAGAGATTCGAAGTGTTGACATCACACCTGAAGTTACTCTTCCGGTTTCAACTGAGACATTGGTCAAGCTGGAAGGACCTAAATCTGAGCTTCTTTCGGATCTTAGCACAGACGATTTCGCCAAAGCATTATCGTCCGAAATAATGAGGGAAGTTCAGGAGAAAGTGACGCAAGATCAAAGCGTGGCCCACATACGAGAACAAGAAGTGATCGAAGCGCTTGATGACGTTTCTGCTATAGCCGAGGAAACACAGGAGGACATACGTGTCACTTCAGGTGTGACCGGAGATTCAATAGTCGCGAAAATGGAAGAAAAGCTGTTACAGATTTCAGGAGAAATCGTAACACAGGAGAAGTCAGAGGATATTACAGTTGTTCCAGCAATGAGTGTTGAGACAGACCTTGTAAGTGTGGATACTTCGTTCTCCAGAGTAACGCAGCCAGTGCCTATGGAAGTAGACGTGGTTTCTGAGAGAATCAGTCCAGAACAGGCGTTTGAAGAAACAGAACTAACTTCGATTGATGTGATACCCGAAGAGGTAATTAAAGAAACTGACTCAGCCATTGTACAAGAACGCCTTCAAATGGAAACACAAAAGCAAGAAAGTCCTGTAGTTACCGAAATCACTACGCAAGAATTTTCTGAAAGCGGAGAAATTATGGAAGCGCATGTGGTTTCGGACGATGTCGTCGCTGTTCCAGATGTGTCTCAGTTCCAGAGTCGAGTCCCCGAAAAAACGCAAGGTATTTCGGAATTGGGAATGAATTCGGCCTTTCACGTTTAGTGGCATTTGGAAGCATCTTGGATTTATGGATTAGTTTATGCTAACATTACATTGGTTTTTAATTTTATTTTTAAAGAGCGTATATTTTAATTAATTAAATATTATGAGTTTTAACCAGAGCTTCCTGAATTAAAAATTATAGAAACATACAAATTTGTCAAAGAAATTGAATCACGGTTTAGGTAGCTGAGGGTTAATTAATTTAAACTGAAGTTAATTAAGTTTTATGCGTATTGTAAGTTAGAAGCACTGAGAAAAAAATAAGCGTTGTTCGTTTTAAACTGCATTTTCTTAACTGCTGGTAAATAAACAAGCGATGTTCACACAACCGTTCTTTTGACATAAAATATTTTTTTACTGAAGTTTTTATGAAATGTTAGCTTTATAGGATTATTTACGAACAAGTTTCTTCACAGGGAGCTCTGGTTGTATTAGCACTAGTTCGTCTTTGTTATACAAACTTTTTGCAGGAATTAGTCATCGCGCTTCTGCGTTTACTTTTTGTTTCAGCTTGGAAAAAATATATTCAGTAACTTGAAATTGTTACAAAAGGAATATATTCTTATTTATTTATTTTAGTTTTAAATAAATACCGTTGCCCTGTTTATTTAGTTTAACTTCAGTTCTTTCTTCATTTGCAGCTCTTTATCACTATGGTTATATCCTCAAACTGTCTAACTAATGGATATTTCCGTTGAGACATGAGATTGTGACATTCAAAGTGAACGACAGATTGAAGATGTAGCCACGACGCTATCATTAAATGCATTTCCGTTCTTTCTAAACAAAAACATTTTATAGATTACAGTTGATTTAGTTTATGTTATGTTGATGTTTTAATCTGTTTTCCGTGGAATTTGGATAGTTTTGTAGTAGCATTGGCAACGTGTTTTTGCTCGAAAATCACCGAATTTAGAACACAAAAATGAGAAGTATAATGTTTTATTGGTATCTTTCAATGTTTTAGCGTTACTTTGCTTAATACTCCCTTTATGAACATATACTTTAGTTTCGTTTTAATCGGTTTGTGTTGTATAATATTTGTAGATCATGATATATGTTAAATGTTCCAGGAAGCAGTGTAATATTTTCGAAAAAGATTGCTCCTCTGATTTCTTAAAGCTAAACAGTAATTGTATTTTGTTTATCGCCTACTAAATTGTCATTAAAAATAAACCTTATTGACAAAACTAAAATCCACTTTGTAAATAAGAACCTCTTCTACTTTGTAAATACGGACATCGTTTTCTTTATATCATCTAACCTCTTATAAGAGCATCTGTGTAGTTACAGTTTTAGATAACTTTTGATTAATCTTATATTAATTGCTTGTTTGCAAATTCCAGCCTTCACCCTTGAAGAAACCAAACAAGAATTTGCAGACGTTACCCATGAAACCATGATCGCAAAGGAAATCTCGATAGGTACGCAGGTTGCAACATCAACTGAAATACCCAGTCAGAAAGTATCTTTGACTGCAGAAGTCATTGAAACTAAAGATATAAAAATGACGTCTGAAACTGAAGTTGCACCTGAGGTTAACGCTGGGACAGAGTTAAGTGAGGTTTCAATTGAATCCAAACAAGAAGTGTTCTCGGATGAACTAAAAGGAGAAGAAATGGAAAAAGTCAGAGAAACATCAGAGTTTGAACTAAATATTGCTCCTGTTTCTGAAGTTTCAAAAGAAATTTATGAAATTACTTTGTCACCAAAACCGCATTCCCTTTCCATGGATGTTACAGACATTAGCAAAGAGCAGGTTTTTGAAAGTAAAGAAGTAAAATTTGACGTTGCATCAATAGCAGAAATAAAACATGACATTGCGGAAGTATCAGTTGGTTCTAAAGAAGAATCTTTTTCAATGGAACTTCACGAAGACATCAGAGACGCCGTCACCGAAACATCAGAATTCAGACTGGATGTTGTTCCAATGGCCGAGGTTCCAAAAGAAGTCTCTGAAATTACAGTAAAACCAAAGAAAGAATTGTTTTCAATGGAATTTAAAGCAGACATTGGTGAAAAGGTCCTTGACACAGAAGAACTGGAAGTGCACGTGGCACCAGTTGTTCGTGTTTGTGAAGATGAGACGGAAGCTACGGTTGGGCCACAGCCTGCAGTCTTTTCAGTAGAAATCAAAGAAGAAGCAGTGGAGAAAGTCGTTGAATCGTTTGAGATTCAGCCTGAAGTTGTCCCTTCCACTGAAATTCCTAGAACAACGACAGAAATTGTGATTCAGCCAAGAGAGGAAGAATTCGCTATGGAGAGAACGGAACACAAAACTGAAATTGTTTCTGAAACCTCGGAAATTACCATGGACTTTACTTCTGCCAAACAGCCGAAACGAGAAGTCTCTGAAATCACCTTTGCCCCAAAAACAGAAACGCATTCTTTCCCCTTAAAAACAGAAGCAATTGAAGAAACCACCTTTGCTTCTGAGATTCAGCTGGACGTAGCTCCAGTTTCAGAAACTAAGCACGAGATATCTAAAGTGCTTGTTACTAGTAAACCAAAAATGCTTACGATTTTGTCCAAAGTCTCAAAAGAAGAAGAAACTATCGGTGAATTACAGTTTGAACGTTCGAAGACAACTGTACCAGACGAAATTGCAACCACGTTACTCACGTCTGAAGCCCCATTAGTACCCACCATGCAAACCTCTGTTGAAACAGCAGATGTAAAGTTTGAAACAACTTCTGGACTAAGAAGTACTCAAACTGAAGAACTGGAAGTTCAACGGGAAAGTGTTACAGAAGTGTTGGGTTTAGCTATGGAACAGTCGAAACCTCAAGCTCAAGCACATGTTCAAAAAACACAAATTGAGGTGGAATCTCTTGAAGACGTTTCTCTTCCAAGCGATGAAAAGGCCAGCACCTCCGAAGTTCTGCTCATCGTTGACGTCGCTGAAGGAAAAGTTTTGTCTGAATTTCAGACTTCACTTGATACAGCCCAAATGAAAGTTGAAACAATAGAAAAGAAAATCACACCTCCACCTTTAGATCAAGTTGAAGTGTCTTCGACGTCTACATTTCAAGCAGTTGCAGAAATAGAGAAAATTCCAGAAACTCAAGCCATTGTTGAAAGAAGTGAGCAGGTCATGGAAACATCACAGGATGAATTGGTTGTAAGAAGCGAAGTAAAAGTTGCACCTGAAAAAATATCATCAGTTGTTATTGTGGCCAAGGAAGAGCCTGACACTGAAGCGCAGGCCACGGTGGAAACTACTGAAATGGAGATGGAAATTGTAGAGGATGACATTAAGCTTCCAAGTGAAGAAAGTGTGCCTTCGTTCGATGTTGTAGGCATTGCACCTGTAGCAGAAGCCGTATCGGCTCCAGAGGTCCACATTTCGCTCAAGAGCACCGAGCTAAAACAGGAATTAACTGAAGACCATGTCGCGGCACCAAGCGAAGAAAAAGTTATTGCAGTTGATGTCGCACCGGTTGTGTCTGTTACAGAAGAAAAAATAAAATCAGAAGTTCAGACAGCTGCTGCAATATCGGAGCTGGTACTTGAAAGTGTCGAGGACAAGTTTGTGGAGTCAGCAAGGGAAGAAGTTGAACCGATGGAAGTTTCGTCACTGTCTATTATTGCTAATGAAAAGAAGGAACCTGAAGTTCATACTTCTCCACAAAAAGCGGAAATGCAAATGGAAATTGTTCAAACAGCAGAAGGCCCAGGTGAAAAAATACTGCAATCCTTCCTAATTTCACCAAGTTTAACTTCTGAAATTGAAACATCACCTGAAAGTGAGACGGCTGTTGAAAGCACTGAAATTAAACTTGAAACTGTAACGGATAAGCCGAAGTCTCCAGAGAAAGATATTGTTGAAGCTTCTTTTATTTCTACGGATGTTCTTTTTTCAGACAAAACCATAATACAGGTTCAAGCTACTGTTGAGAAAACTGAAACGAGGGCTGAAACTTTGGAAGAACAGTTCGTTCAGAAACCAGAAGAAATTCAGCCATCCGAAGTCTTTGGTCAAGTGGGTATGGTGGAACTCCAGCCAAAACCTGAAGTTGAAACTCTGATTGGAAGCTTGGACATTGAAACTGAAATATTGGAAGTGCAACAGATTACACCAAAGGATGAACAAGTTGAACCTTCTGTAATAACCTTTACTGCAGATGTCGCTCGTCAGCAAGTAGCTATAGAAATGCAAGCTGCTGTTGAACAAAGTGTACTACAATTAGACACGGCTGAGAAAGACATAGTAATTTCTTCTGAAGAGGTTCAACCTGCGGCTGTAATATCAAGTGCTGAAGTGGCGGAAGTGACAGAAAAGCCGGGTCTTTCTGCAACGGCTGACGCTTTTGAATTGAAACTGGAAACAGGAGAATATTTCGAGAGCATTATTCCAGAAGAAATTGTTCCTGCCGAGATAGAAGAAGTGGCCGTTGTTCCCGAGAAGAAACCAAAATCTGAAACAGAAATCACGCTTGGAACTATGGAAATACAAACAGAAGCAGTTACTGAGCAGTTTGTAGAAGAAGTTAAACAAGTCATGCCGTCCGAAGTCTCTGCTATCGACTTGCAAGCTAAGCTTGAAACTGAATTAGAAGTTGAAACACCGTTGGAATCAGATCTTACTGATTCTTTCTCGGAAACGGTTGAAGTGCAGAAAGAAAGTATTGCTTCAACCGAGATCATTTTAGATGTTGGGTTGGCAGAGGGTCAGCTGACTCCTTTGTCCTTAACAGGTGAATATGAAAAAACTGTTCCACAGGAAGATGCAGTTGATATAGCAGACATTCAGGTTGATGTGGCACCTTTAGAGCGTATAGTTACAGAAACAAAAGTAATTTCTTTGGCGTCACCTTTAGAAACTACAACGGAAGTAATTCGTGAGTTTTTGTCGGAAGAGGGTACGGAAAATATTGTTGAAGAGAAACTGGGCCTGATTGAAGCAAGTGATGTTCCAACAGAGGTGGCTGAAGTTTCACTGAAAATGTCTTCTGCACATGTTCCTGAAGAAACCAAAGGTATTGCGATCGAGAATGGTATAGGCTTGAAATAGTACAAAAAAGCATGTTCTTTTTATCGCATGTGAATTTCCAGTTTGCATATTATGTTGCTAACAAGTATAAATTGGGTTGGTCTTTATTCTTATCGTTTTCGTAATTGTTATGTTTTTCTGCATTTCCGGTTTAATTTTTCAGTTCGACTTTATTTTCAACTTGCGTGTCAGTTTTTACTGTCAAAACGTCGGGTGCGCCGTTCTGATTTTATTAGTGGTAACCTATGTACGCAGCTTCAATATATAAGTGTAAATTGAACATATTTTGAGCTTTTTGCTTGAATATCTTTTGCAGGTTGTGCTTACAGATGAACGGCATATTGGCTTTAGTTGCTGTTAAACACCATTAGTACATACTCATTTTTCATCAGCGATTTATGTATCTTCTGTTCATTTTTCATTTCGTGTTGGATTTTATGTTCCTTTGTGTGTTGTTATAAACGCTTCTGCGGTGCAGTACTTTACGTATATAAAACATTCTGCAATGCAGTGCGTTGCGTTTGTGAAAGCTCCTGCTGTGCAGTATGTATGTTTTGTTTTGTTTTTTGTTTTTAATGTAGCTGCGTTGTGGTCAGTTGTCTTAATTGTTTGTTCTCTCATGTGTGTTCTTCAGCAGATGAAACTGTTTCTTGTGCTGTGTGTTATATATGCCATTGCAGTTGCTATTTTCGTTCTGTTTGCTCAAATATAAGTGCAATGAAGGGGTTTCTGCTTAGTACTTACAAATTGGATTATTAAAATGTACGTTTTCTGTATAACAACAATTTGCAAATAAAAAAAATATTTTTGTACAAATGAGTTCACTTAATCTCCTTAATGTTTAATCGTCAGGGAAAATTTCTCAGTGTTAAGCTTCTTCAATCACTTTAATTCTTAAACCAACTGCTTATAATTTTTTCTTCACAGAATAATCTTTTGATAACGCTATGATTTAGTTCGTTTTTCTTTGATGCTATTTTACAGCTTTAACCATGGAAACCACACAAATTGAAATACCAACCGTATCCCAAGAAGTTGTGGGTAGTAAAGAAGTCACAAAGCAAATGACAAAAGTAACTCAAGAAACCAAACAAACAACTGAGGTAATGCCTCAAGTGGTAACTATGGAAATTGAAGGGATTCAAGGCCAAGTTATTGAGCAACAGGTCAAGATGGCAACAGCGGAGGAGACTGTGCGAACGACAGGCGTGGCTATTTCTGAAATGAAACCTGAAAGTCAAGTTGAAATACAAAAGACTATCACTAAATCAGAAGTTGTAGGAGATATGAGTGAAACCACCTCTCAAATTACAACTAGTGAAACAGTGCCAAAACTTATTACAAAAGCAGAAGTCAAACCACGCGAGGCTGTGCAGACAAAAGAAGAAGCTACACAACTACAACTGCAGGAGGTGAAGCTGGAATGGCAGCCCCCAGAAACGACAGAAATTGCACCAGTACAGATTGATCTCTCAAGCACTACAGCAGAAACCAAGCAAAAAGAAAAAGGTCAAATAACTGAAGTAGTAACTCTGCAAGAAGAAGGTGTTCAGGGACACATCGCCGAGCAGCAGGTTCAGTTAGCACAGCCAGAGGAGATTGTTGCAACAACCAAAATGGCTGTATCTAAAGTGAAGCCAGAATCCCAGGTGGAAGTCACTGAAACGGCAATTAAAACAGAATATGTTGGGGAAGGTGTCACAGAAACTACGTCACAAGTCATATCTGGTGAACCCGTAAAGGAAGAAGTTTCTACAGTAGAGATAAAGCCTCGCGAAGTTGTGCAGGCCAAAGAGGAAGTTACACAGTTACAGCTGCAGGAGGTAAAACTAGAACAGGAGGCACCGGAAACCACAGAAATTGCTTCAATGCAGATTGATCTTTCAACAGCCACTGTAGATAAAGAGACAAAAGAAACAACTCAGATATCAGAAATTGTTTCCATGCAGGTTGAAGGTGTTCAGGGTCAACTTGCAGAGCAGCAGATTCAGGCTGCGAAACAAGAGCAGACTGTGAAAACGACAGAAATTGCTGTATCTGAAGTGAAGACAGAAACAGAAGTTGGACTACAAAGCAAAGTAACTACCACAGAAGAAGTTGAAGCAGGTGTCACAGAAACTACTTCACAAATTATAACTGGTGAATCGGTGGAAAAAGTAGTGTCCACAGCAGAGATAAAGCCTCGCGAAGTTGTGCAAACCAAAGAGGAAGTTACGCAATTACAGCGACAAGAGGTAATCCTTGAATTGCAAGCCCCAGAAATAAAAGAAATTGCCCCTGTTCAGACTGATCTTTCAACCACGACAGCCGAAATGGAACAAAAAGGAACTAGTAAAATAACTGAAGTGGTAACCATGCAGATGGAAGGTGTTCAAGAAAAAATGGTTGAACAGCATATTCAGGTTGCACATCCGGAGAAGATTGTTTCATCGACCAAAATAGCTGTATCAGAACTGAAACCTGAAACTCAAGTTGAAATACAAAAAATGGTAGCTAAAACCGAGGAAGTTATGGAAGGTGTAACCGAAACTACGTCACAAGTGGTAACTGGTGAAGCGGTTGAAAAGGTGGTTTCTTCAGTGGAAATAAAGCCAAGGGAAATTGTGCAAACAAAGGAGGAAGTTGCACAGCTCCAGTTACAGGAGGTGAAGCTTGAGCTGCAAGTACCAGAACCCAAAGAAATTGCTCCAGTGGGCATTGATCTCTCTACCACAACAGTGGAACCTGAACCAAAGGAAGTCAGTCAAATAACCATTCAAACCACAACTCTAACTACAGAAGAAGTGGGTACTGAAGATTATGTTGACGCTTCGGAAGTTGTGATTCCACAAGAATCAGTGAAGGAAACTGTAGTAGCTGAAGTAAAACCAAAAACACCTGTCGATGTTCAACCTCAAGACCAGCCGATTCAGCCAGAGGAAGCCTATAAAGCCATGTCGCCTGTGCCCGAAGAGGCAGTGTCTCCAGAAGAAGTCCACAAAGAAACTTCACTTGCCCAGCTTGAGATCAAACCGACTACACAAACAGGTTTACAGGAAGCTGATTCGGAGATTGAAGCCTTCGAAGAGGGGAAAAAACCACGAGAGCCAGAAACCGCTAAACCAACAGAAATTTTAATTGAAACAACTAAAGCTTTGGTACAAGACAAAACTGAAACAAAAACTTTAACACAACAAGCTGAGATCACAGTTGAGAAAACTGAAGAAGGTTTGAAGGCAGCCGAAAGTTTGCAACCGGAATCTGAAGTGATTGAATCAGAAACTGCGAAAGCAATGTTAGAAATCAAACCCAGTACACAAATAACACAACAAGATGTTCAACTCAAAATTGAAGGTATTTCAGAAGGAATAGAGTCCGCTGTTTCTGAAACAACACAACCAACAGATATAATCGTTGATACACAGACAGCAGTAATTAAAAAGGAAACTGCCACAAAAATCGTTATGCAGAAAACAGAAATGGTTATTGAAAGTACTGGTGAAGATGTCAAGTTAACAGAAGAAGAAGTGGCGGAACCAACACAAGTGACAGTAGAAACGTCTACAGTTTCAATGGAAATGAAACCTACAGCGAAGACGGTTACTCAGGAAACTAAATTCAGGGTCGAGGGCATTATAGAAGGAGTGAAACCCGCTGAACCAGAAGCAGCACTGCCACAGGAAATCTCCGTTGAAACCACAACAGCGTCATTTGAGCCAAAAACCGAAGTGATGACGCTCACCCAACAGGCGGACATGAGACTTGAAGCAACCGAAGAAGGCATAAGACCAGCTGTCGTTCAAACCACGGTGGCCGCTGAGGTCAAGCCCGAGGTGACACAGGTTACGTCTGAGGCTGTGACGGAGGCCTTGGTTACTGAACAGGAGGAAGAGGTGAAGTCTGAAAAAGCACAGGAAGGCTTAGTGGCTCCAGTTCCAGAAGAGGTAACGCCGGAAGATATCACTCCAAAGAAGATGGAGACCGTCGAGGCTAAGAAAGCGGAAATGGAAGTTAAGCCACTTGCAGAAAAGCTGTCCGTGGAAGAAGTCATGGAAATTTCCACTGTCGAGACAACACCTGCACCTACTCCCGAAGAAACTGTTATTATGGATACCAAAATGGCAACCATGCAAGAACAGATAGTACTAGTTGCTGAAGGTATGAGGCATGAACACTTGCGTACCCTCGCCGAAGCATGCTTTACAATTTCGCGACAAGAGTGGTGCATGTGAATCTCTGTTTCCCTGTTAAAAAAATAACAATGGAACCGTTTTATGCATTTTCGTAGTTGAAATAATATTCCATATGTTTGTTGGAATATAAATATGGTTATACTTACTGACTTTTGAATATTTTTTCATAATGTTGACGTTTGCTATTATGGTGTGTGTAATGTTTGTTAGTTTGTTTTGTTTTCTAATTAATTTGTGTTTTTCTTGCAGAAATAGCAGACCACAGCCCTACCAATTTATTTTGTGATGTCATTTATTGCATTCAAGTGATTGTTAACGAATTGTGGTCAGAAAACGTGTTTGACATCTTTTTTTTTCATATAATCTTCCCTTTGTTACAGTGAAAGTATGTGCGGTGTTGAGTGGTAGACTGAAGGGTGGCTGTGTGCAAGTCTGGCATGTGGATCGCGTTTGTGTGTCAGATGGATCTGAGATGCGTTTAGTTATTACCTTGAATGAGCATGTATTTGTGTTTTCGAACGTAGTTTTGGAACTGAAATCATGGTTGTAATGTAAATACAACATCAAAATATTTACAATTTGGGTACCCAGTCCTTCAGAAGAAAAATGGAAAAGTGAAAAATAAAATCACGGACCATGTTGCGTGCTCCCCATCGTAGTAAAATAGATATCATAATAAAGTTAATTGAAACTGAAAAGTACATAAAGAATGAAACAGTTCTTTGCAGTCTGAATTGCTAAAAATGGAAATAATTTTTTCGGTCGTCCACATACAAGCGGTCTTAATAAAAAAAAACAAAGAAACGAAATTGATAAAATAATCTACTGAATGCCTTAGAAATTAATGTCCTTGCCGCTTTCTACATAAATAATAATTGGTCTTTATATTATTTTTTTTTTTTTTGAAAATCGATGGTGAGATAAATAGCTGTTGTCTTTTATTTATTGCAGCAAAACAAGAAGTTGTATCTACAAGCATCGAGTAAGTGTTATACATTTTGCGACATATATTTAAGAAGTTTGTCAAAGCTGTTGATCTTAGGTCTTGACACTTTTGGTTATTTATTTTTTTCTGGGATAGGTTAGAAGTTTAAATGTAGCCTTTACAACTTTCATTGAATTGTTTTAAAACATCGTATTCTCACACCGTTGTAGTTGTTCTCATGTGCTGTTTGTGTGTGTTGTAAGCTTGTGCGTTAGTTGAAACGTAATGTTTTAGTCGATAAAAAAAGTCCTGGTTTATTTGCTATGTTTCAAGTTTGTTATTTTCAGAGTGACCCAAACGAAACAAGAGGTTACAGAAGACTCTACGGATCTGACAATCAGAGGTAGGCCCCACAACCTGTCAAACCTCACCATATGCGTGTGCAGATAGGGGGGGGGGGTTAAAAAAGCACAAGTTTAGCATTAAAATCAGTATATGATTGTGTCGTTGCTCAGTGCTGTAATAGAAGCGATGTGGCTGAACAAGTAAGTACATACTTTTATGAGTTCTTGCAATTTGCCTGAAGAAATACCGGTCAATTTCAACAGTTGTTGAACGTAATATTAGGTAAGCATTTCAGTGATAAAATTTTGTCGACATTCTGATGTGATTGTCCTGAATCTTAACTGAAGAGTGCCTTTAGAAGTCAAAATTATCCCCTTTCTGATTCAAGATAATCGTGCATGGATTTGGTCGTTGTGAAATGCTAGACTCTAAAACTGTGTTTTGCTTAAAGTTGACATGTATCAAGCAAATAAAAAAAAGTATTGTTGTTATTCCGTTCTACAGACTAAAGAGAATTTTAATATTAAAAAAAAAATGGATCACATAAATTTCGGGTACATTTGAATGTGGAATTGAATTCGAATAATTTCTAAAGTAACTGAGTAGTGTAATTTGTAATAATAAACAATTGAAAAACTTCTAGAACAACGAACAAAACACTCGGCTGAAAACTAGCAAAATATTTGAATTATTTGCTTGATGCAGTGATATTAATGAGCTTGTCCGTCTGTTCGCATGCGTGTCCGGGAATTTTTCAAAACAAAGTTTAAAAACACAATTGGTGACTAGTGTACCTTTTAATTCACATTTCCAATGAGCTGCTTATTGAAATCAAGTAATTTCTGTCGTTAAAATAAAGAGCTGTCTATAGTCTTCAAAACTATTTTTTTAGATAGCCCAGTTTGTTTCTACACAATGTACAATTTACTCGGATGGTTTCTTTAAGGCGAAGAAGTATGAAAGGCACGTCTGTTTCTTTTTCTGATCATTAAATTTCTGATCAGTAAACAATGAACGTGTTTTAATTGTTGGCTACTTCAAGTAAAACACTTTGGTATTTATAGGAATTTAACCAGACCGTCTCACAAAACACAGTCCATTGTTAGTGCGTTTGGCCACCCTATCTCGGGTGCCGGCATGCGTCGTTGTTACATTATGTACTCAGAAACATGCTTATCTTTGCACATAGTTTAAATACCCCATTGTTTAGGGGCGCATCACGAAAGGAACTCTGGCTGAGCATCAGCAATTAATCATCTTGGTGACTTCAGCAATTCACTTAAACCGATTTTCTAAACATGCCTGCTCGTGTTCAGTTATCAGGGGTGCTTAGACACAGGTAAACCTGGCGTCGGGACCGGAAGAAGTGTTCATTATTCACAATATCGGGGTGCTCAGTCATTAGAATAGGACTAAATTTTCCAGTAGTTAAGCCAATGG
Organism: Protula sp. h YS-2021; assembly: GCA_949752745.1. Taxonomy (NCBI): domain Eukaryota; kingdom Metazoa; phylum Annelida; class Polychaeta; order Sabellida; family Serpulidae; genus Protula; species Protula sp. h YS-2021. The sequence goes on along the minus strand of OX457030.1, from coordinate 49,158,164 downwards.
GGCAATTTGGGACCGAGGAATAATGTTCATTATCTGGGGGGTTCATTAAATAGGGTTGTTCACTTGAAGAGGTTTTACCGTATTTTGAAATTTGGTAAAAATTAGCATTCATACAGTTTTGTGTGCATAATGGAATGTCGTGTCCGGGCTTTATCTCTGAAACTATAGGTCGGATTGAAATTTCACGTACGGGACTGTGCACGGCGTGTTGTTATGTAATCATGAAAAATTGTCAAAATGACAGTATTTTGAAATTTAGTAAAAGTTAGCGTTTATGTAATTTTGTCGGTATAATGGAATTTCCTGTCCCGGGTTATATCTCCGAAACGATAGGTCAGATTGTTTTGAAATTTACACATGGATAAAACACATATTGAATGAGTGTAAGGTCGATTTTTTTTTTCGGATTCATTTAGTCCCAAAATTAATGTTTTTTTTTTTTTTGTTTTTTTTTTCAATTATTGAAACCTCTCAACGCACGGATAGAACACATACTGCAGGTGTACTAAGTCGTATTTTTTATCGGATTCATGAAACATTGTCAAAATGACAGTATTTTAAAATTCGGTAAAATGATTTGATGTAATTTTGTCTGGGAAATTGAATGTGTCGTTCAGACTGGTTCTCCAAAACTATTCTCCGGTTTTTTTTTTTAAATTTCACACATAGATAAAACAATTAAAAATTGAGAAAATATCCTATTTTTAATGTAAAACTTAGTTTTTTTAAAATACAAAACTGTTAGAATTGTGAAAAACGTGATTAAAGTGGCAGTAATAACTTTTCAAATCGACTTCAGCGCCGATTTCGTGGGTCATTCCTATTTAAACGGGGGGGGGGGGGTGATCGCGTCTCTCTCTAGCTCAGATAGTAAGCGTTTTAAGTTGATATTTTATGTTAAAAATTACGAACAGTGTTGTGGAAAAACTGTGTAGTTTAATGAATGTGAGTTGTCGTAGCATGCCATGTTTTAAGTTTGATATGAAGTTAAACCTCGTTTAGCTCTTTGTATGTTCAGTTAGAATTTGTTTCTTCATTTCTTTGTTTATTTTCCTGGCTTGGCTTGAAATCATTTGCAAAAAGTATCCTCAAAATTTTTATTCTTTAATTTTAGAGCCCTGCACTCTGCTTATTAAAACTCTATTCGGTATCCTTTTTTCCTTGTCCTTCACTTTATAAAATGATATCTATATTTGGTTCTTGATTCAGAATTTTAAGCAAAAATATGTGTCACATCCGGTGTCACGGCGTCACTGCTAATGTCCCTTTGGTTGATGTGCTGGTAAGAAGAATTTGGCTTGACCATTCTCTTTTCAAGTTGGCACCTTTGTTAGAATATAATTCGGGTGTGAAAACCGCAGTTGTACTTGCCAGGAAAATAACAGTGGAAGAACTGGGGAATTCAATAACAAACACACGTGTTGATAAAGGCGTGGCATGTTTCTCGTCATATCTACTGTTTTCTTACAGAGTTCAAAACAAGCGCCACCAAAATCAAAACATTCCACGCCGATCGTCCTGTAGTGAAAATCGATAGTATTGAGTCCAAAGTGCATGAAACATTTGACCTTGAACCTCCTCAAAGCATGCGTGAATCCGTTCAACCTGCCGTTATCGAATCGAAACAAGTTGAACAGTTGTCGACTGATTTCGATACTGAAGTAGCAAAAGAAAAAGATAAAGCGGCCACATTTGAGCAAGAGACGGGAAAGGATTATGTGGAAGTTCTACCGGAAAACGCATATATTGAAGTAATCCCAGATAAATCTCAGAATGTTGAAACAATGGACAATTCCATCACAATCGACATTACATCTACCGAAGCTAAACCTGATTCTGTGGATTATATTGAAATCACTCCTGGTGCGCCATTGGCTGATAGAAACGACAGGTCAAAACAAGGAGCGGAGCTGAAGGTCGAAGACCGCGATGAGGTGGAATATGTCAAGATTCAATCGACCGCTCCCAAGAAAACCGACATCGAGTTTGAGGAACTTGATTTCAGTAGTTTACAGACTCGTCGTCTTAGTAAAACACGCAAGTCGTCCGTCGATGACGATCTGGAGGTAGAAGTGGAAAAACCCCAGCGGCGCAATTGGCGTTCATCATTGGCCAAATTTTATGACGTCATGGAAGATGAAGTTGCGCAGGTGACGTCACAGGAATCTCCGCGGAAGCTTGAGGAATCCGCGGTTGAAGTTCAAGATGATGTGTTCATCCAACACTCTCCTATAGTAGGTGAAGAGAAAGAAGATAAAGACTCCTTCGTTATTGTGGATTCGCCACGCGGCGAACTGTCTGAAGTCGAAAGCGAAAAGGCGGAAACACCTGATATTAAGGAAATGGATTTTGGTGAAGCAACATCATTTCATCACACAAGAGACGTGTCAACAGTACTTGACTATTCAAATGAAGGGGAGCCGGAAACAAGTCATGAATATTCCAATGAGGGCGAACCCGAAGGGAATGAGGTCGATTATGAAAAACTCGATAAAGCGCGAGAAAACATAAATTTTGATTATCGTGGCTTAAATCCACCACAAGCAAAGAGCGAGGAAATACTTGACGAGGCCAGTGTAGGCTCCAATACGGATGATGAATATGAAATCCTAAACAAAGACTCCGTTGACGAGACTGAAGGAGAACCGTTTGATTCCCTGGCAGTAGCACACTCCATGGACCGGTTAGAAGTGGTACCCGAAGAGGAGGAGGAAAAAGAAGAAATAGCAGAGGTAGTGAGAGAGGAGGATATTAGCCATGTGGTACCGGTTCAAGCCGCTTCTGCGACGATTCAGCTAAAACTGGCACGAGAAGAAGCACGAGAAGAGGCGCCACTCAAGCCTGTGTATCAAAAGCTCGCGACAGATGCTGATTTCAGCGAGAGAGAGTCTGGTGCAGCTGAGGCGGTTAAAGATTCTGAGCCAGTTTTGTTTGAATCTTCGGTTTCTTCACCGATTGCGGTTTCGATAGAATCTCACCAAGTTGAACCGTCAAAACATAGTGTTGAAATTAAGAAAACAGAGAATATCCAATCCGTATCCAACCTTTCGGTGCCTTTTGAACCTGAACCGTTAGATGTTTCAGGAGATGAAAAAGATCCTGTTTTTGACCTCCATAGAACGCCAGTTACCGGAAGTAAGGACATAGTGCCAAAACCGGAAGAGCAAGTGTTTACCATCAAACCAGAGCATGTTCCTCCGGACATTGACCACGACGCCTTGATGCGGTTCTCACAGGAGGTGGATAAAACCGTCAAAAGTGAGGAAGTGGAAACGTTCGATGAAGTTACCTTGGAGACGAAGGTAACAGAGGTCAAGACTGTTCGCATGTCCTTAACTGAATTTGGGACCGTGGAAATTGAAGAGAAAACGGAAGTACAGACTAATACCGATCTCAGTGAGTCAAGAAAAACGAAAGAAAGGGAGGAGACAGTGTTGACAAAGAGAACATTATCGGACAGCTTTGAACTGACGCCGGTGAAAACGTCATCGCCTAATGTTCTTCCAATTCAGAACAAAGCTAGTATTCGTTCCCCAAGCGAGACTGAAATAAAAGGTAGTTTTACAACGAAGGATAATGATCAGTCAAAAACAGATACACAGGATGGTGTGATCTCCTCCATTGTTGTGCCTGAGATAAAAATACAGGACGCCGAAGGAGCTGATTCACAGCTGATATCTTTGACCAGTTCTGTGACGTCACTTCCGCAGTCCCCCGCCACAGCCATGGGCGACAATTCAGTGTTTACAACGCCAGTCGACGAGCGCGTGCCGTCAGGCCACTCGGTGTTATTCAGCGACGAGGGCTTCCCGCTCTTCATCGCCGTCACGGCCTACGAGCCTGAATCTGACGAAGTTATGTCACTGCACGAAGGCGAGAAACTCGAGGTGATTGATAACTCGCGCGAGGACTGGTGGCTGGTTAAAAAGGCTTTTGATAAACGAAAGGGGTTAGTGCCAGGCCAGTATTTGAAAGAGAAGGGGGAGTATCAGCAGTTAGTGGAACAGCAGCTGAATAAAATCATTGAGCAGCTACCCTGTGAACCAAGTAAGGAAGCCTGCTGGCCTAATTTTTTTCACCGAGGTTTCGATCGGCTGTGCTTAGCAAGAAAAAATAAAAAGATTGTAAAGTCAACACAAACAAAAGAAAAAAGTATTCACTTGAATGTTTACCCCCCGATTTTCTCAATATCAGATATTCAAATTATCTTCAGTTAATTATTGCAACTGCCTTGAAGACCTTGTTTCATCTTTTTTTTCTGTTTTGATTTTTTTTTTTTTTTTTGGTTTTGCCCTTTTAGTAACTATGTTAATAAAACCTACTAATCTGTAAGACAAAGGTTGCGTTTATCTCCGGTATGCCCAGTACACATGCATCAACGGTGGAAACAACATTTTTATGCGTATTGCTTAGTAATCACGATTAAAAATATATTTAAATATTTTATTGAGCATATTTTTCAAAGACTTTCATTCATGTGCCTACATACGGCATTGATAGGGACTAACCGAAGAACCTTATTTTGTGTTTCTCTTCTTTAACTGCATTGCATGCCATTTGACCCCTCCCTTTATTTATTATTCACCAGCCGAAGAAGCTCTTGAAGGAGAGCCACAGGCACCGGAAATACTGACCCCGATTCAGCCACAGACCGTGACAGACGGCTCACCTGCCATGTTTGAATGCGTCATTTCCGGCAATCCCAAGCCGTTCATTGGCTGGTTCCACGAGTGCAGCGTCGTAGAGCAGAGCCCGGACTTTATGCAGTTCTACGATGAGGACAATCTATGCTCTCTAGTTATCAAGGAGACTTACCCCGAGGATACCGGGCGGTACACGGTGGTGGCCAAAAATAAATTCGGCACCGCTACGTGTGGGGCCGATTTGCTTGTTGTTGGTAAGAGTTAATCAAGTTCATTACCAGGCAACTACAGAACGTTATTCCACTTTCGTCCTTCCCATATTACCATTAAGTGGTTGTTGTGTGGTCTTTTTGCTCGACGGTTTGATAGTTGTGTTTTAAGCCTGCATGAAATTTACCAAATGTTGAAAACTTGGCATGTAAATGGGCAGTATTTTTCATAAGCCGTGAAGCCAGTTTAGTTTGCACAGGTAAGAATTTAAAAAAAAAAAAAATTAACTCGAAGCTTTTCCGTTTATTTTTGAATTAAGACACCCGTCAGTTAGGTACACCTCGATGGTAAGTTTCACATTTCACCAGTTGGTGTCGGACATCCCCAAAATAAACAACGTTCCCATTCCGGAATATTGTTACTGTAAGGAGATTTTGCTAAACTATCTTCACTTTATAATTTTTCTTCTTAATTCATTGTTTCTGTAACGTATGTTGTCTGCCTTCAAGCTCCGGAAACGCCGGCACAAGAGGAGGGCATTACGCCATCTATCGTCACCAAGCCCAAGGCGCAGGTTGTGGATGAGGGTGAGACTGTGACCTTCACATGTAAGCTCATGGCCAGTCCGCAACCCAAGGTATGTACCTGATAGAGCTCTCACTTGGCGACCCCGTCGCACTTCGGGCCGTGTACGGGGCTGGGCGGGGTCACACCTCTTGGGGCGGGGATATGATCCTCTGCCTGTATTTGCTTGACTGTTTGTTGTTCCTCTCTTTCTCTCTCTCTTTTTCTCTTTCTCTCTCTCTTTCTGTCTGTCTCTCTCTCCCTCTCTTTCTCTCTCTCTTTCTCTCTCTCTCTCTCTCTCTCTCTCTCTCTCTCTCTCTCTCTAACTCTCTCACTTTCTTTCTTTCTCTCTTTCTCTTTTTCTCTCTCTCTCTCACTTTCTCTCTTTCTCTTTCGCTCTCTCTTTCGCTCTTTCTTTTTCTCTCTGTCCCTCTTTCTCTCTTTTCTCTCTCTCTTTTTGTTTCTCTCACTCTTTCCCTTTCGTTCCGTCTCTCTCTTTCTGTCATTCTTTCCTTCTCTCTCTGTCTCTCTTTCTCTGTCTGTCTCTCTCTCTCTTTCTCTTTCTCTCTCTCTCTCTCTCTCTCTCTCTCTCTCTCTCTCTCTCTCTCTCTCTCTCTCTCTCTCTCTCTTCAAAATGTTCCGTTGACACTTTGCAGATTGAGTGGCAAAAAGAAAGTACCACAATTGAGCACCAAGTGGGTCGGAATGAGATTGAGACGAGCCAGGATGTACACATGTATGTGACCACGCTGACCGTACACAAGGTCACTATGGCGGACGCTGGGAAGTTTACCTTCATTGCCAAGAATGACCTTGGCGAGGTCAAAATCACCGTGTCCTTGGTTGTTCGAGGTATGTTTCTGGCCTGTGATTTGGGTTTGGTTGATTTCTCTAGATATAGTGATTTGATTGGACGGTTTTGGTTTCGCTTTCAAGGGTGAAGGTCAAAATGGCGTGATATAAAAAACAAACTTTGTGTAGAACAATCATAATTTGTAGACACAAAAGCTAAAATTGTATTAAGTCTGTACTGTATGTTTAGTCTGTGTGTTGCACCCTTTTGTACGGTTTATATTCCGTTCCCTTATTTGGTGTACTATTCCCTTGCTTTCTTTGTTTTGCGCGTTTTCTTTCAGTATTTATTGATAACAGAAAATTTAAATGTTGTATATGTTGCACCAAAAACAACCCCTTCCATCTGCCATACTTAAAACTGCGCAGCGCGATGTCAAAATACTTTGCGCTTGTTGGTGTAAAAATGAAATAATAGCAATAAGGCATCGGCTGATGTTCGGATGATTACTGTTTTAAAAAAGGGAAAAAAATTTTTATATGACTCATTTTGATGTATGAAAAGCGCATGCACATTTGTGCGACTGAACAATATGGTTTGGCTTCTGTGCACGCTGCGATAAAAACTTCCTAATCCCGATTTTCCAGTTTCAGAAGAATGTGTTTATAACTCAGAGAACGAGCCTGCTCCACTTTTCTATCTGATCTTTTAACCAATTTTCAGATAACCCATTTATTCAGTCAATTTCACAAGAGCAGTTTGCCACTTAGTTCTGATTTTGAAGTGAAAGTGCTTCTTTTCTTTAAAAAAAAAAAAACAGTACTTAACATTAAACGCTAAAGATGTATGATTTTGACTGAATAAAATTCAATGAATATTTTTAATTGCACATCTTAATTAGAAGTCTTTTTCAGTGTTATGAAGCTGAAATTTCCCTCTTTTTAGAGCGCATACAGAATGTGTCAATGAATGTAATAGGCACTACGCAAATAGTGTACTGCGTAACTAGTTTTATTTAGTGTATTTTGGAAACAGCACGATGTGCAAATAGTATACTCTAAAAGTAGTGCACTGGGCCATTAGTGCACGGGGAGAATAATAATGGTCAGCAATACAATCAAAGTTGCAAAAGCCGCTTAAAAACATTTGGCAGAAACCTACTGATGAACTTGTATTTTTTTTCGCTGCTTGCCGATCGGGACGTCATCTCTGCGCATGCGCTAATTTTTTAATAGTACCGCTCTTTTTGAAAGGCATAGAAATTAACATGATCAATTTCAAAATTAATATATAAATATATATGCCTAAAATAAGGCAATGAAAAAGGCTAACTTTCGTATTAGAATGTCTCAAATAGTTTCTTGTCAGTGAAACTGGTGTGACAAGTTTCTTCGTCTCGTATAGCTGTCATGACTTAAATTCTGTGCCTTTGTTTGTTTGTTTTTCTTTTTTTTCATTGACGTGTGTATGAATTCTAATTTTCATATAACTAGTACAGTAAAGCGATGTGTAATGGGACACTATTAAATAATGTTTTGAAAATATCTTGTCGCCAGCGAAAACAGGACTGTTACCTAAGAGAACCCGAAAGTGTCTCATTACGAATGTGCTTTGTTGTATTATGTAATATTTGCACAATCTTTATCGTAAATAAGCACCAACATATCTGTAGCAAAATGTACCCATTTTCTTAACTTGATTTTTAATTAACATGTTCTCAAATCTATTTAAATCTTAAGTTTAACACGTAGAAAATCTGTTACCTGATTGCTTATTCACTGTATACCACCAATAAGAAACCCGATTGGTCGTCTTCTGATCACGTGCTCGCTTTGTATTCTGATTGGATAAAGCCAGGGAAGTACCGTTTTGTGTATTTTCTTCACATAATGTTTATACTTCTATACTAACAGAAGCTTACCTAATATGTCTGGAAGCTTTCTCTATTATAAGATTTTCTGTCGTTGGTATTTAAGTATTAATGTACTAGTTTAAATTATTGAAAGGGCCATATAATAATTTACAGTTAAACTTATATAAAAATGTGTTAACAGTAGAAACCGCTTAAGTTTAAGTCAGAGAAGAGTACGTCATTTGACTATCTAGTGGCATTTATTAGGCTGTTGTTTGTCTCTTCTGATGTTATATTCTTACAATCTGATAAATACGGTACATAAATTTTGCTGATAGCAGATTTGAAATTTCAAAAAGCAAACATTTTCACTAAATGTATTAAAATTATATCACGTTATTACCTAAATGTGAGAAACACCCAATGGTCCTTTGGTTTTCAGAAGTAAAACAAAAAATGGATCTAAGATCACAACTCAAAAAGAAGGAAATGTAAGTAAAAATGTTTTTATTTCTATAATAAAGCAGTTGGCATACACCCAAGAGAACAATAATGTTTCTGTTTAAGAGTGGTTAAAAACTGAATATTAATGAAAAAATGAAACATACGTGAAAAAAATATACTGAAAGTGTTATTAATGACGTAACATGATTTGAGTTACTATCGTTCTCTAAGACGTGAATAACACATGGTTGTATTTTTGCAGCAAAAAGACAGAGGTAGGCCCAGACGACGCTGATTCGTCAGCTGAACGGCGTGATTTCCGTAGCATGCTTGGAAAAACAGTACCTGTATCCACTTCCCCCAACCCATGGCATGATGGAAAATTCCACTCCACCCCTTCCTCTAACCTTGGCTCTAACGTGGACGGGTCCCCCAAAAAACCCCTGCGTGTTGGTGTTAGTACTAATTTGCAGTCACGTGGTGAGCTGTTTGGGTCACGTGAAGCTCCACTTCCGGTGCGTTATAGCCCAAGAGCAGACAAGTTCCGCAGCGATGTGAAGTCAACACAACAGGACGAACCGCCCACCGAAGAACAGGACTTCAGAAGCCTGCTCCATAGAAGGACGGGGTTTAAATCCGTTGATAAATTGAAATCCAGTTCCACCGAGCAGATAGATTTCCGGGGTGTCTTGCATAAAAAAGAAGCGGAAAGTCCGCGTAAGGAGGCGGAAGAATCGGCTGAACAGCTCGATTTCCGCGGTGTACTTCAACGCGACGTCAAAACAAAGGATATGTCCAGTGCAAAAGTCGAATCGCACGGCAACCAGCTCGACTTCCGGAGTGCACTGCAGCGTAAGGTCACTACGGATGATAGGTCGAGCGCCGGCATTCAGTTGCACGGGGAGCAGAAGGATTTCCGTGCCACACTGAAACGGTCTGTGGAGACGGACGACAAGTCAAGTGCGCATGTCGAGATGAGGGGCGAACAGAAGGATTACAGGAGCATCTTACAGCGATCTGTTCACACGGACGATAAGTCGAGTGCGCATATTGAGATGAAAGGCGAACAGAAGGATTACAGAGGCGCCCTACAGCGATCTGTTGACACGGACGATAAATCAAGTGCGCATGTTGAGATGAAAGGCGAACAAAGGGATTTCCGAGGTGTCCTTCGGCGGCCATCGGGAGATTATGACTTTTATCAAGATCAAAATTCTTTGCCGGAAGTAAGCCCGGAAAAGTATAACAATGAAGACGGGGACAGGCTTGATAATGATGGCGGTGAGTCCTCACAGTCAGTAGAAAGCGTTGATGATAACAGCAACAAAATGGCTGAAGACGACGAAGAAAAAACGGATTTTACAAACGTGACCCCGGATGACCTTGACGTTGACCTGACACAAGAGTCCAGTTTAGATTTTGAAAATTTTGGCCAATCGGGTGATTCTTCAAACCAAGCGGAGCTAAGAGGAGCAGATCTTGAATACGCTGAATCAGAATGCAGTTCCATTATCACACGCGCAATGAGAAACGGCCCTGATGGTCCGAGCTTGCACTGTCAAGACCAAAGCCTTGCTGTCGAACTAGGACAAGGCCGTTCGTACCGCACAGGAAGTACGGACACTACCCATAGCTACGAAATCAAGCAGTCGGACATAGACTTCAATGACGTGTCAGATATTCAGTACAGCGAAAGCGGACAGTACCTGGAGCGGGAGCGTAGCCATGACTTCGACACGGAACCAGTGGACCTGGACAAGACCCTAGAGAACGAAAGCGAGGGGGAGGAGGAGGAAGGGCGCGAGGGGGGCCCAGAGAGCTTGCACGGGAGTGCTGTGTCAATGTTGCATGTACCGCTTTTAAGCACCTCTGATGACCAGGTTTGAGTTTTGTTGTTGTTTTACGGTTTGACATTATTTTTATATATCAGTGTAGTACCACCACCCACCCCTTTCCCAATCTCTTCCCCAACAAAAGTGCTGTTTGTCTTTTTGTTTTTGTTTTTGTTTGATTTTTTTTTTTTTTTTTTTTTGGGGGGGGGGGGGCAATTTACGTTTTGTTTTCAATGTCCTCGTTGAATGAAGAAGTTAGCTTGCACCTTTTACATTTAAAGTCATCTCCTTGTACAGTGTAGTGACACCCTCAATGTTTTAATATTCCTTAGAGACAGCATGACGTTTGTTTCTATACTTAAAATCAGTTTAGCACGACGGAGTACATTTGAATTAACAAAAATGGCAGTCAACCGAAGTTGCTCTGTTAACGGTCGTAATTAAATATAAACATTAGCAGTTTAAAATATCACTTTGGTAAATATTTTGAGTGAGATTTTTAGCATTTTTGAATAATGGAAATGAAATTATTAAAAAAAACAGGAGTGTTTATTCGAAAATGAAGTAACATTCAAAAGCTAAGTTACATTCAACGGTCTTTCAGAAAACCGTGAAGATTGAAGAAAAGCCGAAAGACCAGATCGTGAAAGAGGGTGAGAGCGCATGCTTTGAGTGTTGCATTGTGGGTAATCCCGAAGCGCACGTGACCTGGTACTTCCAGGACAAACCAATCTCCCAGAATGATATCTATAAAATGTCGCAGCATGGAGACTGGTTCTCCCTAACCTTACCTGAGTGTTTCCCAGAAGACAGCGGCACCTACACGGTGAAAGCTGACAATGGTATTGACAGGGTAGAAGCCAGCGCTGAGCTACTTATAAAGGGTATGTGCATGCCGTCTTGGGCCTGATTGAAAATTGTGTTTCTTTTGCTTAGAAATGGTTAACATCACTGTGAAATGTATTTGTCTTCAAGCAATGAAAGTTACGTTACATATCACATAGAGAACATTGTTTGGTTATGAGCAATCATTTCGGCCTTCCTGAAATGATTCCACTAACGTGTGACTTCTATTCCCCGATCTGACTCAGGTCAAGAAGGGCATTATGTTTTTGACTGGTCTGTCCGTCAGTCATTCTCTGCGTCACGCTGTGATTGTGAACACCAAATCTCAAACTCCACTGATTGGATTTCACTCAAACCTGGTATCCAGATTCTCTACATAATGTTCTAGAGCTTTTTAGGTTTTGGCGCCCTTGTGTTGTTGTTTAAGGTGACTGCTGGCCTTAAAATTTGTTATTTGATTTTCCATACCGATTTTTTATTAAGCCTTATGTGGGCTGCCTAATACGTTAATTATCACTTTTTTGGTTGAAAAATTTATCAAGACAATTGCTGTTCTAGGAATGCCTATTCCCAAACCATATGGCAGCTCGGTCGGGGTATCAGTGTTCCAACTGACACATTTCTAGTTACGTCTTAGTTTAAAATGAATTTTGTAGTTAATGTTAAAAAAGTTGTAAACAGATTGACATATTGACTGTCGTATTGGACAAGCCCATGTTTTGTCACAACACGGTTTATTGTTCTTCACCTACACTGGTATGACAACAGTAATAAAAAATATCATTCATACATCTAACTTAGAACGTAGTGGGCAGAAGTCACTGATCATCCTTGACATTTGAGGACAGTAGTATCCATTATAAATGATCCCTTGAAGAGCCACTTACTTCTTGAGTCAATTCCCCCCATGAGATATCTGGCAAGTGTCAAAGTTATCCTCAGAATAGGTTTGCTGATAAAGAAAGAATGGTCTCTTGAGTAAAGGCAAATTTTAAGTCAGTATTCGGCTCAATGACTTAGGATGTTAGTTTTTAGTCATCAGCTACTGAAAAAAAATGTGTTGTGTCAAGTACATATCGAACTCTTACCTCCTCCCACACAGAAAAGGCCCTTGCACTAACCGGCTATTGGTGGTTCTTTACGAAGATGTCCGAGATTTCGAACTAAAGCGGCGTGCCTTTGATCTCTGAGCATCCAGTGTAATAATCAGGCTCTGTTGTTTGTTTACGCGCACGTGTTATCAAGCATGTGATTGGTTAGTGTGGATGTCGAACATTCTGTTTTCTAGCTTTTCTCCATGGTTTGTTTAGTTTGTTTCACATCAGTGATGCCCTCAAGCTAGCCTGTGGAGTACATGTACCCATGAAGCATGCCAACCCTGTTTTTAAAGTGACGTTTTGTTGTATTTCTTATTGTGTTGCTGAATTGCATTGTTTCGAGATCTTTGTTTCGACACCGTTGTCGTTTGTTTGCTCGCAAGCAGGGAGTGGTAACGATGCATTTCGACGGTTCAGTAATGGAAGTATTGCGGGGGTGGGGGGGGGGGGCTAGGAGGGACGGGGTGACTGCACAAACACTTGCAGTAACTTTGGACGTAAAATGATCCATATAGCCCGAGTTTTTTTTTTCTCTTTTTTTGTGCCTTATGTGGTTTTCTTTAACTATATGGCCACTCCGGCTTGCGGAAAAAAAACTACAGATTGATTGTAATATTCGGTAAAAGTCTTGATTTTTTTCAGCTGATTGTCCTTGATAATGTACTGACCGCTTTATTTTTGGCGACCCTTATCTAAAATGTTTCCAAGTAGCTATAATATCAAGTGCACAGGGGCGAGTCCTGCGAAGGTGAATGAAAGGTCTATTCTGAAGAACAAAAGGGTAAAAGTTAGGGTTGAGGGGTAGACTGTAACATTTGGTCTTCCCACATAGAAATACCAACCTCCCTCCCTCCCCCTCCCCAACCTTAGACTTGTCAATGTGGCTACTTCAAATGTCTGTGTAGGAAGAGTTATGTAAAGTGCGTCGCGCCTTTGGTGAAAAATATTCAGTATAATATAAAGTATCAAGATACTTGATGTTATCAGCGTCTGTTGTGAATGATTGAATGGTGTGACTTGATAAAATTTACTCAATATACAAATATATAGAAAAGCGTGTCGACTTGAGGGTAAAGGAAAAATCAGGGGTGATGCAAGATGTAGATCTCTAACAATGGATATGTTCTTAATTACTTAAATTCACTCAAATGGTTACTTCGTAGAGCAAGTGGTGAATCGGCGTTTATAGTACAGGAAATTTATTTATTGAAGTGGTGGTATATATTTATCGAGGATTTATATAAATTTATCGAGGATAGATATGTTTTTGAATAAAGCAGATAGCTGCAAAAAATAGTGATTTCAACAGAGCATATAGTTTCGTGTATTTTTCATTGTGTTTCGTCTGAGAACTTGTCCAAGCGTTGCATGGAATCTAAGTCACGTGACCGGAACTCTTCCGTGACCTTGGTCTCTTTGTTTATGTTAAAATAACAGAGATATTCGCCGAAGAAGCAACCACAACAACGGTAACTAAGGAAACAAAAGAGGAGAAAACGGTTGTGAAGGAAGTGACGCAACAGGAAGTTGTGGACGAACAGATCGAAGCTGAAGCAGCCATTAAAATTCAGTCGGCTTTCCGCGGCATGCAAGCGCGCGAACAAGTGAAAATCATGAAGCAACAGGTGATTAAAATAAACAAAAGACAATCCACTGTGGAATATAAAAATAACCGCAAGTACAAGCCTGTGATTACACAGGCCTTTGCGCGAGGTTATGGGGTCAAGGTGAAGGTTGACCTCTCGCCTGTCGAACTAACACGTGGTGATCGAATCTCGCTAAGGCGTAGTATCGATCCATCCCACACTCGCATGGTGAGCCTTTTTTGTGATATCGTTGTTATGTCTTCAACCAGACACCTCGCTAATTCGAAGTCGGTCTAATTTTTATTACCCTCCCCCTCCCCCCTCCCCCCCCCCCCCCCCCCACCATCAATGTGATAGAGTTAGAGCTCGTCCGGCTGTGCGTATGCGGTCCCAGCTAAATCTTCCAAACTATAGGTCCGATTGTGTTGAAATTTCATATACGAATAGAGCACGTATTGAAGGTATGCAACGTCACATCTTGGTTTGGCTTCATGAAAAAATGTCTAAATGACAGCGTTTTTTTTTTCAGCGTTTTTTTTTTTTTTTTAATTTGATTTTTGGAAATTATTATATTTTCGATGTCATGTCCAAGCGAGCTCTCCAAAAACTGTTAATCTGAATGTCTCGAAATCTCACTCACGGATAGTGCACAAATTGAAGGTTTGAAACCTCTTATTTTTTGGGATTCATAAAAAATTGTCAAAATGACAGTAGTTTGAAATTTGGTAAAACTACACGTTTTGATATAATTCTGTCCGCGTATTTCGACGTGTCGTCGAAACTGCGTCTCCAAAACCAGGTGTTGGAATTATATATAACCTTTTTTAAATATAAAACGTAGCTTTTGTCGAAATATAAAATATAAAAACTGTTACGATTGTGAAAAAAAAAAACGTGATGAGAGTGACAAGAGTATGATACTTTGCAAACTGACCTAAGTACCGATTTCATAGGTCATTCGCCTTACACAGGGGGTCCGATCTTGTCTCAGAGGCTCTATTTATTAATATTTTTAGCCATTTTTTACCAGAAATATACTTCCAGTTAACGAGGTTTGATGGTATTTCTTAAGTCATTTATTATTCTGAGCCCTGATCACTGTTCTTCTTAAACATTTGGGAGGTTGGTTGCTCCATGCCACGAAATTTACACGATTAAATCTTTTAGCGCTCCTTATGAGCATTTTGTCTGCGTTTGTGTACACAAAAATATTAAAGACTGATAAACTCTGACAAATATAAATGTTCACGTATATTTTTTCGCCCCACAAAAAATCGCGTTATGCTTGTGGGCGTCGTGAAAGATGTATTCACAAAGAGTTTTATCTTAAGATGATTCATTTATGATATGGTATTCCTTATTCAAACCGTAATAAATCAAACCGTCCTTTCATAGTACAAAAGCCGATTCTGGCCTATGGTGGTATTTTGATTCAAGAACAGTGACCAGTTGTCTATCTTTTCTTTTACAAGTCTTTTACGACATACGCACCAAACTTGTTTCCATTTAACTGTTTTGGAATGTAGTACATGTTCATGTTATGGTTACTGTGGTTGAGATAGATTAGTTCGTTATTATTTACTAGTTATTAATTCACCGTACAGTGTGTGCTTTTGAGGATTTTATAACTGAACTTGGGCTTCAGCAGTTCATAGCACAGTTTCTGTAGTTGCTAAATTTAACTTGGCCAGATTATATTTCGGTAAAACTGCGTTTTGCCACGTCTCGAATGGTGGGTCTTAAATTTGAGGCTGTTTGTTCGGCATTAAAATCCTCAACTGACGTACTTTCATCCTTTTCTTTGTGTTAAGTTTTTTTACGTTTGCGGGCGTGTTGGTTGGCTTTCTGTTTTTCTGCATGTCGGTTCTCTCTTGACGTTCTTTAAAGCTGGAACGGCAGAAAGAACCCATTTCTGATTAATTGTTTCATTTGTTTCCTAACTAACATAACTAATGTCCTTTGTAGTTTCTCAAACGCCACCCTAGAGTTAGCATGCAACTTAGAGTGCAAGATTTAGAAATTCCAAAGCCAGAAAAATCGGAAGCTTTCATCTTTATGAGCAAAGCGCTACCGGTAGGTTTGTGTATAACATGTCTAGAAACTGAATGGATTGTCCATAGATGTGTGCTTGTTTGGGGTGGGGGCGGGGGAAGGAGAAGGTCCGATTTCGAGGGAGCAATCTGGGTATTCGTGCGGAAAACATTTCGTGTCAGGCAGGCGGAAGAGGAGTAATTGAAGAGTGGTGAGGTAGAATCTGTACCAAAGATGATCAGTTGTGCTCAGAATTTATCTTGAAAAAATCAGAATGTTTGGATAAGTAATTGTTTCAATTGTATTACATTATGACATTGATGATGGTAGTGATAGTAACGCTGTTAACAATGCAAAAGAAGGGAGAAACATTTGAAGCAACCTAAGTTTTCGAAATGTCCTATGAGAAAAGCTTTATAATTGTGAATCTTGGAAGCACGAACATCGCTCGATTTAATCTTCAGTATTCCGAACTTTGAACACTTTAATGACAAGTAATACATGACAAAAATAACTGTGGGCCTTGTGTGTAACAGACTGGAGAAGCGCCGTCGTTCATCCGTAAGCCTGAAGCGACCCGCCGGGTTATTGGCGAGACGGTCACGCTGCAGTGCCAGGTCGCTGGCAGGCCCGCTCCTAAAGTGTCCTGGTTCAAAGATGGCATTGAAATCGAAATCAAGGAAAGATACAGGTGATTTTTTTTTTCTTCTTCTTCTTCTTTCAAGAACGTTGTTTCTGTTATCAGTAAAGTGGTTTCTGTCGTCAATATTTTCATTTTCGTGTATCAAGATTTTTAGAACAAAAGTGATATCACTCAATTTCTGCTTGTATCGTTCATAATTGCAGTTTGGAGATCACAAAAGAGCTCGTCGTGACGTTGACCATACACGAGTGCACATCTGCGGATGCTGGGCAGTACGTCATCAGGATCGCCAATGAATTCGGAAGCGATTCTTGCTCTGTTGAAATCACAATCGAATACGAACAACCGAAATTTATAACACCCCTGAAGGACAAAAATGTCACCCTCAGTGAAAATGTCACGCTTGAGTGTAAATTTAGTGGAATTCCGCAACCGGAAGTTAAGTGGCTCGTTTCCGGCCTCTCCGTTGCGGATTCAGATAAATATCGAATCAGATCGCAAAAGGATAAAACGAGTTTAGAAATAGTAAACGTGACTCTCGATGATTGCGAAATGGAATACAGCTGCAGGGCGTATAGCGCGGTGGGCGAGGCGTCTACTCAAGCTAAGTTGCTGCCTCAAGGTTGGTCTTTTTCCACTTTTTTCGCGCGTTTCTCCATTCCTTACACCGTGCTTGTTTCCCCCTTTATTTCTTGGTGGTTTTCTTTGTGTCTGAAGTATCATGTTTATTTTTGGTTGTTAAACGCGTTTCGACTTTTGTTGTTGCAAATTGTTGAAGTACAAGCTTCGGGACACCGCAAGAAATGTCACATGTTCCAGTGCTGACCAACCATGATAAATACCATACTTATGTCATTAATCAGTACACTTTGTTTTTGTTTTGTTTCACTTTTTTGCGCCCTCCACTTTTTCGTGCATTCTTTATTGCCCGCACCCAATGAAATTGGCTGTAGCTTTTAAAATAGAATTTCCTCATATTTTATTTAACACTATGTGAAGTAGCTGCAGCAACAGTTTAATTTTTTTTTAAGTCCGCTATGAGACATTATTTTGGCTACCCGAACTTTCCCATAATAGAAGAAATTCTGAGACTATTGTTTTTTCATGTTTTTTTTTTCCTGCTAGAGGAAAAACTGACGTGTGCGCCCAATTCCGAAAGCTTCAATTATCATTTTTTTTACGTATGTTTTATTCACTTGTAACTTATATAAAACAGTTCAAATCATATCTCTAACTGTTGTTTTTACTAACATGTTCTTTTTTTCTGCTAACCTTAGTCTGTTGGCGAGTTTGCATTGACATTTGTATTCATGCGTTGATATAAGACAGGTGACTTCTGGGGAAGAGCTTTTAAAAAAATAGTTCTCCAGTTTTAGTTTCGGGGAATCTGCAGTGGGTCTACAGAGCGAAAAGATTTGATACATAACATACCGAATCCCCACAGAGGTTAACTGTTGGACAGCAACGTTTGTTCATGATTGTTCAAGTAAAATGTAGCATGATTCAGTACATGTAACAGTACAACCGCGTTAACTCACAAGTACATCACAAGTACCTCGGAAAAAAGCGGTTTCTGAACAAGACTAACAGTATCCAGTACCGGGTACTTTCGAGTGGAAAGGTGTGGAGAAGCGAGGTTTTACTGTTTCATACACTTTCGTTTCTCTGAAGTATTGAAGTTAAAGAGGTGCTAGCCAGTTATTGCAGTGAGAAGAATAATTGTCAGTATTTGTATTCAAATTATTGGTATCATAGGTGAGAGTAACAATGCGAGCTTAGATTATAAAAAAAAAATACTAAATTTAGTCATATATTAGATTCAATTGTCGTACACGGCAAAATGTTTTATGAAGACAGTTTTTCAGCTGAATTTGATTGAAAGTAAAAAGAATGAAATAAGGCACTCGAAAATGGCAACACTCGAAAATATTGTGGGCCACATCGCCCTCTAGAATGTTTAATCTGTTGAATACCTGTATGTGCCTGTAGTGCTATTGAATGAGTACATTTTAAGTACGTGCTATGGATATTGCTGTTAACGAGTGTATTATGGTTACTTAGATACAAACTGTACTAGTTAATAATTATTGGTACTTAAACAAAAACTGTAATACTGAAGATTATCATTGCATGTTGAATTGCTGCATTTTGAAACCGTTATTTACTCCTAGCATATTCCTAAAGTTTATAACAGTCTTTGTGTATCTTTCGTTTAGTTTGATCGTTTTATTACCCAACGAAACAACAACAAATATTGTGTTCCACAGTCGTATCATTTTATAAAAGACGTGCACCTGAGCCTGATTCCTTTTAATGTTGCCTTTCTTTCTGGTTCTGGACCAGATCGTTGGTGGAGATGCACAGATGCAAACAACCCTTGGCATATTTGGACCGCCTATCATTTGGGGTTGGGGTTCTTGTTTTGTTGTCTCCCTGCATTTCTTTCATTTCATGTGAAAGCATGACTTTTTCCCAAAAAAAGTTACACCCTGTGAAATCAATCCGTTGTTCTCAATGCAGTCGGTTGATCTGTGACTTTCCGCGATGGCGCGAGACTGTCGCCGTGACACGAGTCTCGCGATGACGTTAGACTCGTTGTGACGTGAGACTGATCTGAGACTGTGGCGGTAGACTCACCGTGACGCGAGACTGACCTGAGACTGTGACGTGAGACTCGCCGTGACGTGGGACTGACCTGAGACTGTGACGTGAGACTCGCTGTGACGTGAGACTGTGACGTGAGACTCGCTGTGACGTGAGACTGTGACATGAGACGTGAGACTCGCGATGACGGTAGACTCACCGTGAGACTGACCTGAGACTGTGACGTGAGACTGTGACGTGAGACTCGCTGTGACGTGAGACTGTGACGTGAGACTGTGACGTGAGACTCGCTGTGACGTGAGACTCTGACGTGAGACTCGCTGTGACGTGAGACTGTGACATGAGACGTGAGACTCGCGATGACGGTAGACTCACCGTGAGACTGACCTGAGACTGTTACGTGAGACTCGCTGCGCTGGTATTTATTATGTACAGTGATGGCTTATATTAAGTTTCCTTTCTTTTGTAAAGACAGCCAATGGCGTGTGACTTTTTTTTTTTGGAAATGCACTGCAGAAAGAAAGAGCAAGGGAGAATATAAAGAAAAAAATCAAGGATTGATCGTGTCGTTCAATCGTGACCTTGCATCCTGCATTTTCATAGTGTGGAAAACCTGTGACAGGTTTCAGACTTAAGCGGAATAGAACCCAAGAATTGTATGGCAGTTTTATGGGGGGATGAAGTTGGGAAAATACGATATAGTTTTCCCGTAACACAACACATAAAATGCAACCGGGATCTGAATGCAGGGCAACACACCGGCCGGCATGCCTGCTTCAGATACACTGCAGTTGAAGCAGTCCACAGCTTCGGGGGAGAGAGGTGTGGAAAGTGTATCTCGCGATTCTGTTTTCCGGTTGCATTTTGGCTGTGTCTGTGTTACATTTTAATGGTCTGCATTGCCATGTTCCTGCTTCTTAACATGTTGTTAAGTCTTTAACAGATTGTAGTTTTATAAATAAATTCGGTTCTCTATTCCCGATTTTTTGTTTGTCTTTTTTATTGTTGTTTTTCAAACGTTGCAAATCACAGCTTTTTAGATAAAAATAGAGGGATTGGGGGTTGTAATTAAAATAGTTTGATTATTATTAGGTAAATTCGGTATTTAATTTAGAAACTCGTTTGCTTTGACCTGGGGGTTTTATTTCCCCATTTTACAAACTATACTGTTTTACGTTCCTCAAACTTTTTGTTCATATTAGGACAAAATCTGGAAAAGTTCTGATTTGCAGGCATGTTAATGTCACTTTGGCTAACATGTATTGGTTCAGGCTATTAATAGCATTTATTTCTCTTAATTCCGATTAACATGAGTTAATCTTTAGGCGTGTGCTATGCCGTCTTTGTGCTAAAAATAGAATTTTAGGCGTTTTGGTTATGTTTCCCTGCCATTGAACTGCTGAACACATTTTCTTTGTCTTGCACCGGATATTAAAAAAAAGTAATTCGGTTTTAAACTTCGAAGCATACGAGTTTCTCATAAAATTGTAGTAAACAATCTTGTAACAGCACTTAAGTTATGTTTAAGTTTACCATGCAAGTATTCTCTCAGAAAAGAGGGAAATATGTGCTTGTGAAGAACTGGCCCTTTAGGTTACAGTAAACCCCCCCCCCCAAAAAAAAAAAAAAAAAAAAATAATAATAATAATAATAATAATAATAATAATAATAAAAAAAAAAAAAAAAGGTCGTAAGTAATGTTTAAAAAAATGAAGAAATAAAAAGAAGTCCTTTCTGTTTGCTGGTAAAATATAGTCCGTTCCATTATTTTTTGCGACAAAACGAGCTGGAGTTCATCAGTTGTCCTGATTCTGATAGATTTTTGATGATAGGACTCAAAATGACAAATTAGTTCTTTGGCTGTGCTTTCCTTAGCAATCCAAGCCTTAACACATTTTTCACTGCTAAGTAAAATGAGTAGAATTAAGGTCAGACGGTATTGGAAGGGGCCTATTAGCAAGAATGCTGTAACTTTGGATAAAACTGAAGCTTTGTAGTTCAGATACGCATGCTGCAGAGTATCATATATTCAAAACAAGCATGTAAGTTTACTTTTTTGTAGTGCACGTTGCATTTTGTATAAACTAAAAATTTTTTTTATTGAACTGTTGTATCCTTCTCTCTCTGTCTCTTTTTAACTTGCACTGTATGTACGAGCTCAAGTCCTTCTAATACTGTTGGTTTACACCTTTAATTAAGCACTCAGTTAATAAATAAAACCCCAGTGAAATAACAGAAGATTGTTTAAAACTATAGAACTTAATGCTTCAGTTCAAAGGTTGTCTCAAAAATACACATATATTTGTTTACAGTGCCACCGAAAGTTGTGAGTGGGCCCGAGAACTTCTCGGTAACAACTGGTGAGGATATCCACATCAGCTGCCTTATTTCCGGTATACCGGCTCCCACAGTCACGTGGTGTCACGCCAAGAAGACGATCAAACCAAGCAAACGCTTCCGCGTGGAATCGACCAATGAGAGCGCGAGCTTGATCGTCTCCAAGGCATCGGTGGAAGACAGTGCCGAATACACGCTAAAGCTACAGAATCCAGTCGGAACGGCCAGTTTCACGGTCAGGGTGGATGTTGTTGGTAAGTTTACTTTTATTTTTATTTAAATTGACTCCATCCAACATATACAGTCACTGGACACTGATACTAATGTACTGTCACAGACGCCCCATAACATTTAGTCAGGCAACAATATTATGAAAAGAAATCCACCTACAACTTTCTTGCAGTCATTCAGTACTTGTACGAAATTGAAACATGGTTATCTTTTCATACCAATTAAGTGGCCTAAAATCGTGGCTGCCCTTCTCCCGACGCACACAACACACCGTTATATTCATATCTTGATAGACAAGGATTTTACGCCAGTCGGAGCGTTGTAGTGGGCACTCTGCAAATGGCGGGTTGAAGTTGACCCAGGTTTAACTTGTACTGAAGCTGTACTTCTAGTTACTAATTCTATTTATAGCAAACGCTATCACAGCAAAATTGAACAGTTTCTGCAGACACCTAACACTTGTTTTAGCTGTTTTGGAAAAATAAAGGCCAGAGCTGCGTATTTTATATTGCTGGAAATGGTCAGGGGCACGAAAATTTTGACTTGCTAGATTTTTTGGGAGGGAACTCCGAAAGACTTGAAAATCTTTGCTTGTCCAAAATTAAAGTTTATTGAACTTTATACCTGGGACACAATATTATATTATGAAATGTCTGTTTTTGTTTTTTGTTTTTTGTTTTTTGTTTTTTTTTTGTTTTTTTTTTAATGTTTTAGGGGAAGGGGGGTTGGGTTTTATGGATTTGCGAGATTTTATGTAATCAGCAAATAATAACTGAATGATATTGTCACTAAAATATCCCACCCTTTGACTGAATCTTACAAGTGTCAGTAAAGAATCCCGCTCAGAATGAGCATGCAGGAGCATGCTGGCTCTTATTGGGGAAAGGCAACAATGAAATGAGTTTCATCTGTTGACATATTTATCTTTGATTGTCGTTTTGAACTTAAATAATGATTCTGTATTGAGATAATAGCAAAGAGTTAAATCTGTACAGTGGTTTTGCCTTTTGAACTGATAAATGATCCAGATTGTTTTCCGGCCCACGCAATCTCGATTAAGATCGGTAACACTCAAGAGTTGCTTTTATAAGTCATTGAAAGTATTCAAGTACGTCGTTGTTTGTCTGGGTGTATGATTGCAGCTGCTTGGCTGCTTATCTTGTTATGTCCCTGTTGTGTAAATCAATTAAATAGCAGCACACTTTAACTGGCGAGCTTAATTACTATGCAGCTATAAACAGGCCATAAACACCGTACTGTGGGTGCCTGAAAATATTTGTGTTGTTTATAAGAAAATGCGACCAAACCACTTCGTGTAGGAATTTATCAAGTGGCCATAAATTTATAATTAAGTTCATCACTATCTACTGATACTATGATAATGATAATAACAGTTTGCCGCGCAAGATAAAAGTTCGGCTTAGGAAAATTGGTTCATTGAAAAGCATTTACTCGTGGTTGATATGTATCGGCAACATGTAATGAAAAACACTAATAAATTTATGTTTTGGTGTTCTTCTGGGTAGTAATCAACAAGTCTAAGAGTCGGGGAATATGTAGATTAATTTCGTGATTATGTAAAAGATCAAACAGCTTTGTGACCGCCAATAGATGTTTGCTTTGGGTTAAGTGTTTGACCTTTTCTTTCAACACGTACATACTCTACAAATAAAGTAATAAATTAATGCAGGCAGTTGTATCTTAAGCTCACTGCAATGATCGAACACTATCATTGAAAGTTTACCAAGAATGGACTCTTAATTGCTGTTAGGTATGAGCTCAGTATTAATCTGGATAATTTCGAAAAGAATACTGAACATTAAGAAATGGTAACAGTAATATTAATAAGATATGAGAGATCATTATATTTCTAAAAAGTTACTGTCAATGAGTTAATCATGTAGATGATAAAATTACTAAGTTAAGAAAAAAACAAAGGCGGTCAACCTCAAGGATTATCTATAGGTGTAATGAAATATTTTAATGTCGCTTTTCTCATTAATTTCATTAGTGATAGGATCCATGTCAATAGCTGTTTTTTTTTTTGTGTTTGTGTTCCATAGGTTAAACCCACTTCTCTATTTTAAAAATATTAAACAAATAACAAAAAATAGCGGCGTACCTAGTTAAGTCAATAAATACCTAGTTAAGTCAATAAAATAGTTCTTAATTGTTGATCAGAAGTGGAATTTGAATAATAATCCAACTTGTCTTAAATCTGTAAGGAAATAAAATTGATAGGTAAATCTTCATTCTAGTAAATAAGTTAGTGAAGAAACACATCAGGATTAACATAAAGTAAATAAATATGCGTATGATAAATTAAAAGCAATATCCCAAATGAATATCCCGACCGAGGTGAGGCATGTAAATTTGCAATTAATTTGAACTAAATATCAATGAAACATGTTTTCGTGTATTCGATTATCGGAAAATAAATAAAGAAAATAATGCAAAAATGTGAGATGTCCGATAATGAATGAATATATGCTGCGAGTAAGGGCGATCCAAATCCGGATATTTTACGCTAATTGTGAAATCGAAGAAGTATCGGTGTATAGAAAACATAAGCAAGTTGACGGGGATACACGTGGCGTGAATAGATGTGTCAGCAATGCAGATGATGAAGGTGTGATTATTATTATTATTATTATTATTATTATTATTATTATTATTATTATTATTATTATTATTATTATTATTATTATTATTATTATTATTATTATTATTATTATTATTATAGTTTGTGCTGTTATTACCTCTACGCCATTGGGACATCGAGATAGCTGGGCGGGGATGAGATTTTTTGGGACTGCTGAGAAATAAAATATGTAGGTGACTCGGGGGAAAAAATGGTTCTGGATAGCTTCAAGATAACGAGAGGCACTGTGTATGTTATACATATAATTTTCTTCCGTCAGAGCCAGAACCCACGGGAACTCCCCCTGAATTCATCGTAGTTCTGAAACCAACCAAGGTCAAGGAAGGTCAGAAGGCGGAATTTTCCTGCCAAGTGATTGGCCAGCCTGCGCCAGAACTGACGTGGCTGTTCAATGGTCAGCTGATCGAGGGCAAAGGTCAATATGCATTCATGCAACGAGATGAGCTTCAGGTATACCATTCGCGTCATTCGTTGCAGAGCAACATTTCTGTACTTATCAAGGTTTTCGAAGAGTGACGGGGAGATAGGAGAGTGGGGCAAGGGGGAGGGGGTGGGGTCTCAAGGATGGCAAGGTAGTAAGGCTTCAATAAAAGACACACTTGAATAAGAAAAAAAAAAAGAATTTTCCGAAGTATTACATGGAGCAAAAGATAGTTCTTGGGCTAAATAACAAGCGTGCGGAGAATATTCTCAAGTCATCAAACGCTGATGCAGTATTTGTTTTTGTTGTTGTTTTTTTTTTTTCAAAATATCTTTTCAATTGTACATCTCCAGCCCCAAATAATTGTTAAATTAATGATAAATGGCTTGTGTTAGGTACTGGAAGTGGAAGAGGCTGTTCCATCCAATGCTGGCGTTATTGAAGTGGTTGCAAGGAATCCTTTTGGGGAGGTGACTTGCTCAACCAACTTCGATGTGCAAGGTAAGGATTAAATCATGCGCCATTGGTGCCGTAATTACTGCAGTAAGGCCTCTTAAAACTGTGCATCATAATCTTTACTAAAAGTAAATATATTTGCTGATATAATCTGCAGATGCAAATGAGAAAAAGGAATACGTTGTTAAACAATGAATCCAGTATGAAATCTTAGTTCATTGTTAAAGAAAAAAATAGTAGGGTGGTGTGTCAATGTTAAGTTTTCTGCTTATAATTGTGCGCTTCGCAGGAATGTTCGAATGCATGTCACAAAATGTGTGTCTTCAGATGTTAACATGCTTGGTACTAGTAACGCACTAACTCATTTTCTAAGTTATTTAGGTAGGAATACACTAATTTTATTTTTGGATTTTTTGTTTAAAGGCATTTCCTGAAAATGTTCATCTAGATCAATCTTCTTTGTGTAGACTGTATAGTGTTGGTTTTGTGGTGTACCTACCTTAACGTCATTAACCAAAAACCTTTATTAACGTTCCTCTTAGAAAAACCCAAGCTAATCCCGCCGCGTTTCTTGATCTCGATCGAGTCGCTCTGTGTCGAAGAAGGGCAGGACGCCTGGTTTACTTGCAAGGCCACAGGATTTCCCAAACCTCGGTTGCTATGGAAACGCAATGGCGATGAAATTCGCAAAGGGGACAATCGATTTGTGATCCAGTATAGCGAGGATGCGTACGACGTGGCATCCAAATTGATTGTTTTTGACGTTGTCGAGGAGGACTCGGGGCACTACGTTGCCATGGCAACCAGCGTTGCAGGGGATGCATATTGCGATGCAGAACTTATTTGTGAGTCTGGCCATCGTTCAAGATCTTTTACATTAATCTTTTAAGTTATATTTAGTTCATACTAATCTTTAAAAATTCCAATCTAAATTAAGTTTCCACCCAACAAAACTGCTTGTGTTCCTCTGTTCTTATCCCGCAGTTACTAATACTAGAATGTAAACTTGTGCTGTGCTGAATTTTCGCTGGCATTTTATTCGGTTTTGTAGCTTATTAATACTATTATCAGACATTTAAGTTGCCAAGTAGCATTTTCTTGTAACAGCCTTTTGTGTGGTAATCTTTTGTTTGAAATTGATGAATATTTTAAAGCATGGATCATCTCTATACTTTTTCTGTTTATATTACAGCTAAACCAAAGGATGTTGCTCCAGAATTCACAGAAATGTTCCCAGAAACGGTAAGGAATTTTTTTTTTAGGGAAACGGTAAGGAATTCTGCTATAAAATGTAGCAAATGACCCACCCCCACCCCATTGTTCAAGAAAAAAATATCAAAATCAACTTCGATTGGTTATTCGTTTTTTTTTTTTTTGTAGAGTGTACAAGAAAAGCAAAATCTGACATTGAAAGCCAAGGTCATCGGAAAGCCGGAACCTGAAGTGAAGTGGTTCAGAGACAATGACGTCATCAAACCTTCGTTTAAAATTAAAATGACTAAGGATGGGGAAGACGTTACGTTGACTCTTTCGGGCGTCACAACCAAAATGACGGGTGTGTACCGTTGCCTAGCAACTAATCGCGCGGGAGAGGCAGTCTGTGAGAATGCGGTCAAGGTCACTGAGAAAATGGAGCCAGCAAAGTTAACACAAAAGCCCCTGAAGAAGGACATCAAAGTTGGCGCAAAGGCGAAATTTGATGCGAAAGCCACTGGAAAACCATTACCGGAAGTGGAGTGGTATGTTTTATTACGTCTTTAAACTGTACAAGGCTTGAAATGGTGGAGGAAATGTGAGAGTTTCTTTTTTATTCCCCACAGGGAATATATGCGATCGACCGCGTGTCGCCCTGTTGGTCTGTCGGTCGGTCTGTCATCAAGAGCTTGTTAACACGATAACTTAAAAACTCTTGCAAGGATTTTAATGACACTTGATATATAGCTTCCATGGGAACAAACACAGATCGGTATTGTAAATGCGCTAGGTTCGTCTAAGGAAAATGGACCAGCTTGACTTGGAAAATATCAGCTCTTGATTGACTATTGCTGGCCGTGTTTAACTGGTGGGGGGCTTGTGGGGAGTATGTGGGCTATGCACACTGCTCTAGTTGGACCTGTCTTCCAAGCGAAAGAACAACCAACAGAAATTCAGTATAGTCGTATAGGTACGAATAGGAGCCAGAAACACCGTTTCTTACTTCAGCTTAATTGGGGAAATTTAGTTCTTATAATTCAGTGGTTTGTACTCAGTTAGCCTTAAAAAGTTCAGCTGTTCGTTTCATTGTTTGTGGAGACAGATTGAGCTCAACATTTGGTGTTATCTTCAAAAGTAGTGTAGAAGTTGATCTTCCATATTGCTTGCAAACTAATTTCAGGTTCCGAAACGAGACGAAATTCGAATCTTCGAACAAAGTGAAGATCGAGACGAAAGAGATTCGTGGTGAAGTCGTTTCTTCTCTGACCATTGATAACGCTGACCTTGACGACAGTTGCGAGATCAAGGTCATGGCCAAAAATCCTGCTGGAGAGGATTCTGCCGTGGCTACGCTTAAGGTTCAAGGTCAGTGGATTAATTTTGCTTCTGCTTAGTTGATTTTTTATGCACGATAACTTATTTTCCTGCAATGGTGTGTGTTAATCACCAAAAATTAAAAACGTCGTAAAACTTCGATGCAGAAAAAATTGTATTAACTGGTTTGAATATCGCAGGTAAACAGTTTTGATTAAATTATTCATCCCTGACCAGTAATTGCACCATATTGGATGCCTTTTTTAATAGAAAAGAAAGAAAAACCTTCGTTCATCACAAAACCACAAGATAAGGAAATTATGGAACAAGAAGACGTCATTTTTGAAACGGAGATTGTCGCAAAACCAGAACCCATTGTTGAGTGGTGAGTCGTTCAACAGCCATTTCTGAAGATATTTCTGTTTTTATTCGAGGATTACAAATGGTTATTGAAGGTTCTATGCTGCTGTTTTCAAACGAAGTGAGAGATATATTTGAAGAGATTTTTTCTGATTTTTTTTAAAAAGTGTAAACTGAATATTCATTCATGAGCTGAAGTTCATTGCACCACAACGGTAGAAAGTAATTCTCAGTACTACATAACAGCAATGGGGGGTATTGCCGATAATTCTATGATTGTGGATACCTGCAGCTTCTAACAGGCTAGATACAGGGTAGAAAATGGTTGTCTGTATGAACTGTCTTTACAACAGGTTCAAAGGCAGCAGCAAACTGGAGCCATCAGAACGTATTATTTACGGCCAGGACGCAAGTAAGTACAGCTTGGAGATGCGGAACGTGCAAGTGAAAGAAGCTGGGTCGTACACGGTCAAGGCCAAGAACGACCAAGGTCAAATTAGTGCTTCAGCCAAGCTCAAGGTCATCGGTGAGTCACCGGTTGTTTGTTCATTTCCATTGTTTTACCTCGTCAGTCCATCTGAGGAAGGGTCGAAAAGGGGAAATAAAGAAAAAAGAGCGGAGTATGAAATTAAATTCTGGGTTGGTAAAAATAAATACTATATTAAAATTTTGAACCAGAAGAGAAAAAACGAATGTACAAATGCGAAAATGCTACTGTAGCCGGTTCTTTGGGCTTGGATTATCTTTCAGATACTTTTGGCTCTGATAGTGGATCGCGTGAAGTGAACACACATAGCATGCTCACTAAAACACTGAACATTGTTTATTGCTGTAGAAAAACCTAAAACGCCAGAACCTGTTGAACCGGAAGTCGTGGCGCCAGTGGAGGCTGAACTATCGCCGCCGCAGTTTACCGAAGTGTATCAGGATACAGTAAGAATTGTTGCCTGTTAATTTATCGAAATTTTACCAAATGTAAGAAGTCATTCATTTAACTTTAAAAGCATAATCAATGCCTTATGTTCGTGGACACCAGCCTTTCTAGTCTTGTGTTCATGTCATATCAATATATAAATTCTTTTGGACAGAAAGGTTGCAGAGATAATTAGAAATATGCAAATTCAAGCTAACGAAGCTGAGCTGTAGTTAAATCAACGCAACATTGATGTTATTGGCCAATTTCTTTATCAGACTGTGGACGAGAAAGGGACATTAAATCTTGTCTGCCGCGTGATTGGAGAGCCGGAACCGGAAGTGAAGTGGTACCGCGACAACAACGCTGTCTCGTCTACAGTCAAGATCAAAATCACCAAAGATGGCGACATGCATCGCTTTGTGATGTCAAACATGACACCGAAATTGGGCGGAGTCTACAAGGTGGTGGCAACCAATAGTGTTGGTTTTGCTGAACATGTTGCCAACGTGATTGTGAAAGGTGAGCTTGTGATTGGCAAACAGTGGCTCTCATATCACATTGATAAAGGCAATTCTGGCAGCTAAGACGTAGATGTCACGTTTTTTCTGTTGTATTTTAATTTTTAATCAATTTTTGCAACTAAGTTTGTTCCATTTAGCATTGACTTTTGTTCACTGTGTGGCTTTTAAGTGTGAACCATACGTTGTAGTCACGTAATGACGTCACAAAATCACTGTAGATATAGATACATACACCAAATAATTAGCAAACATTGACTTATTTTGAGTCAACAGCAAGATTATGTTGACCTTAGTCAATATGTTCTTTCGCACATGATTAAACTTGCAACTGCAATAATTATCGACTTTGGAGTTACGGTCAACGTTGAAAGATTATTGACTTCGGAATCGACCAATCAGGTTTCAGCATTTGCCCAAGTCATGTAGCCATACAATTTATGAGCTACCCATGTGTGTGTTTTGAAAGAAACCTGACCCAAACTGCTTTAGAGTTACGCCTTCAGCTTTACGTGTAATAAAATCATTCTGTATATGTGTATGTCTTGAGAGTCGCAAGCATTGTGTATAATTTTCTTTACTGTTCCAAAATTTTGACTTTGATATTGATTCAAAATGAAGTTCTGGGATAAGTTTAACAATGTTCCAATGAAATGCTTATATATAACAGTATCGGAACCAGAAAATAGCCCGGAAGTGGAAGAAGGTTTGTATCGTGGTAGAAGACTAAAATATATATGCTTGGTTGCACTATAGATACTGAAATTTCTGGTTGTTAGAACATGTTTAGAATACATTAGATAGACTGAATACTGAATATTCCTTATAGACCACATGTACTTTCGGGTTCTGACGCTTTTTCTTTTCCTACAGCTGTAGGGTGAATTTCTCAACGTGGGTTTTGACCGGGCTTGCACAAAGTTAACCCATTGAAAACCTGGTCTAGGCTTGAGTTGAGAAATTCGCTGACAGAGTTTATTAGTTCCTTCAGTTGGATTAGTAGTGTATTTTTTAGAGTGTTTTTTTTTTTTGCTGGTAGATTAGTCTATATTTAATTATCATTGTAGCCACTCATTAGTGAGACTTTTCCCCGATCCGACCACTTGTAATGCGCGTAGTTTGTACGTGATATCCAAAGATTACTGTTATGCGGTAGTATTATCCATCGTAGGCATAAACAGTGATTTCTTTTCAAGCTGTCGCACTTTCTAGTTTTCGATTTTGTGTCATTTTATTTCACCTTCTTCATCGAACAGTTACAAGTATATGTGGTAATTGTTAGGTTATATACCTTTCTTGAGACTTGCAAGGAGGCAGTTTTTAGATTATTTTACATGATTTCTATGCTTCTTGAACTGCGTCTGCAGATGTTTAAGACAATTTGAAATTAGGGGTATACTTGATTCAAATAGCATTATCCAAATGCTCCATTGTCTTGGAGAGTTCTATTCGCAGTAATATCCTGTAGGATCCAAATTCAATATCGTAACATTTCAAGATACTAAGTACTGATGACCAAAATTTTGGTGGGACGCAATTGATTTGTTTGTGGAAGGAAACCTGCAAAATAGTAAGAACTTCATGTGAGCATTGTGTGGTGTCCTGAATCTCCTCACTCTTTGATGAAACATAAGGACTTTCAGGTCAGCGAAAAGACAAGTTTTTAAAAAAGATAGTCGAGATAAATAACAAAATAAAACAGTCCTGTTAAACTTGATCAATTCTGACGCAATTGAACCAGTACTTTATTTTTTAACAGAGAAAATGATTGCACCGGAAATCACGCGCAAACCGACTAATAAAGAGGTCAAAGAGGGTCAGAGGGCAAGGTATGACGTCACAGTGACTGGAGTGCCCAAACCTGACATGACCTGGTAAGTGTGCACAGTGTTGTATTATATCAGACAAACCAATTACCCGTATTATATATAATTGTGATATGGCAAATTAAAAATGTAAGTAGGCCCTATACGCCATCTGTTAAGGTATATTTATAATGTTTATGTCTGTTTCAGAACAGTTAAAACACTGTCTTGTTTTGTAAAATAATAGGTTTTTGGGAGAAACGGAACTGATTCAAGGAGATCGGGTGACCTTCGAATCACGTGATGTCAGGGAGGAATACTATTGGACGATCTACATTGACAAAATAACTGTGCAAGATCAAGGTCAGCTGAAGGTGGTAGCGAAGAATCCAGCCGGCGAAGCAAGTGCAACGGCTAAACTTGCCATTCAAAGTAAGAAACACAAGTTAAACTCTTTCGAACCAGTTCTTTCTTACCAGTTATTTGTTTTGATGGGAGCAACAAGGTCCCAGATTAGATCTGATATAGTGGAACTTGTTTTCAGGCAATCTGAGAAGGTAAGAGTTCTAAAAAAAAACCAGCGTGTTTCGCATTGCTGCATTACCTGTAGAGATTTCCGAGAAGGCAATCCAGACTCCAACGGTCAATTCAAAAGCAATTTGAAAGAAAGTCAGTGAGCTATTTATAACAAAGCTTTTATGTATTTTACCCTTTCTTATTGCAGTTAAAAGAGAAATGCCGAAATTCCTGAAGAAACCGGAAAACGTTGAGTGTATTGAATTCGAAGATATTCGATTCGAAACAACAGTGACCGGAAAACCGACACCGGAAGTGGCATGGTTTTGCGGCGACAAGCAAGTGTTGCCTGGCGACAACGTCATCTACGAGGTCTTGGATAACAATAGATATGCCCTGGTGATGAGGCACGTGACTAAGGAGCAGTCGGCAATGCATACGGTCAAGGCCACGAATGAGATGGGGACGATGAGTGCAAGTGCCCGTCTCAAAGTCACCCGTAAGTCACATGTTAAAAAAAAAAGATAATACACTTGCAAAAGTGTTATTAAATAACTTAGTATAAGGTAACGTAATTCTTAATTGTAAATATTTTTGATATTTTTTTGTCCGACAGAAAACTTCATTTTTTAAGGCAGTACAGGTTTTAGTTTCTCAAACTGAGCCTGAGCAAATAAAATCACCCACAGATGTAATGTGGATATGTTATTGATGTTAATGCCGATATTGTGTTTCAGCCGTTAAACCTCCAAAGGTGGTTGTACCGCTTCAAAACACAGTGGCCCCAGAGAACGGCCCCGCTAAATTGACCACCAAGATCACCGGATTTCCAGAACCGACCATCACGTGGTTGTTGAATGACCAAGAAATCCAACCAGACGCATTTACGTCGCTGGATCACGACAAGAAGAACAACACACATACGTTGACCATGACGGGTGACCTCAAAGGAAGAGGTGGCAAGGTCAAGGTCACGGCGAGAAACAGTGGCGGCGAGGCTGAGACCACATGCAACCTGACGGTCAGGGGTCGCGCGCCGACGTTCATTGAGAAGCCAATCAAATGCACGGTCCTGGAAGGCGATACTTGTATCTTCCGCTGCCGCGTAGATGGCGATCCGGAGCCGACGGTCGAATGGACCAAGGGCAAGTGGCGCAAGATGGAGAACAACAGCAAGACTAGGGTCTACTTCGACGAGGCCTTTGGCCAGTACACGCTGGAGATGGATGATATCAAGGAGAAAGAAGCTGGTGAGGAAATAGTTTGGTACGTCTCAGAGAGGGGTGGGAGAGAGTGAGATGGGGGAGTGATGCAAAGTACTTTCATAAAGTTGTTTAAAAGTTATTTCAACTCAAAGATTGGTGATTTATTTATTGCAAATCCAATAAATGGGGGTCATATACTGTGTACAGGAACATATACGTGCAGTATCTCGAACGAGTATGGCTCCGACCAGTGCTCCGTCACGCTGATCGTGACGTCAAACGAGCAGGAGGCAGACGACTGGAAGGCGCAGCTCAGGACCACCATCGTGCGCGACAGGGAGGTATCTGATGAGGAGATCGACTGGCGCGCAGGCCTCAAGGTACGGTGT
Source organism: Protula sp. h YS-2021 (assembly GCA_949752745.1). NCBI lineage: Eukaryota > Metazoa > Annelida > Polychaeta > Sabellida > Serpulidae > Protula > Protula sp. h YS-2021. Next base: position 49,124,695 of record OX457030.1, on the reverse strand, counting down.
AGGGGGAGCGAAGGAAGGGAGGGAGAGAGGGAATAGACTGGTGGGCTGAGGTCAAGGTCAAGGTGTAGAGCCCACCATTGTAACGGGTCAATGCGAGGTGGAGATTGGGGCGTGGATGGTGGGCTGGTCTTTAGGTATGGTGAGCAGGATGTGGGCAGTTTGGTTAGGGCTTTAACTGGTAAGGAGACCTCAAAGATAGAATGGTGTGTGTTTCCGGGACGAGGGAGGGCGGGGGAGGGCGGAGAGGTGTATGGCAATTTGCAGTTTATGATTAGAGGACAAATCTTTGTACTTATAAAATGGTTGCGGTTCTCAAGTGCATTAAAAATGAAAATATTGTCATATTAATTTGTTTCAAAAGAAAAATCATGCCTTGCATCTGATTGCAGTGTGTGTCTGTAGTAGTTTGATTTTGGGTGAAATTGTATAATTCATTTGTAAAAAAGTTGATAGTTTGATTGTATTCTCTGCGTTGATCACATGCTTACAAATTTGTAAACATCATTGTTCCTTTAACAGCTAATTCTACTTCAATTAAACAAATATGACGTCATTCTAAATAAAGACAATAAACCCCGAAAACTAGAGAACGCTAAAATTCGAGCACACAGCGATTCTCTTATTTACCGTACATTCTGGTAGATTAACTGATGAACTGTATCCCCGGAAAAAATCACAGTTTTGGTTTTCAATACATTAACTGCATCACTAAATTAACCGCACTCAGAACTAAAAAAAATGAAACGCATTTAAAGGGAAAAAAATAACACTGGTTGTAACCTTTAACTTTTGCTATTTCGAGAACTGTCAAAATTTAATTCTTTTCTTTTTTTCTGAACAACTGCCATATTTATTCTTTAATCTAAATTTTGAACTTCTCTTTATTTCTACCCGTTATGTGCCGAGCGGTGATTTAAAACTGATAACTGTTTTCTCAATATGACCATATTTATAGCACTGATAACACTATAGGAAGGAGCGACTTAGCTCGCTATCTCACTAATCGCTGCCGTTCTTAGCAACCTATGGTAACGCAGGCAATCACTTGCAATCACTCCTCTGTTGGCTAGATAACGCCTAATTACATGCAGTGTTTACAGATTACTATGAGTATACATTTCATGCCGTTATAATAGAAATTATAAGGAAACAAGTTTCTGAGTGTAGTACGTGAATGTTTTTATTTCACTACATTGAACGCACAGCAAAATTAGCCACAGGAGGGGTTCTGGTTTAGGTATTAGATTAACCGCACATAATCTACCGGAATTTACGGTACAATTCGATGTATTTTCGTATCCGATACTATGAATATTAAAAAAAAAAATTCTTACCTTCAGATCGACTCCGATCGAATAAGTACTATTAAATGACGAATCGTAAAATTCAGTGATTATAAATTCAGTGTGAAAACTAATGGAAACTTAACGTATGGTCGCTATAATTTCAAGATCTGCCTTCTTCCATCAGTATTTTATCAGTATTTTGTTGTGATGTGCCATTAATTTTTATGAACAATTCATGTAAATCAAATACAGCTGTAGCTAATTTATGCACGCCCCGCCTTATCATCACATTAGGCCACGCCTCAAATGCAAGTAGAAGAAATAAAACCAGAGGAGACAATTACATTGAAACACGTGGAGAAACCCGAAGAAGAGAAGCCTGAAAAATTCAAAAGAACCGAAGTAGAGGAGGTAGATATGTGTTGTCCAGAATCTATAGGTCTTGTTCATTTTTCTGTTGATCAAGTTTCAGTCCAACTTTTTCCTTTGTTCTTTTGGGCTGTAAACTATTGCACATATCAACAATGAAGCACCATAAGCAGAAATGGTGTTAAAAAAATGAAACGAAGAGATTAGAACTCCACGATTTGGTAAATGAGAGGATTGCAGATACTACCAAACTTTCAGTCATTTATCAAACTTCTCTTTATCTCACCTTCTCATACTACAAAAACGGAAATGCTCTGAAAAAAAAGATATATTTTCAACCCTCTTCCTATTTTCATAGAATCGTCCTAATTTTTAGAGAGCCTGCTCTTTGACATGAGTATGTCATAAAAAGGAACTCGTAGGGCGCTTCAGCTCCTCTGGTGCGCTTTCCATCAAGTCTTTCTTTCTCTTGCCTACTTTAGCTGGAATTTGAGAAAACTGAGCGACATGTGAAAAAACGCGAAAGTATCAAGCTGGAAAAGCGTGAAAAACCGGAGAAGGCTCCAGTAGAAGAGGAAATCAAACCGGAAGAAAAGAAAGGGGCGTATCAAAGAGCTCCCAAAGAGAAAGAGGAGGAGGAAGAACAAAAGACTCAGATAACAACTCTACAATCCCAGGTCAGCCTTGTAGCATGTTGTGGAAAAAGGATAGATAGCATGCAATAAATAAACCCGATGCATGGATTGAAAAGAGCAGCATGGCATACAAACTACATTGAAGAAAAAGAGCAGCATGGAATACAAAATGCATGGAATGAAAAGAGTAGCATGAAATACAAAATGCATGGGAAAAAAAAGAACCGCATGCAATACAAAATGTATTAAAGAAAAAGGCAAGCATGGAATAAAGGAAAACCGACGGATGAAATAAAAAGAGTAATATGGAATAAGAAAATGCATGTAATAAAGAACACCGATGCATTTAATGAGAAGACAGGCGTGGAGTGAAGACACCCCCCCCCCCCCCCTGCATGGAATAAAAGGCAGCTTTAAATAAAAACGATTGATAAAAATAATAGAATTAAAAAAATAGCGTGGAATGAAAGAACCCCACTGCACACTGGAATGCAAAAATTCTTGTTTAAATTAATAATCTTGCATGATGTTAACATCATTATAGTTGATTGAGTTGCGTCTTTCTTTGTTTCAGAACTATATTTGTGCTTTATTTGCCTGTGTTGTTTGCTTTTAGTGAATTACGAGTTTGATGTTTGAAATGTTTTAACGATGTTTTTCTTTTCTCCCTGATGTTTGGTTATGTCGTAAAAAGGAGAAAATATATAAATATAAAAATGAATAATGCTAAGATTTTTAGCGGGTTTGAATGGTGTTTCTAAAACACATAACTAACTGCTTTTGTGTAATTACATCGTACATTTTTATACATGTACTATGAGGTTTTTTCTTCAAATCCAGTCAAGTATTGCTGTTCAGGAAAAATGTTTTGGGCGGAGGTGGTGTGATGGGGCGAGCTGAGGGAATGGATCGAACAGTCTTTTGAAGGACTTTAAATTGTTCAATAAAATTCTTATTTTTTTCACCGAAACGAAAAAATGATTTTTTTTTCAAAATCTGCTAAAAAAGCAAAAAAAAAAAATCACTAAAAGATTTGTTATATATATACTTAAACAGTTGAAATTTACCCGCTACCTTGAGGACCAGCACGTGGTAGAGCAGGATTACGCGACGTTTGAGTGCGAGGTGACGCGGGGCCGCATCCCCGTCGAGTGGTACCACAACGGTGCCAAGATCATTCCCAATCCGAAGTACCAGGTTCGAATTGTTTGATATTGTTGGTTCCTGGATGGAAAACGGCACAGTACAACATAATCAGTAGCTGGTTTATGTGGCTTTTGTAAAGAATGTTAACCATCACATGTGATATTTCATAAAATTAGCGCTTTTGTGTAAGCACCCACCCCCCCTCCCTGTTCCCTAAGAACCGTTTATTATAAACGCATACAGGAGCACCAATTATAAACGTTAAGGTAAGGCCTCTTCGTGCAGTAGTCCAGACTAAAGGCGTTTGGCGTAAACCTCCGCACAATGCAGAGCTATTAGTAGTGTTATTTTGTGGGCAGGTATTCGCGGATGATAGGGTGCACAAATTCGCAATCAACATGTGTGAGCTGGAGGACGCCGGAGAAGTCAAATGTGTGTTCCGCAAAGATGTCACAACAGCGCAGATCACTGTTGACCGTGAGTATGGCCGTGCCTGTGTGATAGCGCTATATCTTTATTCAGTGCTCTAACCAGATTGGGGTGTGTAAAATGCTGCAATGCCAATTCATATAAAAAATGTCATTTCTGACTCCTTAATCTACTTGGGTGAGATTGAGGATATTGGAAGAGCGGAGTGAGGTGTCTGCGTGTGTCGCTTGGAATAGAAAACAAAACTGCGGAAAGCTGCAAATTTATTGAATGAGTGTGTTATGAATTGAGCCGGGACAATCAGGAAAATGGCGTACTCTTGTAAACAGCGCCAGCCTGGCATATGCACAGCTACCTGTGAAAATACGGTCTTATTCATTGGCATAACATTCACAGAATGTCTGAGTTCACCAGCACTCCGTTTGACTCGTTTTAAGCTGATGTTGTTCACATAAAAATACCTGTTTTCTAACAGCATACTTGCACAAATGTTTAATGTGTTGTTTGTCACAAAATGGGGGCGGGGGACGGGAAGTGGTTGTTTGCGGTGAAAGTGGATTCCTTTTGTTTAAACTGGAATTTCATTGCATGCAATGTTAAGTTTTTGTTTAAAAAGTGAAAGCTTGCATTTGTTCACTTGCGGGAAAGAAAAAAAAACAAGTTGCAGTTTTTGACAGCATGATAAAATGAACAGTGCATCCTCGTTATCTCGAAGTCCTGGGTCTGGACGTTTTATTTCGGCTAAAACGAGGTTCAAGATTACTTGAGATGAACCATGTTTGGTTTGAATCAACATGAAGTAAAAACTAGGACATTGAAAAAGCTTTGAGATAGGGAACTTTGATATGTTAGAGTTCAAGGTACTGAAGGAGCACCGAACTTTGATATATCCGTGTTCGTGGTAGTGAGGTGGCGCTGCAATAAATGGAAAGAATTCTAACAGAAACATTTTTGGTCGTTAAGTTGTAACATTGTTTAATGTGTGTTGTTTGTGGTTGATTTTTGTGTTGCATGCAGCCTTACCACCCCCTGCACCCAAGTTCACACAGCTCCCAGAAGACGTATCAATCCGCGAAAATCAGTCTGCCAAATTCACCTGCCGTGTGTCGCCACCTGACGCCAGAGTGCGCTGGTTCCTGGAAGACGGTGAAGTGGAAAATTCCGAGAAGTACGTTCTCCGGGAAGAGGCAGATTGGAGGAGTCTGGAAATACCGTCTGCTACTAAAGAGGAAGAGGGTTTTGTCAAGGTCACTGTGGGGGAAGATGAGGCATACGCGAACTTAACTGTGGAAGGTGAGATTCCGAGAAATAGATTTGACAGTGTTCCAGTGTTTGAAAATACAGACAGGTCGTTTGATCATGCGTTAATGTGTCCGGATGTAATGTTACCTCGAAACACGATTGGCCGTTTTATGTATTATTCATGGCATTTTTTGGTCATTTTTTTGCATCTGATTTCTGATTCAACCAATTGGGAGCGTTTCTTCAAGATCCTCTGTTTATTACTAGCAGTAGCTGTGGCTCTGGTAGCTTATATCGATACAGAAGAAGGCGGCTAATTCAGTGCACATTTGACTAACAACTTGAAACTTAACTTGAAGTTAACTAACTTAACTTGAAATAGTATTTTTGCATTTGAAACGTTATACAATTAATCAACACATGCATTTAACCACTAGATACTTAACTTAGATTTGATATAGATTGTGGCGGTACTTATTTAGTGCAGTGCTTACTTTCTTGTTTTATTATTTTACCACTTTTCATGGTTCATTTGCATTTGCTAGTCGCCACGCTTCATGCGTTATAATCCGCAGTTTGCCAGTATGTACTGCAATCTTACAGGTGTTATTGAGCCTTTTTAGAGCTCTTATCACTTTTTACACCCTGTAAAATAACACAGTTAAAAATTAATAACCAAACCAAGGTACTTTTGTGGTGGAATATTGTATTTGACTAATCCAACAGAAACACGAAAAAACTTTCCTCGTGTTGTTTAGTCCAATGCGAAGTGTTCTCTTGTCAGACAATTTCCACTGCAAAAGCGTCTTTTCATCCTTCTTTTAACATAAAAATAACCCTTTGCATGTTGCGTTTCTTTCATCCTTTTGCCCTGTAGCTACTTCCACGGAGGTGGTGGAATCTCGTTTGTTCTGGGAACTGCACGAGAACGAAAACGAGACTACGGCGGCCGAGTTCCTGTGCAGTCGCCACGGCGACGAGGTCGAATTCAAAATCTCTACCGATCCCAAAAATGTCAAGGTCGACAAAGTGGTTGGGGGCAACCGACGCCGATGGGTGGTTAAAAAAGTGTATCTGGCGAATGAGGGGGAGGTCACTGTACAGAAATGGTTCGTCAACTCCAGCGTGAATTACACGTGCACAGAGGGTAGGTTTATTACTGACTTCAGTAATCACTTCCGGTAACACCCATCAAATGTATTTATCAGACCCATCACCTTTGTTATTAAATAAAAAGTCTGTTCATTTGGTTATTGATTTATTAACATCACGTTTTCGTACATAAGCTGTACTGCATGCATTGGTTAAACACAACAGTAAAACGTTCATATAGTGAACACCTTCACAATGGGATAAAAGTTTCATTATATCAAGATGTTTACAAAAAGGAGGGTGGGATGAATTTAAAAGTAAATAGGCATGAATACTCACGAATTAGAGGTTCACTGGACAGAGGTGTTCACTAGCGGAGGTTTTACTGTAGCGCATGTTGTTTATTGTTGCACCAGTTGTATTTTAACGCGACTTTCTAATACCTTAGTTCCTGGAGAAGCGAAAAAAGAATATCCGTTTTGCGCTTACTTCTCAACCTGGCGTAGATTTCTGTTGTGCGTTGGAAGAAATTGAGAAAATCTTTGACGCATTTAAACAAACCCGAAAATATAATATAGACGTGCTTTTATGCATTCCAAAAAGAGAAACATCTTTAATGCCCTACTTTTCTGGAAATTTACGAAATAATATGGCGTAGTGTTTTAATTTTCACTTGAAAGAATTTAGTGGACAAATTTCTCGGTCTTGGTCTGAAACTGGTTTCTCATAGTTAAGCTTATCTAAACCATTATCGTTGAGAAATTCATCCGATATGTTTGTGCATGTTTAACACTCTAACACTCTGCATTTTGTTCTAACATTAAAAAAAAACAAAAAAAACAGAGGCTCTTGCGAGAATCAAACTTGGCATAATGGACGGAGTTCTGTACCAGTCACAGACAGTTACGTTCACATGTCAGCTGTCACGTGCCCACCACGCGATCAAATGGTACAAAGAAGGAAAGGAATGTGTCCATGGTGACAAGTACAAAATCTCCATGGAGAGCGACGGAGAGCGCCATCTGTTGACTGTTAATGATGTCAAAAGCGTAGATGAGGGGGTTTATACTTTCAAGGTCATTGATACGACTAAGGTGAAGGATAATATTGTGATTCAAGGTCAGTGGCCAGGAAATGTCATGGATGATATATTCGGCTTGGGTTGATGTTGCTGAATATAAAAATAAAACTTTCTTCGTGTTGTTTAATCTTAAGAGATATTTTTCTGATATTAAATACATTTTACATGTATGGATGTTAGCGTGCACTGATAGCAAAGCCATTAGATTTAGAATATGAAGTACCACAAGTGTAAACTTTATACATGTCTTACTTTAGTTTTAGTACATTATGTGTACTGCAAACCTTGCCATGAGTTTTGAATTTTATTTCCATTACACAAAATGATTTTAAGAGCTTTCTAGCAAAAACAAATAACTCGTTCCGAGTTACGGTTGTGAATTTTTAAGTAGTATTCATTTAGGTAGGACATTTCAAAACTTCTGATATGGTTTGCGGTATGCCTAAAAGTGGTTGTAAATAAGTTTCCATCATGGGTTTATATTTTAATTAATTTCGCTGTGATTTTTGCTTCTGAAATTTCGGTGATAGTTGTGATTTGACACACAATCATTGTTTTGTTCCAACAGATAATGTTATAACAATTTTAAATTTAACTGTATATTGCCTTGAATTTCCTGAATTGCTGATTTTGCAATTTTTTTTATGGTTGATGGCTAAGAAATGTAAACATTTTAACAGATTCTAACGATTATTTGAAAAGCTTGAGCAGATCTTTAAAATAAGTATCTCTGTCATTTCGTCGTTAGCACCTCTTTCAGGGTCTTCTCGGATAAATTTTAAAGTGCATCGACCTAATTCTTTATAAAACGTTGTTAATTTTCTTACGTACTCTTTGCTATCCATTTTCACAGTCTGGTGTGTAAATTTACTTAATTTTATGTATTTTTTAGAGTTTATTTTTATTTTGCTTGTGCATCGACTGCTGTGTGGTAGACACTAAAATGTGGTAGTTGAACTCCAATGTTTCAATCCAAGCTTTTCTGTGACCAAAATAGCTTATGTGGTGTGGTCTCCTTGTGAAACATTTCTGCTGTCGTCAGTTGAAGTACTGAGCTTTCGGCGTCATTTGTCGCGCGATATTATTGGTATTTTCATTTTAATACATAGACTGCTTGTGATGTGCATTTATATATCCGAAGTCATCCCTTGTCAGATTGTGGTGTGTATAGTTTCGATGATTTATACATCTGTTATAGAACGTTTAAAAACGTTTTTAACACATCACAATATGTTTGTGGGCTGGCTAAGGGTATTTAGGTTTCCCTTTAACGCATGTAGATTAATACTAAGAACCAAAACTAATATATAATTGAATAACACATTTACTGTAGTAGCTATAACTTAGAACTGAGAAAATAGTTCTTTGGTGCAAGATACATCATTGAATAGATCTGACCCAGCACATATAGGCTTTAACGCACCTTCTAACTGTGGCAAAAGTCGAGTGAACTGATATATAAGCAACAATTTATTTATTGCCCTTCGCACAGAAACTCGAGATGAGAGGGCGACACAACCGCATCCAGAGGTAGTCGAACGAAGCCCTGTGATTGGTCAACTTGCCACAGAACCAACTAAGACAAGTGTCCTGATTGGTGAACAGCAGACGAAATCAAAACAACGCCCCGTTCCTCCACCAAAACCAAGGCGAAAGTGGTTCAAACCAAGCCCGCAAGAGGGCAGCACTGTATCGCAAGTTACTGTTACTGATTTCAGTGAAAATCATGTGTCTGTCCTCTCCAACGATGTGATTACAGATGACGTATGCGAAAACGGAAACGAAGAATCAACAAAACAACAACTTTTATCTGTTTCAAGCACTGAAAATCTCGACAAGTCAATTTCACCTCGAACACTGTCCATATCTTACGTAAAAGGTCACAGTTTGCATTCTGAATCCGAAACTGATGAATTTATGTATGTTTTAGGGCAACCGTTATCATCTCAGAGAACACTCGAATCTGTCGATTTAAACCAAGCCTTTGATGAGGAAGATTTAGTTGACGTAAGCACTGATTTAGAATTTAATGAATCCTTGCCCAAAGATAGTGAGAAAAATAATACGAGCCCTCAGAAGGAATCATGTGATAGTGACAAAATGTTCGCGCCCCAAGACAGTGAAGAAAAAGAAGGTGAGGCGCATTCAAGCGGGAGTGTTAAAACTGTGGCCAAAGAAACACAACCCGAACAAAGTGCGATAGAAAGAAGAGCCAATCAAATGCAGGGCTCGCCAACTGAAGACGAAGAAATGGCATTTTATAATCAAGAGCAGCAGCAAATGTTGAAAAACCTTGACATTATCCAAGAGGGACCAGAACAGTCACCGAGGCCTCAGTTTGAGGAGGCTGTGACGTCATTTTGCTCCGATGATGATTCTGATGACAATGTTGATGATTACTATGACAACGAGCAAGGTGTGTATTATGACGAAGACGATGGGGAGTATGATCAGCCTCCAATCATAGCAGACAATCCCTCTGATTTAAAAACTCAAATTCAGCTGGTACGAGCGAGATCGCAGGAAACTATCTTAGAGGAGGACGAAGAGGACGTTCACTCTGGTGGACGTAACACGACTGAAAGCTCACCGAAAGCGGAAACTGCCGAGGAGAGCCGAAAACAAAGTCAAGGCCACGAGTATGCGTATCAGTACAGCGATGGCGAGTCTGTGAGTGATGAGTACATTGATATCGAAGAGGAAGTGCGTAAACAAAGACAAGCGAACAGTGAAAGTACCGCTGGCGGCACAAGCGATGAAACCACTGAGGTGAAGTCTTACCGAACGCAGATTGAAGTTGAGAGTTTTGTGTCAGCCTCTGAACCTCGTGTTATGTATGCAGTGAGTAAATATGACGAAAATCGGGTGTCTCGAGGATTAAGTGATGACTTGAAGCATGATGTCACGGGGGATGGTGTAGATGTTTTGGATGACGAGCTGAGAGAAGAGTTGAAGATCGATCTGGGTTCGCTGTGTGGCGACTCGGAGCATGAGCTTAGTTCGGATGCACTGAAGACGCCGTGTTTCCGAGTCGTCAAGTCGACCGTGCCTCACTCTAGTGATGAAGAGAGCGATAGCGAAAGCGACTTAAATACTTGTCGCTCTTATGTTCGAGCTACTGCTGATGTTGAAATGAATCTCACAGACAGTGACAAGTTGCGAATGGGTGAAGATGCCTCGGCGCTCTCCAGCCATGAGGCCCATGCTCCCCGCGGTGATGTCCCTAGTCAAAGGAAACCAGTACTTCATCCAGAAACTGGTGTCCAGTCGCCGAAGGAGAAGTACCGACAGAAGAGATTTAAAAAGCGCATCGGTAAATTAACACAGTTTACCGATGACGGCACGTTGCTGTATAGCTCCTCCGAGGGTCTGGAGGACGAGGGTAGCCACACGGCAGTGGATGACTTACGGTCTGCACACTCATTGCACCACTCAGAGCATCCCGAGGGCGGGGAATTAAGTACTCCAGGCCGTAACGGAAATGAATCTCAGTCCTTACCACCGCATACTAGTACACTGACTTCTGTTTCGTCTGTCCCTAGCCAAAAGCAGACGGGAACACCCGTGACATTAACATCTCAAATTCCTGTTTTGCGTTCCAAGGGGCAAAAGCCTAAGCAAACTGAAACTCGTTCAAAATTCATTACGTACCTGGCTCCGGGACACAAGGACGACGCCATCACTATAACCCAGTCTTCCTTTACACATCTTGAACAAATGTCATCTTTGTATTCTCACGAGCAAGAGTTCAGTGAGCCAGCATTTTCAGAAAGCGTTGCTCATAGTCAGAAGGATGCACCACCCTTTTCTGCTAGTTCACGCGAAAAACGAGATACAGGTTCGCTAGACCTCGAATCTAATGTCGAGTACAATGTGGATAATGAAATTCTGCAAATAGACGACCCTCGCTATGATTTCAACCCTGACCTTGAATCTGAATTTCAGAGTGCAGACGAGATTTTGTTTTCTGGTAAAACTCCAAGAACTCGGTCATCGTTTGAAAACTACATTTCTGATCTCACAGTGGAAATCTTCTACTCGGCGCTGTTCGATTACACTCTCGTGGCAGCAGATCAGGAACTGCTTGAAGAGCGCAAGGCGGAGTATAACAACTCAGTCGCTCGAATGCGCATGCGCAAGCAAGCAGGTGCGCTTCTTGACGACGCAGGCGGAAGTGATGGCATCGCTGACGTCACCCAATTGGAATCTCAAGATGCTGACATAGCGGGAGAGTACTCGGACGACTTCGAGGACTCGGACAGTGACAGCGAGGCTGTAGACAATGTGACGGACGAGTTTCCACCGGAATATGATCAGTCTGCTGAGACGCACTTTTCACCAGTGGCCGAATTGCGGGAAGGTGATGCCGATGACGTCAGTGTAGGGGAATTATCTCCCATTGCAACGGTTAGCTCACCTCAGCGCTTAGAAACCAGTCCCACTGTGTCTCCGAATCGCTCTCCCAGAGGGAGTCTTATTCCGTTACCAAAGCAACCGACGTCGCCCAGACGACCGGTGTCATCCTTTGTTAAAGAGTTTTCGAAACCACCTAGGAGTATTCCTAGTTCGATGCCCATTCCACCTTCAAGAGTTGTTGTTTCTCCGAGAAATACTACGTCACACATCTCTCCAAAAAGAGTCCAATCCCCGAGAATTAATGCGCCTGGTAAAAAAACGTCTCCGAGAAGTATACCCAATTTTTACCCGACTACACCAAAAGAAGAATCCTCCGATCTCCTTTCGCCGAGGTCTCTAACGTCCCCGCGCGAGTACAAGTCCATATTTGCAAGCAGTGACCCACCTTCTCCGTCCAAACCGCAGCCGCCGCCCAGAATGTATTTTATAGACAAACAAGGAGAAGTCTCTGAAGGTTTTCCGTCCGCCAAAGAAGTGCTTGTTTCACCGGTCCAGGAGGCTGCCAGTCCGTTCTCGAATATCCAGCAATCGGCATCCCAAGAAGAAGAGCTCCCCAACGAAAGCATAATAATGCCGCATACCTCACCTAAAGGGGACTGCCCCCCAAGATCTGGTGCTTCAAGAACACCGCAGCAATCACCAAGGCTCAAAAGTTCACTGAGAACAGGAATTCTAGAAGCGTCCGAACAGCAGCGAAAAGTGGAACAATCGCCTCGGTTCCGTGGTTCCCCTCGAAGCTGGGTGCCCGTCCCAAAAGGCAAGCCACCTAGTGGCAGGGAGCAGTCACCCAGGCCCGATTATTATTCAAATGTTGAACTCAAAACGGATGATAACATAATCCTCGTGCGACCATCGGGTGTAGTTCATTCAACGACGGACGTTTTTGGATCACAAGTCAAGTTAAAAACCATTTCAGGCCTGGCTGGCGGTGATGGAACAGGTCCTGAGCGTCGAATTACGCCACATAAGAACGTAGACATATACACGGCACAGTCTACACTGGTGAGCAAAAAACAGAAGCCAGCATTATTTGGATATCAAAAGCCAAAAAGTGACCAAAGCATTACTGAACTGGTGAGGTCAAGGAATAACTCTGGGCATAGCATGTCGCAGCCGGATGACTCAGTGGAATTGGTCTCCCAGAGCGAGTTCCTCGAGGTCGTTGACGGGGACTCGCCCTTGGAAGTTCCGGACATAATTCAGGGTTTGACTGGGGATGAACTTGTTGGTGCTGAGTTCCGCCCTCAGTTGTTCAACATCGTGACTGACATACAGGGCAATGCGAGGGCTGTCGATACGAGCAGCCAGAGCTCCTCGCGATCGCGTCACTCGCACAGCACCACCTTTGACAGCTGTTCGGAATTCTCGAAGGAAATACAAGAGCTGCAGCAGTCGCAGAATGTTGACCTGCTGTTCAAATGTAGTGATATACGGCTGAATCAAACCACTCAGCATCCAGACACTGACGCCTCGTCGGAAATTAGTTCCTTCAGTTCTTATAGCACACTATCCACGAAAAGTGCCCCTCCTGGGTTCAAGGCCCATTTCTCGGCTGCCGATCATATTCCAAGGCGACGCGACGACGGCTCGGCGCCGCCAACTTTGTTAAGCCACGACACCTCCCCAATGGCGTTATCTCTACGCGAGAAACGGGAACTCCTTCAGGAGTACAGCCGCACGCCGCCGCAAGAGGAGCTGGGGAGCACAAGCACGAGTGCTCCCGCCCCATTCTGCGGCGATAAATCCTTTGAAGATGAGAAGGTACAGGCTTTCTTCGTACGCCTGGAAGACGACTTACCCGGGAGTAAGGGCAAAGCCAAGGAGCGGCCCTTGAGCGCAGTGCGCAGGCGCGCTAAGCGCAGGAACCTACCCGAGAGGCCTGGATCTGTGGGCCTGCCCGAGCGCCCAAAGAGCGCGTCCATAGAGAGGGAAGGGTCATTCGGCGACATGTTTAATAGAACGAAATCTGTTGAAGAGGGCCTTCATGAACAGGACAAGCAGAAAGATAGCGCAGTGCTGTGAAAAAAGCGATTCTTGCCAAAAGTGAAAAGTTTAAGGCCACATAGTGCGCAGTATTGAATGTAGTATGAGTATCGTAGGCGTTGGCGAAGTAAATAGTGTAGTAAAATCTGAGAACGGAGTATAGCTGAAGAGTGTAAGAGATGACAGATTCCCATGTATAGCGTAGCTTGTTATCAGTTGCGTTATTCGTTTACTCATTAGCATATGCAAATGAGCACGCTTAATTTTATATTCACATATGCATAGCAACACATGCATACCGTATCTACCGAACACGTGTAACAGTATCAGTACAACTGTAAACCATAATGTATAGTATTGCTGATAAAACAAGTTAAAATTTAGATATTATGGATAACGTTATAACTTCATAAAAATCTAAAATCGGTGAATAGCAATATCTAGTTAAATTGGTCATAAAAAAGTATGAAGCTGTTTGTGTAAATATTCATTGCAAGAATTTATATATAAAGGTATGTTGCTATTTGCCGTTTAATTAATAACGACCTGCATGTTATACATAGTGTACTTGCATAGCAACTAATGAAGCATGGTTGAATATTTGTGCATATTGATATTAGGCATTGCGTGAAAACTGAAAGGTCAGAAAACGAAGATTGATTCTGTTATATAGTCTATAGTGGAGCTCCTGTGTTTCCCGTCAAGAAATTAAGTTTGTTGTGTTTTTGTCAGGTGAAATGTGAGGTTCATTTCTCGTGTGAAATAGCACTCCTTTGAAATGCATATTCCGGTAATCCTTTCAAATCTAGTGTAGCGGAGAAGTTTGAATGACGGCAGGCTTAACGAAGCATTGTGTCTATGATAACTTCTATCGTTGATGGTAAAATTTGTTCAAATACTTTGCTTGACAAAATTGGGTGATTGGTGTCATTTAGGCGTTATAATAATTTTGTAAATTTCTATTCAATATTGAGCATTACATGTACGCTTTGTGCAAATGCGACTGAACCGATCAATTATTCTGATTAAGATGTGAAGAAAATTTCACATTTTGATTCTTATAGCCTCCAGATGACAGAAAAAAAGTTAAAAATAAAAAATAAATGCATGACTCCATGCTCTAGCTGGACTCGGTATTGGACGTCCTTGTCTGGATAAGCTGCATAATCATCCAGTAACAGCCTTTAGGTTAGCATGTATTCACATCTCCGTACTGATTTATTAAAATTGTGGATAGCAACTCCTGCGGTAGGTCCCCAGTGCCACTGTAATTAAGGAGTAAAATTCCAGAAATCGTCTTTCCCATAACTGATCGCTTGGAAGGAATTATTCGTCACGTGACTGTCATGATTTTTAAACATTTTCGAGGTTATTGGTTAAATCTTTATGTAATGCATGTCTTCGGCTTTCACCTTAGGCTGTTACCGGAAAATCGATCGATCGCCTTCTGTTTGTAGGGATGATAGCCTTAGCGGTGGCTATCGGCATGATGATATGGCTGTTGTGTTTTGATGTCCCGGATGTGTGTCTCCTTGCTTGCTACGTCTGCTTGTTTTATCCCATACTCCTTCGCTTCCAGCACCACTCCCTTCCCAACTCGCTACCAAGTTATGATGCACTGTTAAAAGATTTCAAGGAATTTAAGCGAATTGTTCTAAAACGGGCTCAAGATATTGAACAGATAGCCATTGTCGGTGACACCGAACACCGCGATGTGTATACCGTGTTGAGTAGCAATTCCACGGCAGATGACTCTGTTGTTATTATTAGTAGTAACATGCCGGGTACAGCTTGTAACCACGGCAGCCGGTTTCAAAATTCAGGTAGTTCCGGTGTTGTGTTATCACTTAACAGTGAACCAACTGAAATAGAAACAGAAAGTGTTACAGAAACAAGGGCATCAGGTTATAGAAGACGTAGGAGCTCTGTGTTTGAAAGTCGAATTGTAGAAACCGTCTCCCCTAACAAAAGAAGGAATTCAATTTTTGAAACGATAATTACTAGAGACACACGGTCTAACAGTGAATGGAATATACAGTCTGATGTGACAATTGAGGTTGATATGTTGTGTGAAAATGATTCGAATGATGACGAATCTGATTTCGAAGAGGGACAGGGCGAATTCTCTGATACTGTCTCACTGCGAGGTGTTTTTGCATCAGGCAATAAGTCAAACTTTAGACGGAGCTTACATTCTTTAAATAGCATTTCGGAGATGTGCGAGGAGGAAAGCGAGGCTGTAGACACTAGTTTGGAACGTGTGATCCATGTTCCTTCGTCTGTTCCATCGAAGCGCGTAAGAAACAGGCGCTTAAGCCTTCCAGTTTTGTTATATAGGCCGAAAAAATAGGCAGAGAGAAAATTTGGAGACTTTAGGCTATACCTGCTGACACTAATATGTAGTGTGCTTCTATTTTAAAACACGTAACTCAAAAACAAAACTGTGGTATTTTTGGCTTAAGAATTCATCTGATGCTCATTTCGTTGGGTGGCGTTTATCGTAAAGTTTATTTGGGGAAAATTTGAACTTAAGGGTTGTTCTCACAATACGTGCTTCTTACATGTCTGAAAATAAACAACAGACTACTCAGTTATGTCGAGCTCTTTATGCCACGAGACAAAAGACGTTTTTTATTGTTATAAATTGTATGTTTGTTTTCTTCTATAAAAGTGGACGTCATTGACATATGACCGTGTGTTGTTATACCTTAGGTATATAGATTTGAAATTAGTTAACGTTATGATTTATTTTGGTATTTAAATCTATATACCGAATAAGTTGTCCTGATATGAACCGTTCCATCTGAAACATTCCAGAGGCCAAGCTAAATTAATATTGTTTTCTATATAATCTTTATTTCCAATATCTGTTATTGTTTTATTATTGTTGTTAATTCTTACTGATTTTCTGTTCTTTTGAAATGTTACTCATGCGGGTCTGGGATAGTAACCGCGTTCTGACGCTAGTGGTCAAATGAAGCCGTGAAAGTTAACACTACAAGTATTGTTAATTAGCGGACTTCGCGATGTTGTGTCCGCTGGTGATAGGAGTTGTGCGCATAGTTTCTTTCGAGCGAAATTGGTTGGATTTGGTGGTCTATATGTGTATTTAAGTCCATTTGTACACCAAATTTGACAGTTGGGAAATGTATTTTGGCCTTTTGCACACCATAATGAAATTGAAACAGGTTTTTGCATTCGGTTTTTGGATAAATAATTTATATTTAATTATCCATTTGGGTATCAGTGTTAAATATTAATGTATTAAACATATCACTTTTTGGACCAAAAGACAGATATATAGCTTTTATTGTAAACATATATTTTAGAGTTATTTATTCAACTAGAATAGACTTTACAGGGCAGCGCCTTAGATTTCGTCAGTGGATTAACTGTTAACTGCGAAATGTACATAAACTTTTCTTTATGTGTGGCGAAAAGTAAAACAGTGAAATTAATGTAAGTTGCACAATTTTAAGGGGTAAATCGGTAAATTCTTAACCTTCGTTTGAATTATCTGTTATCACGTTTCAAAGCTTGAACAGGGATTGACATTGGCTTTTTCGTGTTGGCAGCAGGACTGGTAGTCAAGAATAAAAGTTAAACGCCCATTTTCTGGCAGCCCGGCTAAAAAATTGACAATCTCTGTCTGCCCGCGAAATTCCACACCTTCCTTAAGAGTGGAGTAGCGTGAGCTTAAAATATTGAAATTTTGTAATAGTTCACTAGTCGGTAGATGTCGCTTCAAAAGTAGGCTTAATTTTTATAGTTTAATTGTGTTTTACATACGTTAGACATACAAAAAGAAATATAATAATCTTCTGCTGCATTTTTAGAAGTCACTTATTTCTTTCTTGCCATTTTTTGTCAGGTCACCAAACAGATATTTAAAATTTTTAAGATTTTTTCGACAAAAAAAAAATAAAACGTGTGAAGTTATTTTGTTCAGTTAGAATAAATATGTACGAATCTTTACACTTTGTAAATAAAATGATATGGATATGCATGTTGTTTGTTGTTTTTGCATGTTTTATTTTTTTTATGTATTTTTTATTAACTTATTTATTTTTTGAGGACAAGCATGCCATTTTTGTTATTTAAGCACATTTGTTCATTTTTAACAAACCAATAATGCTAAGGGTATATAACAACAAGTTATGGAAATTCTCGGTACCCTCTCTACAAGCGTAGGTACTCACAAGCAGATGCTGTGTAAGCACAAAGTCCACAACATTGTTCTTGAAGCCAGTCTAAGTCCTTTACTAGATGGGTACTGCAGAATACTGAAGTAACACTTTTGAAGTAAATTAATGTTTTGGCATTATTTATATGGTCACTTGCAATAAGATCCACAGTAAGAATAATTTCCCCTTTGGCGTCAGTATGGCTGATATTATTGATTTTGGTGCCCCAACCTGACTAAACAGGAGGAGTATTGTGTTACTGACTTTACCGCCCGTCCGTTCGTGCGTAGCTCTTTCCTTGTGAACGCAGTTCCGCCAAAGCTTCTGAACGCATTTTGACGAAGCTGGACGTGTTCATTTGTTTGGCCTCTCGATTTGATTAGATTTTGGTGATACTGAGAGCTCATTCATTGTCACTTCTGGACTTCGAATTTGTTCCTTCAAAACTGTTTGTATTGTATGTATCGTGTGAACACAATTCCATCGAAGCAGAGGAACACATTTTGATGAAATGTGGTGTCATGTGATGTGAGTGCCGATGTTGAAGACTTCTGAGATCCCATTGTTGCTATTCAAGGTCACTGCTTAACTAGGAATTTTTTCCTTCAACACTGTGTATTGTGAGAAAGCGTGTGAACGAATTTTAATGAAACTCGGTGTTAGTGTTCCTGTGTTCTGATTATGTTTTGGCGCCTGTCGTTGCCTCTGAGGGTGTGTACCTTCAATACTGTCGTATGTTTTGGGTCGTATGCCTGTTAAACCGAAGCAGAGGAACGGATTTTAATTAAACTTGATATAAGTACCTATAAGGATGACTTCTTGGGATAATTATATTTTCTGACCTTGTAAGATGATCAGGTCACTGCGGATCTTTTAATTTTTATCCCCCGCCGCCCTAGCCGGGGGGCGGGGGATATAGAAACGCCGC
The DNA here is from genome assembly GCA_949752745.1 of Protula sp. h YS-2021. Classification (NCBI taxonomy): domain Eukaryota; kingdom Metazoa; phylum Annelida; class Polychaeta; order Sabellida; family Serpulidae; genus Protula; species Protula sp. h YS-2021. The sequence goes on along the minus strand of OX457030.1, from coordinate 49,105,904 downwards.
GTGTCCGTCCGTCCGTCTTTGTTCCAGGCTGTATCTTTGTTCCTATTCCTCAGAGATTAATAACACCCTACAGCAAGAATTATGTAATATGTAGTTGTGCAACGTCACGTTATTTTTCGATTTTCTCAAAACATGTAATTTTTTGGGGTTTTTTGAAAATTTGCACTTTGTCGTTTTTTGGAACAAGTTTGACCAGGCTGCATCTTTGTTTCTATTCATCGTAGGCCAATAAAACCCTATGGGTAGAAAGTATATAAAGTGTAATTGTGCAACGTCAGGTTGTTTTTCGATTTCTTCAAAAAATGTAATTTTGGCGATTTTTCATAATTTAGACTTTGTTGTATTTCAGACAAGTTTGTCCAGACTGTATCTTTGTTACCATTCATCGTAGACCAATCTAACCCTACAGGTAGAAAGTAAATATGACGTGTAGTTGTGCAAAGTCAGGTTATTTTTTTTTTATTTCTTGCATTGTATGTGATTTTGGCGATTTTTCACAATTTGGACTTTGTTGTTTACCATACCTTAAGGGAAGAAAATATATATAGTGTAGATGAGCGCGGCGGAGGATGTGCAATCTACTATTGTCGTGTTTTACCTACAAAACTCGTATGCATTTTATGAACATGACCCAACCAATTTCATTTGGTTTTAACACTTTCCAAGTATTTCCCAACTGGACATTTTTCAATCTTAGTTTTTTTTTTTTTTTTTTTTTTTGGAAATTTAAGGAGTGCATGAAGGAAATTAAATAAATGGTACAATTTTCTGTACTTCTAAAGCGAAAGCCAAAGCGAAAATTCTTACAGTCAGGTAATTCCTTGTTGAGATAATTTTCCAGTCGAATGTTCACAACGAGTGTACATTAAGACGAGCGACATGTAGTTGAAATTAGCATCAATGACGTTTAGCCGAAATTTACAATTGAAGGGGTCCATGCATAAACTTGATAACTGCAGTTATCAGCAGTGGAGAAAAACGCTTTTAAACTTTAAATTTTAGTAACAAACATAGGTTTTTCCCATCGCATTTTCCTAAAAAATGCTCACTTCTAATCGGTTTTGAGGTGTAAGCCTTACATATGTGATAGAACAGAGGCCAAGAAATACCGTGGTGGTAATAGTGCATTTTCCTGATAAGTGGAGTTATCAAGTTTATTCATGGACCCCTTCAATTGTTGGTGGGTTCTTTTACATGACTGATGTGGTTGTTTCGGAAAACAACCCATTGTATATGTACTGAATATGTTCTCTCGCTACAACATATTACTTCACCTAGCCGCATATCCAGGAGGGTTATAAATCACGGAGAACCCGAATTATTATGTATGAATAAATAATAATAAATAAATAATAACATTAATAAATATCTTCGTGTAATCTCTGGAAATATATCTCTTCTTCAATTTCAAATCAGTCAAATTGATAAATTATACCATGGTTGAAAAATGATCAATTGCAAATAGCTAGAAAGTGTCTGATTGGAAAATGTCCAGTCTGTGTATTTTTTGGACTGGTGCTTTTCAAGGGTTTATCCATCGTCCATGTATGTGAAATATTTTCTAAAATATTTCCACCGCGATCGATTTATTCCGATTGTTTTAAAATTAGACATCAAGGCTTTTTTTCTGGTTGTTGTGTTGCACGACGCCTTTTGACCGATGATAAGGGGCTATCCATGAAGTACGTACACAAAAATTTGTCAATTTTTGACCCCCATCCACCCTGCCCCCTGTACGCAGTGGCCTAGACCCCCCTCCTCCTGTACGCCCGTATGCAATATGTTGTGCTATATTGTAAAAAAATACCATTTTGTTTTAAATTGTGTTTTGTGTGACGGAAGCAACATAATTAAAATGTGAAGAAAATGGCGACTGCACTAAAAATGATATAATATTTAATTTGTAAATCAATGTATTAGGTTATTTAATTACATAAAAATATTTGTTTTTTAAAATGCGTACATACACAGCTGCCCGAAGCCCCCCCTCCCCCTGTAAACAGTGCGTACGCATCGACCGTGACACCCCTCACCGCTCTGTGCGTATGTACTTTGTGGATGACGGCTAAGGCACGGAAAATAACCTTGTTTCTCATTCCCCGGTCGGGGCACTAATATCACAGGTGAAAAAAAAAAGTAACTGGAACCAGGAAAGGTACTAAAACGCTTTTCAAAGGAGCAGTTTATGCTAAAATTTTGTGATCGCATATTTGACGCTGGCAATTCTGGTACAAGAAACAGTTTTGTAAAACGATCAAACCATATTTTGCGAAAAAATGAAAACGAAACAATTTTTGCCAATGACGAGTCGCTGAAATTAAAAATAAATAAGTTCGGCCCATCCATGTTTATTTATTTATTTTTTATTATTATTATTATTATTATTATTGAGAAAAACAAGATCCTGGTGGGCGGGGTTAAATTTTGACAAAGCCAGGATGAGAAACAAAACTGTTTCCGTGGACTTACCTTAAAATGCCCTCAGACAGACTTGTTTATTGCGACTACCCAGTGATCGTTCATCCAGCGCCGATTTGAGGTTGCGACGTCGACACGACCAAATCGCAACATTAAATCTAGTTGCAGTTGGATTGTACTTGTTCGCAAACATAGGTCAACGTCTAATCAACGTCTTTGACACAACGCTGAAAAGAGTTTAGATCTTGCTTTTAGTAGCAAAAAAACTCTACGCTTCGCCGTCCAATCAACACTTTTGGTGCAACGTTGAAAAGAAGTCGGAAAAGCGACTTGTAGACATCGGAAAGTCGAGTTGAGTAGATGCGGAAATCGCAATCAAACAACCGTACCATGCTGTGGCTTACGGCCTGCTTTCGGAAAATATTCGTGCAAAGTGATTTCTTCAGCCTTGTGATTGTCATTGTCTAGATGGCGATTTGAGATTAACATTTTCACGACCTCGAGAGATAAACTTTGTTTCAACTTTCATTTGCAACCTTTTTACAACGTTTATTCAAAATCCAACTGCAATTCGACATCGGGTGCGACATCTGTCTTATGTCTTCCTTTCAACGTCACAATGTTTGCTGTGTAACAACAGTATCGCAACAATACTAGCAAAGTATTTTGTTTAAATTTCCTCAACTGGATATCCCTATATCTTCGTAGCAAAGCATTATTTAATGCCACCACACTTATAATAATGTGCAATACCCTCACAGAGAAAACACCTGAAGAAATCCCATGTGCGTTGCCGATATTATGAACACCTAAATTCATGGCCGATCAAGTCGAAAATACACGCATTCACCACTGTTGACAATTACTAATAACATCTTCAGAAGTCGAAACATTCTGTAATTATTTAAGCTTTAGTTACTTCCAGGTCGCGGTTATCTATAAGCGTTATGCAGCACAGTTCAATGTTTGGAATATTTTGTATGAATTTAAAAAAAAATGAAATGTTTAACATTTGAAAGACTGCACTATAAAATATAATAGCTTAAGTTTTCACTTTTTTATATTGGAGAATCGCTATCAAGCGCATGTTTTGTAACAAACCACAGAAATCTGATGTATGAATACAAACAATAATTCTATAATTTCGAGCGGACTATGTATGCTGTATCAGATGCCGCTCTGAACTATCTATAACAACCGGGGGCATACATGTGTTGGAATTCGGTTGATGAAAAGCTTAAATGTGTGTATGGGAGGGGGAAGAGGGTTCACGGTTGTAATATACTTCTCGGTTTTTTTTTACTAGATGCTGAATATACAAAGCGCTCGATTTTATCTTTTTTCAACTTGGTTCAATGAGGTGAGGGGGTGGGGTTAGAATTTAAAGATCGATCCTTTCAACTTGTGGTGTTTTCAAATGTGACTTCTGAAAAAAAGATTGGATATATAATCTACAACATTTAAGACTCACAGGCTGTTGGTGAACAAAAAAGTTCTTTTGTAGAATGAGATTATCTGTACGTTCAATGGCTGTGCAAACCGTAAAATATTTGTCGATATGTCCTCTGTTATGTTGTTGGTCATTGTCACGAAATTGCAAAAAGCGGGATTGATAGCCTTTGATAGGTGTGCACGGGACTAGTTCGTGAACGTTCCTCATAAGAAAGTCGTCTGATACTATTTAACTTTTCTTTTTGGCCAAGCTAGGTAATGTCATCTCACATTTATATGTATAAACGCAGCAAATAACAGTGTTAATTGTTTTAGTTTAGATGTAAATAAACAAAAGCTGTCTTTACAGCAGAAGTTACGTGTTTGATGGGCGATAATAAGTCGTGTGCGGTTTTACAGTCAAAACGGGGTTCTAGTTTTCTGGGACAAAATATAGAAACAGTTTGTACAAAATGCAAAAATATCAGAAACACAGTTTAGGCTATAAAATCATTATAATAAGGGGATTTATACTTAGAATTTTTTTTCAAATATTACCGCGTTTCGGTCGCGTAAAGCAGTTCGGATCTTTCCTATGGTCGTTTCGATTGCAAATTTTTGGGCTAAGTTAAAAAGAAGTGACAGGGGGAAACATCATATCATAGTTTCCTTTCAACGTACACACTTTCGAATTTAAAAATCGTCATATCATCTTTTAAAATCTCAGACATATAAGCCAGTTCATGGTTTCGAGTGCGCATGCTCAACAGATGAAACTAGCAGGTTTCGAGTCCAGAAAAATATGAAGAAAAAAAACATGTAAAACACACAAAAACATGATTTTCTCTGATATGGCGTATCTATCGGGTGTCAAAACTTATTGGAATATGGGAAAATTAATTCATGGCATTGTGATAATTTTTTCTAACACATTAAAGACCGCTTTATCTATTTCTGAGTGATTTTGATGTGCTGGAGTCCTGCTTTTTGTGTGAATCTCGGATGAGAAACTGAATCCGCTCGTTGTTCAGCCCCGGTAATAGCCGACTTGTGAATATATTCTGGCAAAATGGAGTTTTGCTGATTATGTTTCCCGGACCAAGGGGAGACATATGGTGTTTGTAACTTCTGCATGTGTGTACGTGTGATCAAAAATTTTTAATAGTGACAGTGGCAAATGGCAATAGTATGACACCTTGAAAACTGACCTCAGCACTGATTTAACAGGTCATCCGCGCTACAAGAGGGATCGTGTCTCTCTGAGACTCTTAATTGTTGCTTTAGTTAAAGTTTGGTCGAGGTTGTTGAATGTGGCAGCTTATTAAATCATTAAAAAAGTAATCTATGGTTGGAAAGTAATTCAAAATAAGTAATTCAAGGGATCTGAAAAAAAACTTGTCTGGAGACCTAAATGCATCATAAAACAAAAATGAAAACATTAGACCTAAATGCATCATAAAACAAAAATGAAAACAGGGCACTTACAGTTCTGTACGATCACGCGCATAGTTCTGCATTGTTTTACGTTTTATTTAATGTGCTGCATCATTTGGTATATTCAGCTCTGCCACTGAAATTCAAAGAGGGCCTGAAAGACACTGCTTTGACCGAAGGCCAGTCGGTGACATTAAAGGTTAAGGTCACAAAGAAGGGTAGCAAAGTCCGATGGTTCAGAGATGGGAAAGAAATTGTCGTGGATGCGAAGAAGAAACTGGTGGAGATTGTGCAGAAACAGCTCTTTTATTACCTGACACTGCACAAGGTGTCGGCGGCGGATGGCGTGAATATCTCGGCAACGTACGCCGACGACAAGACTGAGTGCAAACTCCTCATTGAAGGTATTGTGATAGGTGTTCGGGTAACAGTCGAGAATAATCATTAACCAGGAAAATGCTTAAATGTGTTTGAAATGCTGGCATTACAGATATTTATGTGCTCAGCTGGGATAAAGATTGTGCAGTCCTTAAAGCAATAACAGAGATGGAAATTACCACGCCCGCCAAAAATGAAAATATTCACCGCATTAACAGTGCAATCCTACTTGATTGAAACCAGTTACTTGTTAATTTCCATCTGCGGTTTAAATTGCATTTATATAATAATTGTACTATTTCTGTCACGTCGCTTTATTTCAGGAGCCCTTTTAATGTAGCATCCCGTCCCCGAGGTACAAATCTAATTTTAGTTATTTTTTCTCACATATTTCATCTTGACGATCAATATTATGAATGTTAATGTTTCAGTAGTTTTTCCCAAAAGCGGCGTGCATATATGATGGACGCAATGGGGGCATGGTAGGCCGAATGCTTTTTCTTAACGATACCAATATGTTCATTTGCCGTTTGTAGGTTTACGTGTTTTATATATTTTGTCTAACGGGAGAGCTGTTACTGCATTTCAACCCCGATATCTGTCGGTTTTGAAACAGAGCACCGTGAGGAACAAAAAGCAGAAACACAAGAAGTCTTGATAAAAGAAATTAGCGATTCAGAGGCATTGGAGGAACAACCTGCACATGGCGTCATCGTGCAGGAAAGTGAAGAAATGATCCAGGATGTAGCGGAAATTACCGAGGCTTCAGCTGGCATTTCTGAAGTTATACATGAAAGCGGAAGACTGTCGCTCAGTATGGTTGAAGTTCCGTCTGAAGCGAGTGAAACTGTGAGTGAAATCCCGCGGGGCGAGACGCATGAAGTGCCCATTGTTGAATTTCCCGATGAAGAAAAGGCTGATATAAAACCGGAAATCAAACATAAGGTGATTAAAACTGTGGTATCAGAATTCGGAGCACCAATCAAAACTGAAGACAATAAAATGGCTTCTGTCGAATCTCTGAAAGACATTGTTGTTGCAGTGCCCTTCACTAAAGATATCGATGTTGAAATTGTCCCTCAAATCACAGAATCAGAGAAGTTCAGTGTTGACATAGCGCCTGAAATAAAAGAAACAGAAGTGGTGAGCATTGAAACTGCAACGGAAGTCGAAGAAACAGAAGAGGTCAGTGTTGAAATCGCACCTGAAATCACAGAAACCGAAGAAGTTTGTGTTGAAATTCCGCCGGAAGTCACAGAAACAGAAGAAGTTAGTGTTGAAATTGCGTCGGAAATCACAGAAACAAAAGAAGTTAGTGTTGAAATTGCGCCTGAAATCACAGAAACAGAAGAAATTAGTGTTGAAATTGCGCCGGAAATCATAGAAACAGAAGAAGTCAGTGTTGAAATTGCGCCTGAAATCACAGAAACAGAAGACAGTGTTGAAATGGCGCCTGAAATCACAGAAACAGAACAAGTTAGTTTTGGAATCACGCCTGAAATCACAGAAACAGAAGAGATTAGTGTTGAAATGGCGCCGGAAGTCAAAGAAACAGAAGAAGTCAGTGTTGAACTCGCGCCTGAAATCACAGAAACAGAAGAAATTAGTGTTGAAATTGCGCCTGAAATCACAGAAACAGAAGAAGTCAGTGTTGAAATTGCGCCGGAAATCAAAGAAACAGAAGAAGTCAGTGTTGAAATTGCGCCTGAAATCACACAAACAGAAGAAGTCAGTGTTGAAATTGCGCCGGGAATCAAAGAAACAGAAGAAGTCAGTGTTGAAATTGCGCCTGAAATCACAGAAACCGATTTCAGTGTTGAAATGTTGCCTGAATTCAAAGAAACCGAAGAAGTCAGTGTTGAATTGGCGCCGGAAATCAAAGAAACAGAAGAAGTCAGTGTTGAAATTGCGCCGGAAATCAAAGAAGCTGAAGAAACCGGTGTTGAAATTGCGCCTGAAATCAAAGTAACCGAAGAAGTCAGTGTTGAAATGGCGCCTGAAATTGCAGAAACAGAAGAAGTCAGTGTTGAAATTGCGCCTGAAATCACGGAAACAGAAGAAGTCAGTGTTGAAATTGCGCCTGAAATCACAGAAACCGATTTCAGTGTTGAAATGGCGCCTGAATTCAAAGAAACCGAAGAAGTCAGTGTTGAAATGGCGCCTGAAATTGCAGAAACAGAAGAAGTCAGTGTTCAAATTGCGCCGGAAATCAAAGAAACAGAAGAAGTCAGTGTTGAAATTGCGCCTGAAATCAAAGTAACCGAAGAAGTCAGTGTTGAAATGGCGCCTGAAGTCAAAGAAACAGAAGAAGTCAGTGTTGAACTCGCGCCTGAAATCACAGAAACAGAAGAAATCAGTGTTGAAATTGCGCCTGAAGTCAAAGAAACAGAAGAAGTCAGTATTGAAATGGCGCCGGAAATCAAAGTAACCGAAGAAGTCAGTGTTGAAATTGCGCCGGAAATCAAAGAAACAGAAGAAGTCAGTATTGAAATGGCGCCTGAATTCAAAGAAACCGAAGAAGTCAGTGTTGAGTTGGCGCCGGAAATCAAAGAAACAGAAGAGATTAGTGTTGAAATGGCGCCTGAAATTGCAGAAACAGAAGATGTCAGTGTTGAAATTGCGCCTGAAATCAAAGAAGCTGAAGAAACCGGTGTTGAAATTGCGCCTGAAATCAAAGAAACCGAAGAAGTCAGTGTTGAAATGGCGCCTGAAATTGCAGAAACGGAAGAAGTCAGTGTTGAAATTGCGCCTGAAGTCAAAGAAACAGAAGAAGCCAGTGTTGAAATTGCACCGGAAATCAAAGAAACAGAAAAAGTCAGTGTTGAAATGGCGCCTGAAATCAAAGTAACCGAAGAAGTCAGTGTTGAAATTGCGCCTGAAGTCAAAGAAACAGAAGAAGTCAGTGTTGAAATGGCGCCTGAAATCACAAAAACAGAAGAAGTCAGTGTTGAAATTGCGCCTGAAGTCAAAGAAACAGAAGAAGCCAGTGTTGAAATTGCGCCGGAAATCAAAGAAACAGAAGAAGTTTGTGTTGAAATGGCGCCGGAAATCAAAGCAACCGAAGAAGCCAGTGTTGAAATGGTGCCTGTAATCAAAGAAACAGAGGAAGTCAGTGTTGAAATTGCGCCTGAAGTCAAAGAAACCGAAGAAGTCAGTATTGAAATGGCGCCTGAAATCAAAGGAACAGAGGAAGTCAGTTTTGAAATTACGCCGGAAATCAAAGAAACCGAAGAAGTCAGTATTGAAATTGCTCCGGAAATCAAAGAAACAGAAGAAGTCAGTGTTGGAATTGCGCCGGAAATCAAAGAAACCGAAGAAGTCAGTATTGAAATGGCGCCTGAAATCACAGAAACAGAAGAAGTCAGTGTTGAAATTGCGCCGGAAATCAAAGTAACCGAAGACGTCAGTGTTGAAATTGCGCCTGAAGTCAAAGAAACCGAAGAAGTCAGTATTGAAATGGCGCCGGAAATCAAAGAAGCAGAAGAAGTCAGTGTTGAAATTGCGCCGGAAATCAAAGTAACCGAAGAAGTCAGTGTTGAAATTGCGCCTGAAGTCAAAGAAACAGAAGAAGTCAGTGTTGAAATTGCGCCTGAAATCACGGAAACAGAGGAAGTCAGTGTTGAAATGGCGCCTGAAATCACAGAAACAGAAGAAGTCAGTATTGAAATGGCGCCTGAAATCAAAGAAACAGAAGAAGTCAGTGTTGAAATTGCGCCGGAAATCAAAGAAGCAGAAGAAGTCAGTGTTGAAATGGCGCCTGAAATCAAAGTAACCGAAGACGTTAGTGTTGAAATTGCGCCGGAAGTCAAAGAAACAGAAGAAGTCAGTGTTGAAATGGCGCCTGAAATCACAAAAACAGAAGAAGTCAGTGTTGAAATGGCGCCTGAAATCACAGAAACAGAAGAAGTCAGTATTGAAATGGCGCCGGAAATCAAAGAAACAGAGGAAGTCAGTTTTGAAATTGCGCCGGAAATCACAGAAACCGAAGAAGTCAGTGTTGAAATGGCGCCTGAAATCAAAGTAACCGAAGAAGTCAGTGTTGAAATTGCGCCTGAAGTCAAAGAAACAGAACAAGTCAGTGTTGAAATGGCGCCTGAAATCAAAGAAACAGATGAAGTCAGTATTGAAATGGCGCCGGAAATCAAAGAAACAGAGGAAGTCAGTGTTGAAATGGCGCCGGAAATCAAAGAAACCGAAGAAGTCTGTATTCAAATGGCGCCTGAAATCAAAGAAACAGAAGTCAGTGTTGAAATTGCGCCGGAAATCAAAGAAACCGAAGAAGTCAGTGTTGAAATTGCGCCGGAAATCAAAGAAACAGAAGAAGTCAGTGTTGAAATGGCGCCTGAAATCAAAGAAACAGAAGAATTCAGTGTTGAAATGGCGCCTGAAATCAAAGTAACCGAAGAAGTCAGTGTTGAAATGGCGCCTGAAGTCAAAGAAACAGAAGAAGTCAGTGTTGAAATCGCGCCTGAAATCAAAGAAGCTGAAGAAACCGGTGTTGAAATAAGGCCTGAAATCAAAGAAACAACAGAAATAAGTGTTGAAATAGCGCCCGGAATCAAGGAAACCGAAGAAATAAGTGTTGAAATGGCGCCTGAAATTACAGAAACAGAAGAAATCAGTGTTGAAATTGCGCCTGAAATCACAGAAACAGACGAAATTGCACCTGAAATGAAAATAACAGAAGAAGACCTCGTTGACGCCGGAAAGGAGGAAGCCATCAAGCTCGGTAATTTCCGTCATCTCGGCATGACGTAACGAAGCATTGTAGATCAGCATAAGCTTCTGCAGGCTACGGGATGGCATTTTCTATAGACATGACGCAAGTTATTCTGTAGAAAGACAAGGCGATGCTTATTTCTTTTGGCGCTTGCATTCAGCAAATAATTCTCTTTCTGTAGAATGATGCAAGATTTTCTACAGAAAGACAGAGGAATGTCCTGCGAATAATACTGTGTGAAAATCATTGCCATTTCTTGGTGCATTGCATTGCATAGTCCGACAAATATTGTTTTTAAAGCAGAGTAATTCATGTTGTATCGCGCGTAGCACTGCTTGTCATTGCAATGACGACTGAGAAGGCATAACGTAACATATTCTGTCGCATAGCGTTGTCAGTTTGCTGAAAGAAAAATGCGCTATTGCGTGTTAGTCGCTTGCATAGCTGCATTTTGAACAAAGGCATGTAAACAATTTTTCTTTGTGCTGATGGTTTCAGTTGTAATTTGAAGTGTTTGATGGCATGGTGCGGTTGTAATAAGCAAAGGACATTTTTGTTGTTGCATATGTCATCTATATAACTTCTTCCGTCGGGAAAGAAAGAATGTGATTCACACACTTCTGGGCGTAGGAATATTGTATACTATTCCAATCCAAATTTTGAAATGATGACAACGAACTTTTCGTAAATCTATTGGTACAAGTCAAGCCCCCCCCCCGCCCCTGCCTGCACGTGCAGCTTTTCGAGAATACAAAAATTATTGTTATCCGGAAAGTATTTTAAGCTTGAAACAAAGGCAAGTTTTCTTTGCTGAGTTATGTGACAGTAAAATCTCCATACGCAAGGAACACTTTTGTAATCGGGTTGGAGGGGGGGGGGGAGTATTTATTATAAGGTGTTCCCTAACTGTGGTGAATTACAGAAAAAAATATTAATTAAGAATCATGTTCCGATATAGGGGTGTGTTCCTAAACGAGAGCTGTTTTCTCATTGAGCTTTTACAGACGTGCATGTCAGAAAAAAGACGTTTGCTTGTGGCTGGGAGAGAGTTGAGTTGGAATGATCCAGAAGGGTGTGGCTGTATGTTCTTATGTGCTGAGCAATGGTCATGCCTTTCTTGATTGCATTGTAAAATTACTTGATACAAAGAAAGAAGTGCTATTTATAAACAAGGGTTGTTTCGGCACAGCAGGAACAAACGTAACAAGTATATAATTAATACTGTGGTCAAAAATACTGCGTTGTAAACTCTTTTTTCCCTGAAAATAGAATACAGTTAAAATTTTTCAATTCTACAAAATATCCAGAGCGTACGCGACCGTTTGCAAGTTTGCTAACTGGTAGAAATTAATTTATACACCAGGTGTGACGCCAGAGGAAGTGCCGGAAGAGAAAAAAGGTAGCCAATCAGTGTGAAGCGTTTTAAATTTGGATGAGCGCGTGTTTAGTAACACAAGAAGCGAGAACATAGCATCTGCATTTGATAATATGCGTTTGCATCATTTTAGTCCTTATAGCATAATGTTTGTTTTTCTTTTCTATAGGTATTTATTTAATTTCGAGCTTATATTTTTGTTTTATTTAAATCAGCGTGAATCTCAGATTTGTGAAGTGAAATGTTTAGGTTTCATTACTTTTATTTTGCCATTACATGGGAGGGCATAAAGATAACATTTGTTAAGTACTGATAACCGGAGTGTGGTGGAAGTAGGAAGGGGGCATTATAGAACATGTTGAGAAAAAAAAAACAAAAACAATGAAAATCTTGTTGCCATGCTGCATTATCTTTTCAATACGTGATCCTGTTTTCCCAGCGGGGATCACCAGGTTTGAGTATCGTTCTATATCATGATTCGGCAGTTTTCGGGATTATCGGTACGATGTTGTCTCTAAGCCCTGCACCGCGTGTTCACGGTAGTGGGCGAGTTTTGTTATAAGTTCAAATTTTGATTTACTGCCCAAAGTGGTAACCTGCACAAGTAGCATAGGATGGAAACTTATTGAATAAGCTGTTAGAATGCCGTAGACTTGAGGTATTTTAACACCACGAAAAAACTGAGATAAACTCTGCAAGAAATGATCAGAATTTACCACTCAGCAAGCTCCTTCCAGTGTGCATTTTAAAATTAGTGCATTGTGTACATTATATTTTATTTTAGAAAAGGACACTGGGCAGCAGTTTGCAGCTTCTAGCTTGTTCTTTATTTTCATAAATATTTGAGTGCATTTTTCTTCTTTTACATGTTGTGATTGCTGCTTGCTTTATTGAAGTGAATATGTGCGATTTATTATTATGTTTTGGTGAATGGCTTTAAATCTTCGATTTAATTATTTATTTAGTATTTATTATATATATACTGTATATATATATTTGTATCGAGGGCAAAACTGTACTTTCCATTATTGACAAGCCCAGTAAAGTATTTCTAATAATAATAATAATAGTAATAGTAATAATAATAATAATAATAATAATAATAATAATAATAGAGGAAGTAGTGAAAAGTGCGGTGTTTTGTTTCGTTCAGAATTACCAGCTAAAATCGTGAAGCCTTTCAAGGCCTTGAAAGTGAAGGAGTCAGCTGAGGCTGAGTTCACCGTGTTGCTGGATAAGCCCAAGCAACATGTCAAGTGGTTCAAGAACGGCGTGGAGATAACGGCCAGCGACAACTTCCAGGTACGCCCCTACCTGCCGCTCTGTACCCCCGTTAAGAGTGGCGTGGAGCACTATCAGCAACAACTTACAGGCACGCTTCTAAAAGCCCGTTTCGGGTATGCTTGTCGCCCCCCCCCCTCCCCCCCCGCAAAGAACAGAGGTGATCACCACCAAAGGCAACTTTTAGGTACGCCACCCCCTTGCCTCCTGCCCATCAGATCTCTTAAATGGCCTCGACAGCCTCCGAGTACTCCTTCCCCGCTCCGCCCCCACTCCAACTCTGCTAAGGCCTAGGTGGAGATCACCTCCAGTGACAACTTCCAGGTACCGCCCCCTCCCGCCCGCCACCAGAACGACGCCGACGCGATTTCCAGGCAAGATGTTTGACGTACCGCCTACTTGTTTGTTTACAGATGACAAGTAAAGACACCAAATACACCCTGACGATTCCATCGTGTTCCATGGAAGAAAATGCTGAGTTTACTTTCCAAGTTGGAGAAGCAAAGTGCAAGGGAAAACTGACGGTTGAGGGTACGCCAGACTTACTTGTTTTTTTTTTTCCCTTGATCAGTTGACCCATGTTGACAGGTGACAAGTTGAAATGCGTGTTCTTGTCTCTTTATCAACTGCACCTGTACTATTCTGTAACATTTGTTAAACGTGGTCTCTCACAGGGTTATCTGTCAGCTCACCGATGACAGTTGTTGAACTATTTTTATACTTTCAGTAGCTGATGTTAGCTTTTTTATCAAAATAACTCCTTAGTAAACCATTTTATGGGCTGCCCACGTATAATGTTTTACACGTTATGTTTCCCCCAAAACCTATCTTCTACTGTGTGATGTAGCCACTGTCATACATTTGACTGTGCCGGCAAATCCGATAAAGATGTTTTGTTACCCTCTGAACATGTTTTACTAACTTGCAGCCAACTTGTTCCCACCCCTATACAACCCTTCCACCTCTTCCCGCTCCACCTTTCGTAGCCCGTCCACTCTCTGTGTCCCAGTATGTGCGTGATTTGTGCCGTAAATGCAGACAGATTTAACGTCTCTTGTATAGAAGAGATGACAGTGCCGGAAGAGGAAATTCAGCCAATCAGCGAAGACTTAGAAGTAGAAACAATCGAAGCGGCAGAAATTTTAGCGCTTCAGCCAGAAATTGAAAAGGATGAAGTAGAGATGTCTGTTGAATCCGCACAACTGAAAATACGTGAAGCTGGTGTGGAGAAAATCCCAGAACCGGAAATAGAAAAACCAAAAGCCGAAGAACCAACTGAAGCACCAGTTGAAACCGTGGAAGAACATGTTGAACATGCTGAGCAATTTGAAACAGAAACACTCCACGAAGAGGAAACCATACTGGTGGAGGCGAAAATGGAGGAGCCAGAGGAACAGCCGAAGGTGGAGGAGGTTCTGCAGCCGGAGGAACGCGAAGCAGTGATCGAAGTGCTCGAGCCGGAGTCCGAAGCTCTTGCAGGAGAAAAGGAAATGGAAGCAGCGGAGGAACATGTGGAGCTGGTGGAGGAGTTTAAAACTGAAGCAATCCACGAGGAAGAAGCATTCTCACTCGAACCGGAAGAAGAGGTGAAGGAACAGCCTGAGGCGTTAGAGGTTGTCCAGCCGGAAACAAGGGAAACTGTGGTCCTGGAGGTGGACGGACAGAAAGAGGAACCACAAATTGAAACTGTGGAGGAACAACTTGAACTAGTGGAAGAAATTAAAACAGAAGACATCCAGGAAGAAGAGACAGTCACAGTTCAACTGGCCGAAGAGGAACAAAAGGAACAGCCTAAAGTGGATGAAGTTCCACAGCCTGAAAAATTGAAAGCAAAAACCAAGAAGGTTAAGAAGGAGAAAGTGAAAACAGTTAAGGCAAAAATTAAAGAAGTCCGGGAAGAGGCCATGGAAGCAGTACAGGAGCAAAAGATTGAAGAAATTGAGGAACTCCTCACCATTCAGCCTTCGGTAGAGGAAACGGAAGCTGAGCCTAAGGCTACTGAGGCCGCAAGGCCGACACAACTGGAAGCGGTGCCCCATGTCGCAGCCGAGGCAAAACCAGAATTAGAAGTCACTACCGATGTAGAATTAAAACTGGAAATGGAAGAAGCGGAATTAAAACCGGAAATGGAAGAAGTTTCAGCTGAAGTAGAATTAAAACCGGAAATGGAAGAAGTTTCAGCTGAAGTAGAATTAAAACCGGAAACGGAAGAAGCTTCAGTTGAAGTGGAATTAAAACCGGAAATGGAAGAAGTTTTAGCTGAAGTAGAAATAAAACCGGAAATGGAAGAAGTTTCAGCTGAAGTAGAATTAAAACCGGAAACGGAAGAAGCTTCAGTTGAAGTGGAATTAAAACCGGAAATGGAAGAAGTTTCAGCTGAAGTAGAATTAAAACCGGAAACGGAAGAAGCTTCAGTTGAAGTGGAATTAAAACCGGAAATGGAAGCAGTTTCAGCTGAAGTAGAATTAAAACCGGAAACGGAAGAAGCTTCAGTTGAAGTGGAATTAAAACCGGAAATGGAAGAAGTTTCAGCTGAAGTAGAATTAAAACCGGAAACGGAAGAAGTTTCAGCTGAAGTAGAATTAAAACCGGAAACGGAAGAAGTTTCAGCTGAAGTAGAATTAAAACCGGAAACGGAAGAACCTTCAGTTGAAGTAGAATTAAAACCGGAAATGGAAGCAGTTTCAGCCGAAGTAGAATTAAAACCGGAAACGGAAGAAGCTTCAGTTGAAGTGGAATTAAAACCGGAAATGGAAGCAGTTTCGGCTGAAATGGAATTTAAGCCTGATGTTGAAGAGGAGGAGGAAATTGCTTCTGAAGCGACACTGAAACCGGAAGAGAAAATTCCCGCGGAAGAGGAGGTTTCGTTTGAAATGGATCTGAAACAGCTGGAAACAGAAGTTGCAGAAGACTTTGATATCAAACCTGAAGTGAAAGAACCATTGGAGGAAAGGCCACTGCCGGAAGAAGTTGAAGAGAGCGAAGCCATTACAATCGTCGTGCCTCTGAGAGAAACTAAAGTCACGGAAGGGGAGTCGGCCACTCTCACCGCCGTGGCCTCACAACCGGATGTCTCTAGCACCTGGTTCAAGGACGACTTTGAGATTCTGCCCGAGCCGGACAAGTATGACGTCAGCGTTGACGACGTGACGCACGAGCTGACGATTCGTGACGTCACGCTTGAGGACGAAGCAGAGTACACGGTGGTGATTGCCGACGACACGTCCTCCGCCACCCTTTGGGTTGAAGGTAGTCGCTTTAAACATTCGGAATGACACTGTGGACTTAGATTTGCTTTTGCTACTCGTTTTGTTGGCATTGGAAAGGCAGTTTTTGAATTTGCAGTCAGAATGACACTAGGGTTTGTAGTCGGAATGGCACCAGGGTTTGCAGTGGGAATGACACTTAAGATGTAAGATTATTAACCTATGTTAACAAGCAAAAGAATAGGCAGGATTTTATATTGTTTGATACCTTAGAATGATAATTTTTGCACAGAACAGCAAAAATTATTTTTGGAACTTTGTGAGACAGATTAGCGCTTATTGGCATCTGAAATATAAAAGCGTAGAATGGGGTATTCTAGAGAGGCATGCTGTGTGTTCAAATACAATACTAGACTACCGCATGGCTTTTTTAATAGCTCTGGCTTGCACTGATAGATATTGACACTGTATGTAACTACCCAGCAAGAATGTATGTTACTCTGTAACCTTGTATGGCTTGGTCATGAAAATGTGATCTAAAAAAGATAAATTGTTAACGAGCATACTTCGAGTGAGCATGGAGGATGAAGTATCTGAAATAAGTAACTGACTCAAAATGTTCCGTTTTACTTTGTTTTTAAGCTTTTCAGTGTTAAGTTCAGACGTTTCTGTTCAAACGTTGGTATGTTGGGATTCTGTCTGTTGTAGGGTGTGGTTGCGTTTGCACTTCTATAAAAGAAGCATTTTAGTTCGTGTTCGTCTTTAGGGAAAATAGGCAGATCGACAAATCAGTCAAAACAAAAATAAAAATGCTGATTTTGAACAGCTTAAGATAACGAAAATTGGCTTGATCGGGGTTGCACTGAAAGTGGCATATTTAGTATTTCGAAACTACCAGTTTAAAAAAAAAGAAATAACGTTGACCGTCACTAAGTGGCCTTGACTTTGCAGAGGGCCCGACGACCTTCACCGTGCCGCTGAAGGATCAGGCGGTAGTGGAGAAGCAGACGGCTGTCTTCACGTGCGAGGTCTCCAAACCCGACAAGAAGGTTTGTATTTAAAAAAAAAAACAAACAAAAAAAAAAACAAAACAAAAACGAGCGGAAGATCACTTTTTAAAATAACTCTATTAGTGAGCGACCGTAGTTTTTTTTCTATTTTGAAAGTGTTTTGCTTTTGAGATTTTTAGTGTAAAATACTGGATAGAACATAAAAAAGTAGATAAAATTTTGACATATTATATGAAAAAATACTGGGGAGAATAATGAAGTAACAAGTGGAAGAACTGATGTGTGACCAGGTGAAATGGTTCAAGAGCGGGAAAGAGATCATGCCGAGCGAGCACTTCACGATCGATGTGGAGGGCAGGGTACACAGACTCACTATCCGTAACTGCTACATGAGTGACAAGGCCGAGTACACGGCCAAAATAGACAGGAGCAAGACGTCCGCCTATCTCGTTGTCGAAGGTAACGAACAACTGACAGACGGCTGGAATTTTTAACAACAGCTGTCAAGCACAGTTTATGAACGTTGATTGGAATAATTAACGTAGCTGACTGGAACAATTTTCAACATGGAAATGACCCACTTCAGATCTGTATTTGATTGATGATATTGCCGGATTTCAAAGTAACAAATTGAAGTGGAAAAACTTTTTTTACATCGATAATGCGGAAACGATGTTTATTTTAGTCAGCTCTGAGTATTTTTTTTCATCACTTGATTACGGGCTATTCAGATTCCAACACGGCGTTTTGATTGGTTACAGAGGAGCCAGTAGTATTCACGGTGCCGCTGCAGGACGTCACGGGCAAAGAATTCGAGGAGGTGTCCATGGAGTGCGCCATAAACAAGCCCAACAAGAAACTGGAGTGGGCAAAAGGCGGGCAACCTCTGCCCATTGACGCAAGGTTTAAAACTTTGAAGCTCAGATTTAAGAAAAATATTCTGTACAATATTAAACTAACCTTTTCCTTCTTGTTTTTCCCACGCCTGTTTACCAATTAGTACGGAATTTAATTAATTGCAGTGTTGTATAAATGTTTACGTTTACTTCCAAAAAAGTGTGGAAAATTGACCGTCCGATTTTTATTTTGATTTTCAAGGTCAGTAACAGCATTGCTGTACGTCTCTGTTCGCTGGTTTAGGTTTGAGATAAAGGTGGATGGCTGCTCACACAAGCTCGTCATCCACGACGCTCACCTGGAGGACATCGGGGACTACACGGTGACCATTGGTGACGTCACGTCCACGGCTCACCTCCATATCGAAGGTACGGCCAGACTCGTAACATCAATAAATAAATAAACGAACCTTGGTGGAGGTAGCACCTATGATTTGCAGAGTTAGGGCTGTATCTTCCACGTACCCACTCTGACGTAACCCGCTTGCTTCGTAATTGAGTTGCATAGAAGAGGGTAATGTTGGAAAATATAGCCGGAATGTGAAGGAACTCGAGAAACATCCAGTAATATAAATTCTTGTACTTCTCAGTTTTCTTTCCGGTAGAAAGGAGATTGAAAATATTTATCCAGAATTCACGTTGCCGCTGTGCAAACGTGGTAAAGCACGGAGATATTCCAAATTGGACGCCAAAAATAGGGTCATAGATTGTAAATTGTTACTTTCAAAACCATCTAGAAGCTAAATGCAGAATTGCAAAATGGTCGCAGAGTTATAAAACCTTGGTCGAACGCTGTTTAGTCCAATGCTGGGGTCTAAAGTGACTAAAAAACTGCTTTCTGTTCTGTGCATGTCGTAAGAGGCGGCTAATCGAACTTTCTTTCTTTCTCTTACTACTTCTTCATTTTTCTTTTTTTTTCCCACGTTTTCCTTTGTCAAGTGTTTCCTAATATAGTCATCCTAGTTGCCGAACGGAACGTTAAACACAATGCAAACAAACTAGAAAAAACACCCATTAAGATTTTCTACCCCCTCCCCTTTCTCCCACCTTGCCGCCCGTCTTATCCCCACTGACCGGTACTACACGCCCTGCGGTATTGTGTCTACCAGAGATTCCGGTCACATTCATCGTGCCGCTAAAAGACGTGACCGTCCAGGAGCAGCAGAATGTCAAGCTGACGTGCGAGGTCAACAAGCCCGGCGCCACGCTCATCTGGACCAAGGACGGCGCCGAGATCGCCAAGTCAGAGCGCTGCGATATCATGATCGAGGGCACAGTGCACAGCTTACACATCAAAGAGGCTCTGCTTACTGACGAGGGCGAATACCGGGTCACTGTGGGTGTGTCGGTGTCCAGGGCCAAATTAACCGTGGAAGGTATGCGGATTTATACATTCTTTCGCACTTTGCATGATAGCAAGTTTTACATTGCTATTATATTACATCTTGGCAGCTTACAAAAAGGCGAAAATTACATGATGATTAAATAGAGAAACTGTTTTAGAGCTTTAATATAGGAGAAAACACTCAATATACCAATCTGTTCCTTATCCAGATTCATAGCTTGTATTCTTTTAATGAATGAGGCATAATGAATAACTGAAGATATGATCAAAATTATTCAGTGAGTTGTGAACGTAATTTTTGGATCTTGACTCTGGTTCCAGAAATGCCCGTGCAAATGATGACACCGCTTGGAGACTATTCCGTGGTTGAAAAGCAAACGGTCAGCATGGAATGCGAGGTATCGAAACCTAACAAGTCGGCGCTGTGGTACAAGGGCAAGAAGCTCATCAAAGCTAGCGACAGGGTGGAGATGAAGGTGCGTAGGCAGCAACGTGAAGGGGCTAATGTTTTGGAATAAATGTGTAAAGTAGTAGTCTAGCGAATAAGTGGCGTCCTAAATACTGCGTTCCGGATTACAGGTGGGGGGAGAGTGGGGTTATAGTCTATAAAAGTTTTGCATCCTTACTGTACACTGGAACCTGGAGGAAATTCACTTTACAATTCAACAAGTCTAAGGATCTTTTCTAATTCACTGCCCCTATCAGGACGTTTTCGGACAGACAAATAAACAGTAGTAATAACTTGAAAAAAGAGTTTAAAAAGATGATAAATTAAAAAAAAAAAAAAAAACAAAAAAACAAAATTTCCAAAACAGAAGTGTCTGTCTATTAACATGCGTGTAATCGTATATACTTATTTAAACTTTGTTTGGTTACGCAGGTCGAAGGCACGAAGCATTATCTGGTCATCAAGAACGCCAAGATGGAGGACGCGGGCGACTACAGCATTAAAGTAGAAGAGGCTGAGTCCAAGGGGAAGCTCGCCGTCACTGGTACGCCGATCAGTCAATCGATCAGTCAATCGAACAGCCAAAAATGAACATGTAGAATAATAGCTCAAATAAAGCTATTAAACTGCATTTAATGCCAAATTTTGAGTTTAATAATAAAAATAGTTTAGAAGTGTAACATATTTCTTTATACGCCTCTACAGAAGCGGGAGCGGAATTTCTCAAGCCATTGACTGACACCACGGTGACTGAGTTCGAAACGACCACAATGGAATGTGAGATCTCCAAGCCAAACCTCAAAGTCACGTGGCTCAAAGACGGCGTGGAACTGAAAAAATCTGATCGCATTGATTGGAAATCAAAGGACAAGCGTTACAGTTTGACCATTCGCAATTGCCAGATGGAGGACAACGCGAAAATAACGATTGTGGCAGAAAATGTAGAGAGTACAGCAAGCCTGACTGTAAACGGTAATGCTTGAATGTATACTGTTAAAAAAATGAATACTATATTGCTGTGACTTATAAAATTTGATGGGATAAAAGAAAAAGGTGAATTTTTCAAAGTGTGTAAGTGAATCAGTGACTTGTTTGCGTCGATATTATTGACGTAATTTTATATTGACAGATGTGATTTTAGGAAAATATTAGAATGGTGGAATAATGGTACTTCATTGCTATTACAGAACTCGCGGTCGAATACATTCGCCCATTAACCAATGAGGAGGTGTGGGAACAAGAAAGGGCCACATTTGAGTGTGAAATCAACAAGTTAGACCAACAGGCCACGTGGTATCAAAACAATGTCGAGATCACCAAAGACCAAGAAAGGTTCGTGATTCATGTGTGACCTGAATGTACAGACAATAGTAATAAATTGTGCAGAAATATTTTACAAATAGATAATGTGAAACACAATAGTAGTAATAATAATAATAGCAGTAATTGCAATACAGATCCAAATTCGGTTTAATTTTTGAAACATTGGTGAAGAAAACGACATCGGCTAGCCTGGATACGGTACGAATGTTTTGTTTTCCGTTTCCGGTGCAGATTCGTGACGTCAGTGGAGGGCAAAGTGCACCGCCTGGTGATTGAGAAGAGTGAGACAGGCGACAGCAACAAGTATAAGTGTGTCATCAGGGACAACAAGACGTCCGCGCAGCTCACCGTCAAAGGTAGGTGCTCGTCAAAAGTAGAATATAGCCGAGTGTTGAAATGCGGTACTGTGTTTGCTAAATTTATAATACAACACCGTAACCTACCAAAAAAATCTAGTTTCTTATTTGCTTCAGAATTCTTATTTCAAATCATACGTGTTTCGTGTCGACCAAATGTGTATTGCTAAAGAAAGATCACAGAAGTTTCGAAAAAGAAAAGCAAAAATGTAAAAACAAAAAACACAAATTAATAAAGAGTGATTTCAGGGCAGATGATATTGTACACTGTAGGTGATATATGAATAGAAGATCCTGTGACAGAGGTAAAGGAACAGCAACGTTTTAAAAGAGTGTTAAAGATTGTTAAATTTGAGCTTGTTTATTATTGATTATCTGTAAATTTTTGCTCGAATAGAGCACTTTTTGAAGCCCCTGCAAGACCAGGAAGTTCTGGAGGACACCACGGCCACTTTTGTGGCGGAGTTTTCAAAACCGGATCAGAAAGGTGTCTGGCAGAAGGATCACATGGATTTAGCCATGGGTGCGCGTCACGAGTTCAGGGTATGTGCTTTGTTCGACCGTACTGGAAAAATAAATAGTCTACCTTTGAACGAAAATCTCGTTGAAATGACTTAGAGCGCAACAGTTTACACTCTGTGTTGTCACGTTTCCCGTTATTTCAGTGTTTGAATTTTGGAAAAAGTGGTAACGTTTGAAACGAAAAAGTCTTATTGAAAGAAATGGTGGGGAAACACCTTAACTTGTGTGCATTGGTTAGGTGGAGGGCTGCAAGCACGTACTGGAGGTACGTCACTGCGAGGTGCACGACGAGGCCGAGTATTCGCTCGAGGTTAATGGCCTCAAGACGGCCGCCCAGCTCATCGTCGAACGTAAGTTGATCGCATCGGTCATGAAATTTTTAGGGGAGGTGAGAGGGCTGTTAGGGGTGGTAATGACCCACTTTTTGCCATGAAATCGTCGATCGTCTGTAAAAAAGCTTAAGATAAAGTCGCCGAAGATAAAGTCTTATCGCAGCTTGATTTTATCTCTACCCTGGCGGCGACATGGTCCCCGACTGTACAATGAAAGGCAAAATTTAAAAAAATGTACAAATTTAAAGATTGTTTGAAAAAAAAACTGTGATTAAGAATTTTTTAATTATCGTATTTGATTGAGAAATTTGAAAAGAAAATCAAACTTTTCTTCGTCGTAAAACAGAGGAAGCAGTGGATTTCATCCGCCATCTTAAAAACCAAACGGTCAGTGACATACCGACGCCAGTGACCTTCGAGTGTGAGATTTCCAAGGCTAACTGCAAGCTGAACTGGTTCCACGCCGGCGATGCAATCTATTCCGGAGACAAGTACGAGATCCAGATGGATGGCAAAATCCACAGGTGGAGTCACTTTTCTCAAGTGTCAGCTTTCTCCATTGTGTTGATAATGAACTAGATATAATTCTACGAAAAAAGGAGAGAGCATTTTTTCCCTGGCGTCGTGCAGTCAAGCATTGATCCATATTTCCCTGTGTCCAAATACGTCTCTTTATCTCTTCCTCCCCCCCCCCACCCCCAACACCCCATCCAACTTGGCTGTGGAAATTTCTATTTTATTGAAGTTTTATAGTTTATGTATGCTTCATTTCATTGTCTGGTTGTGTGTATTGTGTGATTATTTATAGGTTAACAATAAAGGACACACTAGGATATGATGTCGGCGAATACAGCGCCACGGTTAGGGGTAAAACCTCAAAAGCCGAACTCATCATTGAAGGTAATCTAGTGCCTAAATTGATTGTGTGTTAGTCCTATCTCTAGTCAGTATCCCGATAATGTGTTCTTCAGCTGTGTATTTTGAAACAGAAGAATAATATGGACTGTGAGAAATATATAAGTACATGGGGTAGTACATTGATGAAATCGTTATCAAGTTCAGTTACAAAAAAGATACAAGTTGGAAGATGTTTTTCACCTATTTCCCATCATTTCCTTTTAAATACAGCTGCACCAAAATGGAACCTGCCTAAAAATTTTGATGACGTCATCACAATGAAGGCGGGAACCAGTGAAGCACGTGACATCCCCTTTATTGCTCACCCTCAGCCCTCGGCCTCATTAACATTCAAAGGTGGAAATGTGCGTGATTCGACGCGAATTAGACCTGTTTTGAGCGACAACCTAGCTCAGTTTGTGATCGATTTTGGTGAAAGGCCGGACACTGGGGAATATGAGATGACGCTTGAGAACGCGTTTGGAAAAACTACATTGTCCGTGAAACTGATTGTGCTTGGTGAGTTCTGAGGAACTTTTTTTTTAAAAAAAAACCCAATGTCGTGTCCAACGGACAAGTAAAGAGAGCACAAGCATTCGTGTGAAGTCCTGAATATTTGAAAATAATGTATTCGGCTAAGAAAAATGAAAGCTAAATATTAGAATGGATACCAGAAAGACTGATCGTTTTGCCGTGTTTGTTTACAGATCGTCCAAGCCCGCCAGAACAGCTGCAGGTGGTTAGCATGACAGCAGAAAGTGGTGACGTCACGTGGCAGGTGTCTCTGGACGATGGCGGCTCGCCAGTGACAGGTGAGCACTGACCTTTAGTGCTGCTGTTGTTTGGGCCGCTGTTTTTCAATGGGAGCTCCTACTATTTTCTTTTACTCGTTAAATCGTCATTTTTAATGAAAACAAATACCAAAGATGTTGTGTTCATTTCCTATATTGAAAGGAATTGCGAATATGATCGGGTGAGGAATAAATACATTCTCCCTCGCTTTGAGTTTTTTGAAAGTAAGAGCATTATAATGACGCAAATATCCAGCACGAAACCAATCAAAATGCACGATTTTTCCTTAAAAGTCTTGCAATGTTTGAGGTCTGATTTGTGCTCAGGTTACATCATTGAGAAGCAAGACATCAGCCGCGGGGAGTGGGAAGAGGTGACGAGAAGCGCCGAGCTGAGGTGCACTGTGCCGAAGCTGATTGAGAACAATCAGTATCTGTTCCGCGTGTCCGCTGAAAACAAGTACGGAATATCAGAACCTGCCACGTCAGAGCCCGTGACAGCCAAGAATCCCTACAGTACGTGGTTCTGTATAATGCTGATAGTATTAGCAAAGTAATATCTGAAATGGTCGGATTAATGTATATTTCAAATTGGCCGATCTTGTGAAATGTGTCTACACATCTACGAAATGCCGGTCTATTAAAATTAATTCTAAAGAAAAGAAAAATGAAACAAACTGATTTTAACTGAAAAATATGTATTATACAGAATAATAAAGTATTGATTTTCACATTTTCCGTCAGCTGTACCTGATGCCCCCGACGCACCAATGGTATCTGAGATTTTCGCAGACAATTGTATGGTTGCCTGGCAACCACCGGCCAATGATGGAGGTGCACCAATTACAGGCTACTATTTGGAGCGTCGCATGGTAACCAGCACTCTATGGATCCGTGTCAACAAGGAGGCAATTCCGGATCTCAAAGCAAACGTGACCGGACTCGTGGAGGGAAACGAATACGAAATCCGGGTCGCAGCGGAAAATAAAGCCGGGATCGGCGAATTTAGTTTGCCGTCCTCACCTTTCGTAGCTAAAGATCCATGGGAGAAACCGGGAAAACCTGGCCGTCCAACAACTGATGACGTCATGGGTTACACTCTCAGTCTCAGTTGGACAGCTCCTGAGTCTGACGGCGGGGCGGAAATCTTCAATTATCTCATTGAATACCGTATCCATGGTGATTTGAAGTGGAAGAAGTACAGCGCCGTGGAACCACAACCCAAAACCAATTACACAATAGAGAACCTTAAAGAAGATACCGAGTATGAATTCCGAGTGGCGGCCGAGAACCGAGCCGGTGTCGGGCCGTTCTCGGAGCCGAGCGAGCCGGTGCGTACTCGTATCGTTGGTGACGAACCTGTCCTTGGGGCCCCGCTCAAGGATGTGACTGTTGTCGCCCCTGAAACGGCTTCCTTTGAATGTAAACTGAAGGTAAGTTGTATCTTTATGACAGGCGCCAAACGAGACTTTCGGCATTTTCAAGCAAATCCATGTACTTACGAAATACTTGGAAAACTTAATCTGAAATTATGCTTTTGAGCCACCAAATAACCACTGATGTTACCAGAGTTGCAAAGAGAAGAAAGAGAACCAGTAATAAATTGTCTGTTTGACTGACTAAATGAAGAATAATTGCAATTTAAGTGTTTTTTTTTTAATTGCATTTAGGCCGGAGAACCTGCTGCGGCTATTCAGTGGTTTAAAGACTCAAAGGAACTGTACCGTGGGGACAAATATGACATGCATTATGCTGACGAGGTTGCTAGGCTGGAGATCGTTGCTACGGAGCTGTCTGACGACGGCCAGTATCGTCTGGTCGCCAAGAACAAAGTGGGAGAGATTAGTTCTGAAGCGAAACTGACAGTCTACAGTAAGTCGCGCGTCAAAATTCAAACATTGTTTTGATCAGTGTAAATTCTTTTACTAACAGTTTTCCATTGCGCTGAAAAAAAGATTTGGTTGGCATATCTTGAAATAGCGAAATGTGGTGTTTAAAATATACCGCGAAACTGTGATGAACTACTTGAATGTTCTTTATATCTTTATGTCAAAATATTTCTCAATAAGAGGATTATAGAAAAGAAACAATAGTTAATATGTGTTTTTCTGTTTGAAGTGTGTCTTACGAAGGTTGTACTGTGTGTTCGTTTGATCTGGTTAATGAATTGGATCTGTACTGCAACACGCCTGTAACAGTACTGCTGGCTATATATTCTCAATGGGACACGTAGTTCTTTCTGATTATTATTCCAAAACAGTGGTTAAGACAATTGGCCCATTGTTTTCATACAGCACTCCCTGCCGTAACGTACGATGACAAACTGCGTGAAGTTCAGACACTGATTGCCGGAAGCAGCTTCAGAATCGAGGCCGCAATCAGCGGAGTGCCGAAGCCGACGAACAGCTGCACCTTCAACGACCAGCTGGTGGAATCCAGCAAGAATCTATCTGTGCAAATTGACGAGAAGTCTGCTCGTCTATCCTTCACGGATTTGACCCTGGAGCAAGCTGGAATCTACAAGATCAAGGCTGAGAATAGCGTTGGTTCGGCAGTTGAAGAGTTCAACATAATTGTGAAAGGTTTGTCTCCCTTATTTGCAAGTTTCTATTTTGAAGTGATCTTATGTTCTGTTGAGTCGAATAAAATTTTAAAAAAAGCAGAAGAAAAAATTGTAAAACCGTTTTATTGTTGACTTTTCTTCAACGCTACACACGGTTCAGTCAGTTCATTTGGTCTTTCGTGGTAGCCAGTATCTTAAATCTAGCTTTGCCAGATGAGATTTATCAAGTCCTGCGTAGTACACAAAAAATGATATAATTTCCGACAAATTGTACCTTCGTTGCTGTGTTTTTACGATGGTGTGTGTGTGTTTTTAGACAAGCCGTCTCCGCCAATCAATCTTCACGCCACCGAAACTCACAAGGAGTACATCGTTGTTACTTGGCAACCTCCAGAGAGCGACGGAGGTGAACCTATTACGTCATACATCGTGGAACGCCGGAACGTCAACAAACAAACATGGATCAAGGTAAGTCAATCAGTTAATCAAGCCAATAATAATAACAAACTTTATTCTATGACATTGCTCACTGAAGTGAATTAGACACGTAAATGGTGCCGTATTCGTTGATGCAGATTACTTGGGGGACGCCACATGCGATTCAGTCACACTCGCTCTGTGTTCAGAGAAACTGATTTGTTTTTTCGTAGATCAAACACCTAGATAGTGTAGAGTAAAAAACGTTTCTTAGTCTGTTCTAAGGTACCATTTATTTCCGTACTAACGAGATGAGATATACCTGAAGTATATGATATATATAATATATATATATATATATATATATATATATATATAAAGGAAAACATAATTTTTCTTGGGCCAGGTTGGTGAGACCGCGGCTGACTGTCTCACCATCAAGGCCACCAAGTTGACCGAGGGACAGAAGTACCTGTTCCGAGCCTTCGCCCAAAACAAGATTGGACTAAGTGGGCCATGTACTACAGAGCCTATCATCGCTAAGCTGCCTTTCGGTGAGTGCGCTGGAAGGAGGTGACGATGTAATGGGAGTCAGGGTTGTGGTCAAATGTTTGCCCGCAAAAATCATCAGTTTTGTGTGAGTAAACAATCAGGTTTGTGGAAGGAGGTTGGAGAAGAGGGAGTGCCTCTTTAAAATCCACGTAGTTATTGCGTAAATGAGCCAAAATAAGGCGAGTGCGTAGCCAACTTTTGAAATGAGTTAAGAATTTATAACGATTGAATTCAATCATCCATTCGTAGATCCCCCTGGACCACCAGTAAATTTAGCTGACACAGAAACCAGCAAAACATCGACCGTGTTGGTGTGGCAACCACCGGAAGAGGATGGTGGCTCCCCAGTAACGGGCTATTATGTCGAGAGCCTGTCGCAATTCAGCAGCAAGTGGACGAAGGTCAACAAGAGAGCCGTTTCGGAGCTGACCTTGACCTTGAACGACCTTTCTGAGGGGGAGAAGTATCAGGTCAAGGTCGCGGCTGAGAATGAGGCTGGCATGGGTCCCTTCTGTGAACCCATCAGCTTTATTGCCAAGGATCCATTTGGTAAGATTTTAGTTCTTAGGAAAAATAAGTAAATAAAATTATTTTTTATTAGGGGTTCCCAATTTTGGGGAATTTTCGGTTCGGCGCTCGCATTTTTTTGTTCGGTCGGGACTCGCGGGCGGGCCCCGAGTTTCCCAGGCGAAAAGTCATCAAGGAGCTTCTGCCTTGGGTATAGCCCTGTTCTGTCCCGCCATATGCTCTCCTCCCCTCCCCCCTCCCGTCCCTAGTCATATTCTCCTGTATGAAATTCATTTTAGTTTGCCGTTGCAGAACATGAATTTCTCCTTTTCATTTTTTTTTTTTTTTTCATAGACAGTAAAACCAGTCTCTTAAAACAATAATTGTAATGCCATCTCACTTTTTTGAAATCATTAAGCTGCCTTTGTTTGGATGCCTTTTCGGTTAATTGTCAATCATAATCGTAATATAAAAGGAGCAAAAATAAACAACCAATGAACAACACTTTCCAGAAGTGTTACTGGTCGAGGCAATGCTTAGTCTCTGCTCGTCAGACCACATGCCCTCAAAAGCCTCTTCTCAATTGTAGTTTATTCCCCACAGGGAATATATGCGATCGACCCGCGTGTCTATCGGTCTGTCGGTCGGTCTGCCATCAAGAGCTTGTTAACACGATAACTTAAAACTATTGCAAGGATTTTAATGAAACTTCGCATGTAGCTTGTATGGGAATAAACACAGATCGGTAGTGTAAATGGGCCAGGTTGGTCCAAGGAAAATGGACCAGCTGTACTTGGAAAATTTCAGTTCTTGATTGACTATTGATGGCCGTGTTTAACTGATGGGGGGCCTGTGGGGAATATGCCCCTCCCCTGATCCCTGTGCATGTTTGCCCAACAGAAGACATACCAGTGTTTGAGAAGATTATTATGCGTAACGCCTGTTGTAAAAAAAAAATGGATTGGTTTTACCTGAGTGAAAGCATAACAATTAAAAGCAAAATGCATGCTGTTACTGAACCTATCCTGTGTATTTTTCTTGAGGAAATTGAAATGGTTAAAAAAAAATAACCGAAAACCACGAAGTTTCGGTTCGGAGCTCATTGTTTTCGGTCGGGGTCCGTTCGATTGGGGCTCAGTTGCGAACCTTGTATTTAACAGATAAACCTGATAAAAATATTGGTATTCATTGTAAATATATTCGTCAATTTTTAAAAGAACAGTGTTTGAACTATTTTTCCGTATAATAGATAAACCTGAGGCCCCGGGCCAACCCCTGGTTGACGAGATCTATGCACAGTCAGCAGACCTATCCTGGAAAGCGCCTCCAAACGACGGAGGTGCGCCAATAACCAAATACACCGTTGAGTACAGAAAGAAGGGGCAAACCAAGTGGGAGGTAAGCCGTGCGACGTATTGAATCGATGGAGGAGGAGGAGGAGGAGGAGGAGGGATGGGGTTTAGGCAACAGATGGATTGTTTAATATCATTTGAAGCTATAAATGTCGGTGTTGCTCTGAACAATTTTCGCAGAGGTCTGTAATTAACACGAAGTAACACGTCATAAAGCTTTCATTTGTTCCCCACATTGAAAATATATGCGATCGACACGTGTGTCGGTCTGTCGGCCGGTCTGTCATCAACAGCTTGTTAACACGATAACTTAAAACTGCAGCAAGAATTTTAATGAAACTTGGTATGTGGCTTCTATGGGAACAAACACAGATCAGTATTGTAAATGGGCCGGATTCATCTAAGAAATATGGACCAGCTGGACTTAGAAAAATTCAGCTCCTGATTGATTATTGATGGCCGTGTTTAACTGGTGGGGGCCTGTGGGGAATATGTGGGATGTGCACACTGCTCTAGTTGCTTATTGGTGATTTTTCCGTCTGTGAACAGAGCTAGTCAATTATTATAAACTTGTACAGAGAATCCATTCATAAAATTTGGTATTTTCTGTTTTCCTGTTCTTAATAGACTCGAATAAGTAAGTGGGTTATGACATTCATCAACATAACTAATTTAGATTAACATTAAGTGAAATAAAAGCAAGAACAGGGATGCTATTATTTTGGGACGATAGTAGTCCGAGATGCCAGAGGGTGTAGCAGGCCTTCCAGCGGAACCTATTAAACCTGTTAAACCAATTAAACCTATTCTTTACAAAATGGGCATATTTCTCTCAGAAATGAACTGTTAAACCTATTAAAACCTATTATCTTAATTATTATTATTATTATTATTTTTTTTTTTTGTTGCCTTTTTTATTTTTTTAATATTATCCATTTCTTACACAAAATATTCCCAAAAAACTCACATTATACATTACTTTCACAGAATAATGATGGTTAAAGTAGGCATATTAGTGAACAGAGTATCTCTAAATTTGAGATTCTTAGTTGATGGTTTTATTAAAATATGTTTAAAACCCTAAAACATATTAAACTATTATTTTAGAACGTGAAACTTTATAAAAAGTTACTTTTTGGACGAACCAACAACCAGTTAAAACTTTGTTTGGACGCAAGAAAACCTATTTTTTAACTAGGGACCTATTAAAATAACCTATTTTTTTCCTGAGGAGCGCTGGAAGTCCTGGGGTAGGCCAAATTTTGTGTTAAAGCCAACATGTTTTGAAACTCAACTATTTACGCATTTCAGAGTGGAATTTTCCACGAAGACGTGACGGAGACAAAGAACAAGGTGAAAAACCTGAAACCGGAAACGGAATACACGTTCCGCGTGGCTGCTGTCAACAAGGCGGGCCAGGGCCCCTTCTCCGAGCCATCCGAACCGAAAACCTACCGTGAGTCTTCCGTTTTGCGCTGAAAACTGTCAGATCAAAAGAAGTTTTGGCTGAACACTTACTGGTGTGTTAAACTAATTTTCTGAAATTTTCTTTTATTATTATTATTTTTAATCGATTCTGATTTGATCTTTCAGTGGAACCAATCGATTTCCTGTTCCCGCTTGAGGATCAGACTGTAAGACAAATTCCCGGCACTGCCTACTTCCAAACCGAAATCACAAAGCACGACATGAAGGCTACGTGGTTCAAGGGCGACGTTGTGATTGGTGCAAGCGACAAGTACGACATGACGTCACAAGGTGGCGTGCATAAATTGACCATTCATGACGTGGATGGCGAGGACGAGTGCGACTACAGCGCACGATTCCGTGACGTCACAACCACAGCGAAACTCCATGTTTGTGGTATGTGATACATAGTAAAATCCCCGTATAAGTAAATAAAATAAAAAAAAGTAAAAATGTAAATATGCGAAAAATGAAATGTTTGTTTCGTGTTGAATCAGCTAAGGTAGCCCTGTAAATCTAAGAGTAAGCCTTTTTATAAGGACAGCATTCACACTGATTTGCATGATGAATTTTATTTCAGCTGCACCCAAGTTCCTGACAGAGGAGTATAACGAAACGGTCACTATCAAGGCTGGAAGTGTGAAAGTGTTTGAGATTCCGTTTTCGTCCAATCCCCAGCCAAAGGTTGGTTCTCTTCATACATGTATAGGCGCATTTGTGACGCATAAAAACAATTTTCAGGAGTGGATCTCAGGGGAGTGGGGCGTGTCTTCCCCTCTCCCCCCACCTCCCCATCCTTTGTTTGACAGGATCGGGTTATCAGAAATAGGAAGTAGGAAATATGTGGAGAGTCTGAATGTGAGAAAGAAAGAGGAGAGACCTAAGATTGCACTGAGAGGATCTCGAAGCAGTGGAGAAATAAAAATATTCTGTTTTGCATCGCAGGTGAAGTGGACGTACAATGGTGGTAAACTCCCACCGGAAGTTGAAGAAGAAACGATCACGAACATGACTTGTCTGAGAATGAAGAGCGCCAAGAGAAGCTTCAGCGGTGACTACAAGTTCAGCCTGACTAACGAGTTTGGCAGCTGTGAGCACACCATTCATCTTGTAGTTCTTGGTGAGTAACTTTCAGTTCCGTTGGAGTCTAGAATTATAGATTACTTACAGGCGGCGTGAATGCCCTGAATGACTCCTTACAGGATGTTACTAAAAAAAGCCAGTAAGTAATTTTTCGGAAGGCTGTTTTGAATGCTTATTAAATAAACGTAAAAGGTTTAAAAAAGAAAGTGAATGGAAGCGGGCGTGGCATTGTTTCTGGTTGGGGAGTGGGGGTGTAACCGATTCATTTGAATGAGACCGTGTCATTACGACCGACCTGGGTGAGTGCGTTCGACCAAACGATATTCTGTATCATTCTATACGTTCTATAAGTACAAGTGGCAGTTCTGAACCTTGACAGATAAGCCGAGCGCTCCTGAAGATTTCGAGAGCCCCGCTTACACGGAAACGACTATAAGCTTGAAGTGGAGCCCGCCCAAGGATGACGGTGGCTCTACAGTGACCGGCTATTGTGTCGAGAAACGCGAGTCGACGAAGAGCGACTGGAGCGCGGAAAAGGAGACGAAAGGCCAGGAGCTAACGGTGTCCGGCCTGACGGAGAGGAAGTCCTATTACTTCCGGGTGTGCGCGATCAATGCGATTGGTCGAGGGCCGTTCAATGAGATGCCCGAGCCAATCATGGCCAGGTGCCCACACAGTAAGTGATAACTGCTCACTTTCATAGGTTTTGGTGTAAACAATAAAGATAAAACATGCATCCAAGAAATAAGACGCGTATAAATACATGCGTGATGGTTACATAAACAATGTGTTTGTGGTGTAAGCATTCCGTTTAAAATTAGCTAAATTAAATGATGAATAAATGCTTTATGCTTCACTTAAAAATGCTGCTGGGGATTTATTTTAGATCGCCCGGGTCCTCCCCAAAACCCGCAGGTCGGCGACATCACCAAGACAACGTGCGTGTTGACATGGGAACCGCCCCTTGACGACGGCGGCGCGCCCGTGCTTGGCTACCACATAGAGCGTCGCTTTGGCGACAGCCCCCGCTGGCTGCAGATCAACCGCGAGCGCGTGGAGGGCCTGGAATACAAGGCCGTCGATCTCGTGGATGACTATGAGTACGAGTTCAGGATCCTAGCTGTCAATAAGGTGAACATCGGGGAGCCGAGCGTGCCAACGCCGCCTATTGTGCCCAAGGATCCCTTCAGTAAGTCAAGCATGAATTTTTATTAAAAGGGCAAAAATCTGCGTTCTTTTGTTGTGCATCCAGAACAGCATGTTGTTGTTGTTTTTTTACAAACTTTCGGATGAAAGAAAGGAAAAGAACATTTTTGATCGAACGTCGTGGTTTGTCATGTGACTTTTTGCGTAACGTTGTCGATAAAAACTTGTA
Organism: Protula sp. h YS-2021; assembly: GCA_949752745.1. NCBI lineage: Eukaryota > Metazoa > Annelida > Polychaeta > Sabellida > Serpulidae > Protula > Protula sp. h YS-2021. The sequence goes on along the minus strand of OX457030.1, from coordinate 49,072,425 downwards.
GGTGTACAAGCCAGAAGAGCACGAACAGGGTGATGGTGATAGGAGGGGAGGGGCGGGGGGTGGGGTTGTAATGGCAAGTTAGGCTTTTATCGCCCTACCCGAACACGTGTATTGGATTTGAAAACTGCGTCTATTAAGAACCATTCAGTTCCACTAAAGTTGTCGACCTACCGTATATAATAAGCTTAGAAAAGGTAAAAATTTCCAAGGAACTTAAAGAGTCACACTTGATTGTTTGCCTAGCTTTGCCTGGTGCTCCCGGCATACCTCAGTGCTCTGACATCACCGGAAGTAGTGTCAAGCTGGCTTGGACGCCACCGGAAGATGACGGTGGGTCGGCCATCTTCAATTACGCGATACAAATGAGGAAGGAAGTTGAAGCTGATTGGACAAAAGCCACCGAAGCAGAGATTCCGACCTCCGAATACAAACTTATAGGTAAGACATAAGGATAGTTTGACTTTGCTGTGACGTGGATCCTTAAGCCAAAAACACAACTAGCGCTGGCAACGACAAAAATAACAACATAAATAATGTTTGATAAGAATTTCAACAAATGGTTTAAAAGTTACTTTTAATTTCCAAAATGCAATCGAGCCTGAAGTCAGCTCAGAAATTTTATCTCTTTTTTTTTTTTTTTTTTTTTTTTTTTGTTTTGGGATTTCCTACCTTTTCTTTTTATTTGCGAACGTTCCTGTTTCAGGCCTCCAAGAAAACAAGTGGTACGAATTCCGAGTAGCGGCGGAGAACAAGGCGGGACTGGGCCCGTACGGGCTTCCCAACACGCCCGTGCTCATAAAAGAACCTGGGGATAAACCGGAAGTGCTGGATCACCTTCATGACGTCACTGTGACCTCACCGGAAGTTGCCGTTTTAAGCTGCGGGATGAACCTGGGGGAGCCAAGGGGCACGGTCACGTGGTACAAGGATGGGAAGGAGCTTGAAGACGAAAGAGCTGAGGTGATCGCGCAAGATCAAACGGTGACCTTGAGATTGACCGACACAAAGGTGAAGGACACGGCAGAGTACAAGGTCGTTGTGCAAAACAAGCTTGGCAAAGTGGAATCGCGCTGCAAATTGGATGTTTTATGTAAGTTTATTTATCACCCTCGTGTAAGGTTTACATGCTACGTGTTCGAGTCTTGATTTCGCAATGGAGTTTTGAGTGACATTTGTGATGCTGCGAAAAGCGGTTGCATATAACGTAATTAATTTTTTTAAAGAAAATACATGTGTAAAGCAAATATAGCAAACCCTGACTTTTTAAAATAAAAAACCTTATTTCTCTGACTTGACCTTATTGATCCTATTGCAAAACCATTTTTATTTCAGTGAAACCTCTAATAACCTACAGCGACTCGTACAAAGAGACGATCGTGACCAAAACCGGTGCTAAGCTGAGCTTAGATACAAGTATTGCCGGTGCCCCCACCCCCAAGGTCAAGTGGACCGTGAATGGTCAGCCGGCTGAGAATGTCAAGGACGTCACCGTGGAGACCCAGAATGGCGACTCGCGATTGGTGCTTTCAAATGTGTCGGCGACATTCAGCGGCAAAATCAAAGTCAGCGCCGAAAACTCAGTGGGGTCGGATCAAGCCGAATTCGAACTTGACGTCAAAGGTTTGTTAAAATTATTATGTGCACAAATTCAATAAAAGAATAGGGATAAAAGCAGGGGATATCAAGTACAGTGAACCAATATCTGTCTTTCCAAATTTTGGTCATCATACTCGTGAGAATCCGAATTAAAATTATGAAGTTTTTAATTTTATTATCATTATTTTTTCTTTTTCTTTCTTCTTTTTTTGTTTTTGTTTTGTTTTGTTTAAGCAAGAGAGTATTGATTATTTCAGACAAGCCATCGCCGCCATTGAATGTGAGAGCGAAGGAAGTGTACAAGAATTACATCGTTGTGACGTGGGACGTTCCTGAAAGCGACGGAGGCTCCCCCATCACCGGATACAGGGTGCGTCAAAATGTGAAGTGGAAAGCGTTTAACCTGAATCGAAAAGATGTAACTGAGAGTGAAATGAATTGAAATTGATAGGTTTGCTTTGAAAAATCCAGAGAAACGTTATCTGTTTTCGGTGTTGATTTATCCCGAGAGCTTAGACAAATTTTTGTTTCTAACTATATTGAAGCGGCTTGTGTGTTTGAACAGGTGGAGAGAAGGGGCACGAATCGCGACATGTTCACGCAGGCGGGCGAGGTGACTGCCGGCACACTAGAGTGCAAGGTCGTCAAGCTGACCGAGGGCAACAAGTACTTCTTCAAAGTCTACGCCGCAAATGACGTGGGCGAAAGCGAGCCGGGCATGAATGACGAGCCAATCACGGCCAAGCTTCCGTTCGATCCTCCCGGTCCGCCAATTGCGTTGGTTGCTGCCGACGTCACAAAGTCGTCTGCCCAGTTGTCGTGGCAGCCGCCGGAGACGGACGGCGGGTCTCCCGTGACGGGTTATACCGTGGAGAAGAACACCGGCAAGCGCTGGGCGAGGGTGAACAAAAAGCCGCAGAGCAATCTGGATCTAGCCATGTCGGGTTTGCTTGAAAAGGAAACCTACGAAATCCGTGTCTTTGCCGAGAACGAGGCCGGTGAGGGCATCCCATGCGAGCCAATCACATTCGTAGCCAAGGATCCATACGCGGCTCCTGGACAGCCGGGTACACCGGAAGTGACGGAACTGAATGAGGACGGCGCCAGTTTGACTTGGTCGCCACCCGATGATGATGGCGGTTCGCCGATCACCAACTACGTGGTGGAGATGAGAAAGAAAGGTGACACAAAGTGGAGTCTAGTTGAGGAGAAAGTGGAACAACGATCCTATATCGTGAAGGACATCGTTCCGGAAACAGACTACGAATTCCGTGTGACAGCGGAAAATAAGGCCGGAAGAGGTCCGCCATCAGAACCTTCGAAAACCGCCCGATATGGTGAGTGGCAGTGTAAATAGCTTAAAAAATATGTCCAATGTCAAAACTTTTGTTCTAAATTTAATAAAAAAAAAATTTAAGCTGTCAGAATTTATTAGCAGCTTCTTTAGTATCATCTTATTTGATATTGTACAGTTTTAATTACCTGCTGTATATTTTAAAACAGTGGAACCAATCAATTTCCTGACCCCATTGGAAGACGTCACGCTGAATAGTCTCGGGCTGAAAGCCGAATTCTCATGCATGGTCAGCAAAACCGGACTGAAGCCTAAATGGTATAAAGGTGATGCGCAAATCAAACGTACCGATAATGCTTCAATGACAAGTGAAGACAAGGTAAGGCCTTTGTTTATTTTAGAGGGAAAACTCAATGGGTAAATAATTTGGATAGCGTGAATCCACTTTGGTAATGACCTGCTCTAAGCGTCTGTAAATCTGACTCAGTGTAAGCCCTGTTTCATTCGGTTTTCTCTAAAAAATGTAAAAAAAAAAAAAAAGAGAGAGAAAAAGAAACTCGAGTGTTTTACAGATACACACACTGACGCTGGAGAAAGCGTACGCTGAAGACGAGGCCGAGTACACAGTCGTGTTCAGAGAAGATGCCAAGTCGTCTGCTCAGCTACACGTAAAAGGTGAACGCCGCGCTTCCCCCTTGTGTAAATCGGTGTGTGAAAATGGTAAAGTAGTCCTTAATGAAGTGATCATATTTGATTTACGATAGTGATGTGTTGGTATAGATTTTAAATTCTTTGTTAAGGGAAATCCAGTTTTCGTATTAAAATAGCGCTGGAAAAGCCTGAGTGCATTTTATGTCAACTTTAACTGCAAAGTGAAGATGAAATTGTTTTGGTTGATTTGTAGCTGCGCCGAACTTCACAAAGTCTGACATGGAGGACAAGCTTCTGCTTAAGTCCGGTACTTCGTCGGTAATAGAAATACCTTTTATCGCCCATCCCCAGCCTAAAGTCACGTGGACGTATAATGGCGGGAAATACACAGATTCGCGGAGGTTCAAGGATGAATCAGCCAATAATATAACAACCTTGAGAATGTCAAAAGTGGCTAGAAATGACACTGGAAACTACAAAGTGACCTTGACCAATGAGTTTGGGGAGTGTTCCTTCACTGTAAAGGTCACGGTCATTGGTAAGTGAAATACTGGTGTTTTATCTTGCTTAAATGAAGGGCGTTTGAAAAACGATAATCCTTAAACATCATTTTCTGGCATTTTTATTTGTTGATATTTTAATGTGTTTTTTCTTTCTTGTTGTCAATAGACAAATTAATATGCAAATTATAAGGAAAAGAGTTTAAGTGTTTAGTTCCGGTTCTTAGATTTCCCATGCCGTGTTCTTGCAGATGTACCAACGGCTCCGCTCGACCTCAGAACTGGTGACGTCACGGAAAACAGCGTGGTGTTGTCGTGGGAGCTCCCTAGCGACAATGGCGGAAGTGACATCACTGGCTACGTCATTGAAAGACGCGATGCCAACAAAACATCGTGGACAAAGGTGCCAAAAACGTAGTTGATAATTATAACAAAAATATACTTAAAAAGGTGAAAAGATGAAAGAACTTGTTTTGTTGGTTTCTGTACTGGTTTATTTCAATACGACGCTGACATTCCGTCCCGTGACCATTGAAATCTGCAATCTGTATATTTGAGTTTATGTAAAACCCTTGTCCACACCCTTACCTTTATGCAAATTTAATTCGTTTTATTACTTCTAGTGCTCTTCTAGTGCAAACATTTGCATAGTCGCTTCACCTTAAAATAAAGCTCCTTAAATAACTCAAAAATAATGTAAGGAAAGGCTGTGCCTTTTCATTGGTTGTTTAATTCTTTGCTAGGTAACAACAGTTGAAGATCTTAGCGGCGTAGTAACGGACCTAACGGAGAATAAGAAATACGTCATGCGTGTCGCTGCTAAGAATGACGTTGGCGTTGGTGAATACGCCGAGATTCGCGACGTCATACCCAAATGTCAATTCGGTGAGTGTTTGTGTTTGTTGTCGTCTAATTCATTTCAAACTTGCGCTGAAATGTATAACTCTATGACTATTTGAAAATAAAACCATCAAGCCCTGAGTTAGTGAAAACCCGTATGTACTTTTTTTAAAAGATAACAAAAAGCTGGTTATAATATTATAAAATAATGTACTGTAATGATACGACATAATAATGCAATATAATAATATAGAATTGTACCTATGTATGAGAGATTGGCGTATTTTGCATGGTTGTAGGAAGGCGTTTGTGTGTACAATTTTGAAGATTTCACAATTTAAATTAAATTTTAATCCATTTAACAGAGAAGCCTGGACCACCCGAAGCACCGAAAGTGTTCGACATCTTCAGAACTGAAGCGACCGTTGCTTGGAAACCACCGGAACAAGATGGCGGCACTCCTGTGATTGGCTACAATGTAGAGCGTTGCCTTGCCGGAAGTGCGAGATGGCTGAAGATAAATAAAGCGCCTGTGGCAGAGCTTACTCTCACCGACAAGGTAACGTGTTCGACACAGCTTCATACATGCGAGTCCTAGTGAAAATTAATGAATAACAATAAAATAAAAAGTGAGGGTTGTTTTCAGTGCCAGACTCCAAGAGATGAAATAAGTTGAACAGAAATAACAATAAAATAAATAAATAAAAAAATTAAAAAGGAATAAACTGAAAGCTCCCGTGTTAATTTTTACTACTTAACAAAAATATAAGGTGTGAAAAAAGAAGAACTGTCGATCCTCCAAATTTAATTGTTCTTGAAATGCGTACAGGAACTTGCGGAAGGCAGTGACTACCAGTATAGAATCTGCGCCGTCAACAAAGTGGGAGAAGGCCCACCCAGTTCTCCCTGTCCGCCCTTCACGGCCAAGGACCCCTGGGGTAGGTTCACATTTGGTGTACTTATTTCTGGACGACATGTTCATCTTCAAAGATCGTTTTGGTGCTTTAAATGAAAGCAGTCGATCATGTACTATTTATGTAGTTGGTGACGTTTATTTTTTTTTGTCAGATAATGCGCGTGCGAATACTGGTTGTAGCCTTGTTTCCTCTTCCCTGATTCGTACAAAATTGTCTGTAGGGGCATAAAAAAAGCGATTTTTTTTCCGTATCCGCGAAACGGTACATTTCTGCAAAGGTAATGGGTGTTTTTGATTTCAATACTGATAAAAAACGTACCTTAGTAGAATTTAAAATGATTTATATGCATGATACTTGTAAAATCTAAGTAGAATTTAAAATGGATTTTTTGTACACGATACTTATAGACAAGCCTGGAAAGCCTGGTGTACCCGAATATAAGGACATCAAAGATGGCGCCATTCCCGTCCACTGGAGGGCGCCACTAGACGATGGCGGCGCGCCAATCACAAACTACGTGCTGGAGGTGCGCACCGAGGGCCAATTCACGTGGCGCCGCGTCACGGAGAAGACCATCACCGAGTTGACGTACGTCGCCGTAGGGCTGACTATCGATGACGTGTACGAGTTCCGGGTGGCAGCTGAGAACAAGGCCGGAGTCGGCCCGTTCTCCGACAGCTCGACACCCGTGAAAGCCAAGGAACCCATAGGTACGTAGTTCCGTGCTTTAATACTTACGTTAGTGCATTAAAACGTAACAAAGTACGAAAAAGTTGGACCATTTGCGATTGATTTAAGTAATCAAGATGCTCAAAACTCTTCGTACTGTAAAACATTGGAGATTGAATTGTTCATAGTGATTGAAACCTACATGAAAAGTTATAAAAGCAACGTATGGATATTTGGTGATGCAACAAAGTTCGTTAAAATATTATCACCGAAAAGGAATGCTATAGTGCTATTTCTCGCCTACAGTCGGGGAACCGCCGGAAGTCACCGAAGGACTGAAGGACATGACGGTGACGGCGCCGAATGCAGCCAAGCTGGAGTGTCAGATAGCCCCCGGTGATCCGCGTGCCCAGCTCACGTGGTAGGTGAATTGTGACCGGTACAAGAATGATAGGGGTTTGGGATGATGAGAAGGGCTGGGGCGGGGGGTGGCTGCTGAGATTTGGTCTGCGATCTTTTCATAAAAAAATACAATAAATATCAATAAAACACAGTAATAGCATCTGGTGGCTCAGTATATTTTTATGGCATGCACTTCAAATTTCAGTTTGATTCATCCTGTGTATTTCTATAACTATATCTGGTCCTGGATGTTGAGGACTCTAAATGGTAATGGGAAACTGGGTGAATTAGAGTGCTGACAGTAACCGGGGCGTGATTGACAGGTACAAAGACGGGCGGGAGCTGACGCCTAGCGAGCGCTACGTGTACTCATACGAGGAGGCCGAGGCGTCGCTCACAATACCCGCCACCCGAGGCGACGACGGCGGAAACTACATGGTGAAAGCTAGCAACAAGCTGCGTACCGTCGATACGGACTGTACGCTCACTGTGCATGGTAAGGGCCTGCTCCGTTTGTGGTAACCCCTAACAAATGTCCGAAAATTTCGCTAGATTTCTTTCCGAACTAGATGAACGCGAGCACGATTTTACCGCCTCGTTTGATGTTATCAATAAGTAAACAGAAGTCTGTTTTATTATTTATTTCGCATATAAAGGTTTGGTAATGTATTTTTATGTTTTTTTTCAGCTGCACCTGTAATCACATATGAAGACGCACTTAAAGAACCAGTCGTGCTCAAGTCTGGTAATACCTTGCTCTTGAGTGTCAATATTTCTGGAATTCCAAAGCCAAAGGTGAAGTGGACCTTTGATGATGCCGAGTTGACCATAAAGAAAGGCACTACCATAGAAACAACGGACACATATTCAACACTGACCATAAAAGGCGTGACGGGCGATAATAGGGGGACTTACAAAGTCAGCGCGAAAAATATTGTGGATGAAGTCAGTGCAGAGTTCACAATTCAAATCAAAGGTGATTTCTTTACTCATGTACTGTTCTAATCCGGGATTAAACCAATTAGACGAAAGTTAAATGGTAACATTAAAGGGGTTTGGGTGGGAATGGCCTGTTTCAAAACGAAGCTCTGTTTTCTGACTTGAATTCTACAGAAAAATATATGTGTTTACTTTAAAGCGTGTTTATGTGCAGACAAACCCTCGCCACCACAGAATCTACGCGTGACGGAAGTCAACAAAGATTACGTCATCGTCGCGTGGGATTCCCCCGAATCAGATGGCGGCTCGCCAATTACTGGTTTTGTGGTAGAGAAGCGTGACATGAAGCGAGCCAACTACTTCAAGGTCAGCGAGGTCAAGGCCGACTGCTTTCTTCTCAAGGTCGACAAGCTGGTGGAAGGCAACAAGTACCTGTTCCGTGTCTGCGCTGAGAATGCCATCGGCGCTTCTGATTGGTCCACACTGGATGATGCTGTTGAAGCCAGGCTTCCTTTCGGTGCGTTGTGTTTCAAAAAAATATTAAGCAGCAAATGGATGCTTAAGATAACAATTTACGCAGATCAAGTCATTCGTTGTGCAGTGGTAAAACGAAGAACAACTTTGGGACTTTTTTTTTTTAATTTAGCCTCTAGTTTATTTTCAATGGCAAACCCATGTTCCAGCGTAGGTTTGAGTGTAAGACGTGCAAAAGCAAAATTAATGCGCAACGCCGGCTTACTGTATTACAAGTTGCACCATAGTAAGTTACAACTATTAATAAGTTTAACAAGATAAAGGAATATTGAAGTTACACCAATTTTTAATTGTTGGAGTCACAAATCTTTGGGTCAGTTGAAAGTTATGTTTGTTGTGTAAATAATTCTAAGTTAACCAATTTTGTATGTTTCAGATCCGCCTGGCCCACCTGTCGATCTGTTGGTTGATGACGTCACAAAGACGTCATGCAAATTGACTTGGCAACCACCGGAGAAGGATGGCGGCTCCCCAGTTACAGGTTACTTTATCGAGGTCGCTGCCGGCTATAGCACGCGCTTTAAGAAAGTCAACAAACAGCCAATCAACGCCCTTGAGTTTGCGTATGACCTTGAAGAAGGTGAAACGTATGAATTTCAAGTGTGTGCTGTGAATTTGGCGGGCGTCGGTAAGCCGTCTGCCACGACGGGCAAGTTCACCGCCAAAGATCCCTATGACGTGCCCGGAAAACCAGGTCAACCGGAAGTAGCAGAAATTAAACCGGAGACACTTCCGCTAACATGGAGCAAACCGGAGAATGATGGCGGTGCCAAAATCACTAGCTATATTGTTGAGGCACGAAGAGTGGGGGATATGAAATGGATCCAGATTTCCAAAGATGGCGAGGTCCCAGAGACGAGCTACGACGCCAGGAATTTGAAGGATGGCGAACAGTATGAATTCCGAGTAGCTGCCCAGAACAAAGCAGGAACAGGGCCGCCATCATCTCCCTCGAAACCGCACAAGTTTGGTAAGTAAATAGTTAAAAATCACTAGTTTGTTGGATTGTCTTTATTTCTTAGGTGAAAATAGCGAGGCAAGCCTGACTGATGCAACAGCTATGCAAGGTTCGACGAGAATACAGTGGGAGGGGGGAGTTGTGACGGAAGAGATAGTTCTTTGTTAATGGAGAACGTATCACATTTCCGTTTGGTTTCACGTGTCGGGCGTCTTCTGGTTGTTTCAGTTATCCCGATCGTCTTCCTGTCCCCGCTCCAAGACGTGACGTTGAATGACTTTGGCCTGACGGCGACGTTTGAGTGCGAGGTGTCCAAACCTGGCCTGAAGGCTGAGTGGTATAAGAACGACAAGCAGGTCAGACGCGACGACAAGTATGACATCAAGGTGTCGTCAGGCACGCACACGCTGACGGTGCGTGACGCTGTTCTGGAGGACGTCGCAGACTATACCGCCAAGTTTGACGGCGCGCAGACGACTGCCAAACTCAAGATCAATGGTGAGGTCATTTGCATAATATATGCGTCATATCCTGTTTTATCTGAATGCTTGAATTTAAAGATATGATGTTTATGAATGTGTGGGATGTTATACATTTTTTTTAATTGAGAAGTGTGACGTAACTGCTACATGTCACATGTCACATGTTTATTCGCAGCACCACCAAAGTTCTTGAACACTGCCATGGAAGAGGACCGAGTTTTGAAGGCAGGACAGACAACCAAGATTGAAATCCCGTTCAGCTCAAGTCCCCTGCCCAAGGTCAAGTGGTCCTTCAATGGCGGCAAGATGCCTGTGGATCCAAGACGGATCAAAGAGGAGACTATTATTGGAATGACCTCGCTGGTGCTAGCCAAAGTCACGCGCAAGGACACCGGAAAGTACAAGGTCACGATGGAAAACGAGTTTGGAAAAGCTGAATTCACATTCAACATTACTGTTTTAGGTATGTGGGATGTGAAATCTATGGGACCTGAGGGAAAAACCAAATCAACTCTCAACTATAAATGGATTAGTTATGAACCAAAATCGTATGAACATTCAAAAGAGTAATTTGAAATGAATCGGTTTCTTATGAGTTTCAGATATGCTTGATTTTGTGCAATCTTTGTACAAGTAGTCGTACAGGGTGATTGAACTGAATGCGCCAAGGTAATATATAAAGCTAAAATATATATAAATATGTGTTTTGCATTATTATTAGTGTCAAACCATTATACTAAAATTCTAGATATACACATGTAGTATGTAAATGATTGAGATGTTAATTGAAATTAATTCCAGACAAACCTGGGCCACCGGAAAGTTTCCGCTGCAGCGAAGTGACAGACAGCACCGTGTCTCTGGTGTGGGAACCAGTGAGCGATAATGGCGGCTGTGACGTCATGCAGTACATTGTCGAGAAGCGGGAACCAGGCAAGAGAACGTGGTCCCAGGTCGATATGGTAGAGGAGCTGAAATGCACTGCTAAGAACTTAACTGTAAGTGTATATGGCGATTTAGTTACCGGCTATTTTAAGTTTGGGTAATTTAATTCGGGATTAATATGTGTTCGTGGAGAAAACAGGTTTCGGTTTAGTGCTAGGTGCATATGTGCATTTGTTTTACATATTGATGTGTGTATAAATGTACTCAATAGATTAAAGCTACGATAATGTTAACAGGAAGGACAAGCTTATCTATTCCGTGTTGCGGCCGAAAATGAAGTGGGCGTTGGTGAATTTGTGGAATTGCCCGAGGCAGTGACGCCCAAGAGCCAGCACGGTATGTCCATTTATATAATGTCTTGGAAATTCTTGGAATTCTCGATTTCTTGGAAATTTGTAAATTTTACAAGGTTGTTTTAGTTACATGTTTTAGTAAATCGTTGAATAATTATATCGCCAATTAAAATGCAATTGAGTGGTAAAACACTTAAAAGAAGAACGTATTTTATCACAAAATGGTATTTTCGGGTATGTTTGAAACGAGTAGGTATTGTAAGTTCGAGTACTTATGATCGAACCGTGGTTGGGCCATTGCGTTGAATATTGCCATCTCAAGGTTCTTTCTCAAGCAGAAAGGATAGATACTTGTTTGTCAATAAGTATGTAAATAAGTACCATGAAGTACTGTAAGGATTTGGTATCTGTCATTAGGAGAAACATTAGTGGAAGAAAGAGCAGGTACTTAGTTCATCATTGTGTATTTCGGTATCATGTGATACTGTGTATGGCTTAGGTACTTCATTACTCGTGTAGTACAAAGGTTGAGTTGAGGTTGAAGCTGGATTGCACTGCTTTCGTGAGACGGAGGTTACGGTTAATTGCAATTAAGTTGCATTGTATTATGTTGCAGTCATTGTTACTTGTTACATTATAGGCCATGCCCAAATGCTTGAAGTTTATTTTCCTGATGTGTTTTATTGTAGCTTGGGAAAATAAATCGGTCAGTTGAAATGAGGTATAAATTGAATCATAAAAAGAACTTATTTGTAAGCAATCATGATTTAGGAGAATTGTTTGGCAAATCAAAATCATGCTTTAAATCTCTAAAAATAAAAATAAAAATTTATATAAATGAAAATAAAACCACAAAACTTTTGGGCATCAGTGGATTTTTGTCGGACCACAGATGTTATCTCAGATAAAATTGAAATTTTAAGGAAAACACTGGAAAAGGACACAGACAGACTGCCACCAAATTGGCTTTGTAACACTAAAGCTGATTTCTTGTGATTTCTTAACCAATTTATTTTCTGTTTGTCACAAATCTGAGTTAGAAATAAGGCAAGTCGGAAGTCATTTTTTTGAATTCAACATTTAGTTTTGAGCATGTTTTTTTTTAAACTAAAACAAAAAAAACACATTTTCGCGGAAGAAATGTACCGTTGCCAAGCAACTCAGATTGTTGGAAAATGTTTGAACTTCTCATTTGAAAAATTGTTTAGATTTTTCTGTTGTGAAACTCTTGTTAAAGTCTGTCTCTGTCATCAAAATTTCTTCAGTTTTTTTTTTTTTTTTTTTTTTTTTGGGGGGGGGGGATTTTGTGAAAATTATTTGAAATAAAGCATTTGGCTAAAAGTAAAAGAACAAACAAGCAATTCTGAGGTAATCAGTTCTGTGACTTAATTGTTACGAAAGAAATGTGTGGAAAATAATGAAATCGTGATTGCGTATTGGAAGGTTGTAGGTGATTTTTATAATTAACAAATGTCTCATACACACATATTTTTTTTTTTTCGCTTATTTTCTTTTCTTTGTTTTTCAATTTAATATACAGAAGATTTACACAAAACCGTTTACTGTAATGTTGACTTTGCCCAGACAATCCCGTTAATCTCGGCATTCTCAGTTTTTTTTTTTCGTTTTAATTTCCCGCGAATGCCAAGGCGATTTTAATTTATTCCAAGTAGTTTTCTTCATTTATTTTTTTTTTATTATTTGCAAGGCTATTTTAAGTTGTGCAAGAAAATGTCTATGCATGTGTCTGTTATTTAAAATGATACGAAATTTGGTTAATTATTGATCTCCAATATATTGTATTGAGGGTGAGTATATTTTTATATTTTTCGTATTTTTTATTTACTTTACATCTTGATTGATGCGAACATTATGACATGAAATGTGTATTTTTCACACTTTGTATTGTGACTACCTCGCATTACATATTGGCTAATTTTCGGGCCGCACTTAACATTGTATTTCTATTACTTTTGCCCAGTTGAATCGTCTGTATTTTGTTTAATAGAGATTTTTTTTTTTTAATTGCGGCATTTTTAATTGGAAAGGGTTATGTTAATATCAGATTTATTTATACACTTTCTGCTTGGTCATTCCAATTTTTAGTGATCTCTTGCTATGCTCCTGTAAATCCGGTTCATACTGCTAGTTTCAATATTAACTCATAAATGCCCAGATCCATCCGAAACCCCCAGATTTTATATAATATTGTATAATTGTCTATATAGATAACGTTGACGCCCATTTTTCTGACAAAAATCCTTGAGAGCTGAAACAGCTAATCCACAGTCCTATATTTCCTTCATACATGTTCAACCTAGTGACCACCACGTGTACCCTTGTTTTAACCCTACCCTTGTGACCTGTGTTTATTGTGCAGACCCTCCCGGACCCCCAGAAAACCCACAGGTAAAGGAAATATACAAAGACCACTGCGTGTTGTCATGGAAACCTCCAAAAGAGAATGGCGGCACGGAGATTACTGGTTATCATATCGAACGCCGCCTTACATCAAGCACGCGCTGGATGGTCGCTACCAAGGAGCCAATCACAGAGCTCGAGACAACCGTGGGGGATTTAGTTGAAGGAAACGAATACGAGTTCAGGGTTATGGCCGAAAACAAAGTAGGCCAAGGTCCGCCCAGTTCCCCAACTCAGTCGATGCTTGCGAAAGACCCCTGGGGTAAGAGCCTTGCTTTTCAGTTATTCTTTAAGCTTAAGCAAACCAAATAGCTGTATACAAGGAAAGTCGTATCGATGAGATATATGTTATCTCAGTTTCAACATATGGCATAAATTCGGACTGATCGTGTTTAAAAGTGGACGTTACTTCGGATGCACTTTTGTTGTATTGACATGTATTGCAAAAAAAATCACATTCGATTGCAGAGAAACCAGGCAAGCCTGACAGACCAGTGATAAAAACTTCGACACGAAATTCCGTCACGTTGGCATGGCAACCGCCGGCAAGTGACGGAGGCGCAGACATTATCAATTACGTCATCGAGTACCGTAAAGAAGGTACTTAAAATATTTTGCTTCGTACATTTCCTGAATTTTTGTTTCTTCAAGATAACTTTAGGAAGTAATATTGGTGACTGTTAATAAATAAACTGGGTATCCTAAACTTTTTGCATGTTATTATCCTCCGTGTAACGGAGGGATATAGTTATGAGTTTGTCTGTGTGTCCGCATGCGTGTCCGGTCTGTATTTCCGAAACTGTAAGTCGGATTGTTTTGAAATTTCACAAATTTTCTGTCAAAATGACACTGTTTTGAAATTTAGTAAAAAGTAGCATTCATACATTTTTATCGGCATAATGGAACGTCGAGTCCGGGCTATATCTCCGAACCTGTATTATCGGCATAATGGAACGTCGAGTCCGGGCTATATCTCCGAACCTGTAGGCCAAACGGATAGAACATATATTAAAGATGTCAAACGTTGTATTTTTGTTCGGAATCATGAAAATTCACGAAGTGACAGTATTTTTGAAATTGGGTAAAATTTAGCATAAATTTAATTCTGTCCGCATGATGGAATGTGTGCAACGTTATGTTTTTATACAGATTCATAAATAGCAAAAGGAAAGTTTTTTCGGTCATTAAAACATTTCACACACGGATAGAGCACATATTGAAGGTGTGGAACGTCGTATTTTTTGTTCGGATTCATGAACAATTCTCAAAATGACAGTATTTTGAAATTTGGTAAAGCTTTGCGTTTTGATATAATTTTGTCCGCGTAATTGAAGTGCCGTCAAGGGCCTGTCTCCAAAACTTTTCTTCTTATTTGTTTTATTTCACACACGGCTGAAACATGTACTTGAAATTGCCAAAATATATATATTTTTTTCAAATATAAAGTTTAGCTTTTGTCGAAATTTAAAAATGCAAAACTACTAGAATTGTAACAAACATGATGAAAGTGACAATAGTGTGGCATTTTCAAAACCGAATATTTTTGCAACGATTACCGGAGATCCTGTCCCGCTGAGGCTGTAGTTTATTTTCGTTTTCAAAAGTACATATTTAACGCATGTCTGGAAATACAATAATATCCAGCTTGTTAGCCAATGAAGACTTTGAATTTCTAAAAAAATTTACGTCTTATGGTCTGTACCGGTAAATGCCTTGTTAACTTAATATTAAAGTGAAGTGTACTCTCAACGTAGATCGATGGCAAACTTACTTCTTATTGGTTTTTTTTCTAGACTGTTGTTGTATTTACCTTCTAGGGGAATTTAAATGGGTCACGGCCAATAAAAATTACGTGACTGACCTAAGTTACAAGGTCAAGGGCCTGGTCAAGGACGCTGTGTACGAGTTCAGGATATCGGCAGAAAACAAAGCCGGGGTGGGTCCGGCATCCGAACCGGCAGAAATGAGGGCGAAGACTCCCGTCGGTGAGTTCTGACGCACTGTTCCGCATATTTGTGTGAATTTTAGATGTCTGTTGAATTAATGTGGAGAAATTATTGAGATATTCTCAGTAAAGTGCTATATTTGAGAGCTAATGGTATGCATTTCGGTGTCGTGTTGTCTTTGGTATGAGATATTTTTTTTTTTTTTTTTTTTTTTCATTTCTTCCCTACATGTATAAAACCTTTTTAAATAGAGTGAGAACAAATAATTATTATGTGACTGAGAATATGTTGAAATTTTTATGTGACCATATTTTTTTAGGTTTTCACTAACAAATTTGAAAAGTATCTTAGTTCAACTAACGCACTTTCCAAGTAGATTAGTGAAAAAAAATAACACACAGAAATTTCAAAATGTTCACAGTTACATAATTCATTATCATTTTTTTTTATAATACGGGGTTAGTATCCAAAATACTTTTGTATTAATTTCTATTTAAAAAAAAATATTACGAGTAAAAAAAAAACCCTGATTGTAACTAGTGTACAGTTTTGTAGCTTTTATTGTGACTTTTAGATTACTCATAAAATGTTGATTGTTTCAGTTGGAAAGGCTCCAGAAATCCTTACAGACCTTGAGGATAGCACCGTAACCGCACCCAAAACTGCCGAAATGGAATGTTCCGTCGATCTGGGCGACCCCAAATCTTCCCTCAAGTGGTTTAAAAACGACAAGGAAATTTCAGCCAATAAGAAGTACGCCATGACAATGGAGGGAAGTGTTGCTAAGTTGGTTGTCAAGGATACTGAATTCAGCGACGGCGCATGGTATAGGGTAGAAGCGAGCAACAAGCTGGGAAGAGCCGAGAGTCAGTGTACGCTCACTGTCAGCTGTAAGTCACGTGTTCAAAATTCGCGTTCACTCTATGTGACATGGGACTGTGCCGTGAATTTTGGTTCATTTTCATTTTAAACTAATTTTTGTAATTGATAAGTTGAAGCTGGTATAATGCCCATGGTAAGTATTTTCTTTCAAGGGGTGTGGGGATAGGCTTTTAAACTGGATAGAAATTGCAAGAGTTTGACTTCAACTGTTAGAAACTTATATTGCCACTTTACCTCCGATCACAGAGAGAAGAGTGTCTTAATTTTCAGGCGCCCCAAAACTCACGTATGATTCGCAGTTCGGGGAGAGAATTGTCCGCAAAGCAGGAAATAACCTTGAAATAGAGGCCAGTGTGACAGGCCAACCAAAGCCGTCGTGCACCTGGTTCTATAATGACACAGAACTCGTCACAATTGGAGACGTTTTGGTTAAAACTGTGGACAACAACACGGTTGTAAAAGTGTCTAATATCACTGGAGATAATAGCGGAAAGTACCGGCTTGTGGCGGAAAACAAAGTCGGAACCGACGAGGCTGACTTTGATGTGTTGGTCCAAGATCGACCATCGCCGCCACTGAATCTGCGAATCAAAGAAGTGGGCAAAAATCACGTGGTCATCACGTGGGAGCATCCGAAAAGCGACGGAGGAGCTGAAGTAACCGAATTTGTGATTGAGAAGAAAGATGCCAGTAAAACTAACTACGTAAATGCTGGAACTACTGACGCCTCCACACATGAGCTCAAGGTCAGGGAGTTTTATGTTTCATATTTTACCGAATGGTAAGAAGCATGGTATGACATCGAAACTAGTTTTTTCCAGTTTCCTCCCTCAATCGTTCGATCTGTATGTGTCTTACTTTTGGGAAAAGGACGTTTTAAGTCAAAGTTGTATATAAATTTACAGAACACATGTAGGCACTGACTATAAATAGAAATACTTATGACGAATGTTTGATTCAGTTGTTTTGTGATATTTGAAATGGCGGTATTGTGTTCATTTACAGGTTGAAAAACTTGTAGAAGGAAAAGAATACTACTTCCGCATATGCGCCGAGAATGCCATTGGAGCTTCAGACTGGACAACCACGGTGGAGCCAATCAAGGCTCGCCTCCCATTTGATCCTCCTGGCCCACCCAAGCAAGTGGACGTGAGCGATATTACCAGCAGCTCGTGCTTGCTTTCTTGGCAACCTCCAGAATTCGATGGAGGAAAACCGATAACGGGATACTACGTGGAGAAACTTTCTGGATCGAGGTGGATTAAGGTAAACTATGTCGCCACATAGTACATTTACACGCGTTTCTTTACAAATAAATCCATGAACGATATTTAAATGTTGCATTTCAATATCCTACTGTTAAACTTGTGGTTAAATTCAGAGCAAATTTAACATTTTTGTGCACTGAAACAGGTGAACAGGAAGCCGATCAACAAATTGATGCTAGCCATTAATGACTTGATAGAAGGATCGGAGTGTAAGTATCGAGTGTGCGCCGAGAATGAGGCCGGAGTCGGAAAGCCTTCGGAAACCACTGGCTTGTTTACGGTGAGTTATGCTAAGAGATGGAGACCAAAAATGTTAATGCTTTAAGAAAGTGCATTAAAGTGATGTAATTGGGTAAATTAGCCCATAGGTGGAACAGTTGGCTGCAAGTAATTTTTTGCTTGATTTTAATGCTTCAGCAATATACATAATACTAATTTTCCCGGTTACCTCGGGGATATAATGCTAAATTATAGCTCTTTAGTGCTTAAACTAGTTGCACCGTGATTGACGATTGCAGGCGAAGGATCCGTTTGAGATCCCAGGCCGGCCAGATGCCCCAGTAGTTGACGAAATAACTGCGGAATCAGCGACTATAAGCTGGAAGCCCCCGGCCAGTGATGGCGGCGCGCCCGTCAATAACTACAAAATGGAGTACAAACCACGTGCAGATATGAACTGGAAGGTTGGTAACAGTTATTTCATGAGATTATTATTCCAGTTGAAGGAAAAATTTCAAGCAAACACCATTCTTTAACAATTAGATCGAGCAAGATTGATTTGGGTCTGTCTGTTACGATGTTACAAATATATTGTTATCGCTTCCAAAAGGTGGCGAGTAAGACTATTCCAGACACGTCGACGACAGTGGGCGGGCTGAAAGAAGGCGTCGAGTACGAGTTCCGCGTGTCTGCCGAGAATAAAGCAGGCGTCAGCCAACCTTCACAGCCCTCAGCCCCAGCTAAATACGGTAATTTTGAAGGCGTGCAAAATACATGGCTAAAATATTTTACAAGACATGTTTAAGACACTGTTTTTGTTGTACCTTATATAATTATCAGAAGCTGGACATATTTTTAAATAATAAAACTAGTATTAATCTGATTGATTCTTTTGATGGTTCTAGTGGAAGCAATTGTGTTTACCAAAGAACTTGACAACCTTGAGCTGACAGAAATGAACGTGAAAGCGACGTTTGAATGTGAAATTTCAAAGCCCGGACTTCGCGTGGAGTGGTACAAAGGTGATCAAAAACTGCGTCGTGACGATAAATACGACATCGTAGCTGACGGCAAAGTCCACCGCATGACAGTCAGTGACGTGACGTCAGATGATGTGGGGGAGTACAAGGCGACGTACGAGAAATTAAGTACCGCGGCCAAGCTCTCCTTAGCAGGTGATACATGAGATATGGACGCCAAAAAGAATAAGAAGTAGAGCGACCGTTATCTTTGAATATATGAAAGATTATAAATGAAGTCTGGTTTCGAATTGAAGCTATCCTAATTAAGTAAAAAATGGTATAAATAAGGCTTTCTACGGGTGGCCCTTCGTTGCAGATCCGTCCTTACGTTTTTTTTTTTTAAATTTTTTTGTGTTTATGTTTTTTTTTCAGTTCCACCAAGTATAGCGGAACATTCCTACCAGGACAAGCTGACTGTCAAGGCAGGCAGTAGCTTCAACATTGAAATCCCATTCCGAGCATATCCACTACCCAAGGCTACGTGGCGCTACAAGGGCGGCAAACTTCCTGACAAGCGCCGCTTCCAGTCAGATTGCATCTCTTGTCTCACTACAATGGCAGTTGCCAAAGTGAAAACTTCTGATAAGGGTATGACTTTGGCGTTAGGAAATTGTCATAAGAAAAAACTAAAAGAAACGAATACAGTCAAAGCCCCGCACGCCATTTGAAGATGAAGAAAATGACAAAATGTAGTAAATATTTGTATTCTAACGTAAAGTTTATATTTCAATTATAGGACCATATTCCGTGGAAATTTCCAACAAGCATGGGAAGTGCGTTTTCACAATCGAACTAGTCGTCATTGACAAACCAGGGCCTCCAGAGAATCTCAAGGTCACAGTTGTGACGGAAAATTCCGTGTCCATCAAGTGGGAGGAGCCAATAGATGACGGAGGCGCGAACGTCTTTGGTTACGTCATAGAAAAGAAAGAAGGTTTGTATAGAAAGAATTTTGTATTTGGTCTGTCTGAAAGAAAAATACCACGCCAGATAATGAATGTCAATGTTATTTTTGGAAAATGGAACTTCTTGACCATACTTGAAATTCTTGATGTGAAATATTAATGTTAGTGTTAACATGCAGTATTAATGTTAATTTATATGACGTGAACATAGGTTTCATGGAAATAACGGAACATTTAACCCAGAACTGATTATGGCATTTCCGTCGTTAGCGGAAGAATTCCGCAATAATGTGCTATATGTGCTATAATAATCGTGCCTAGAATCACCAGTCTGTTGTACGATGAGTTTATATTACTTTGTAGGAAGCCGAGATTGGACTCGTGTAGACGAAACTGAAGAACTCGAATACACAGTGGACGGCCTGGTCGAGGGGGCTTCATATGGTCTGCAAGTTGCCGCAGAGAATTCTGTCGGTGTTGGGCCGTTTGTGTACCTGCCCAGACCCATCATCCCAAAGAGTCAGCATGGTATGTCTTTGTAACCTTTCGTCACTCCATTATGTTCACCTTCTGGTGTAATTTATGTTTTAGTTTATTTCTCTTTCCAGAAATATAAATTGAGAAAATAATCATGGATTGAATATGTGTGCTTTACGCTTTGTTTGTGATTTCTATGCGACTCATGAATAAGAAACTATCGTTTCTTTCTTTTCTTTCTTAGAACCACCTGGCCCTCCGGAAAATCCACAGGTCAAGGAAATGTACAAAGACCACTGCATGTTATCATGGGAGCCTCCAAAAGAAGATGGTGGTTCGGAGATCACTGGTTATCAAATCGAGCGTCGCCTTACAACAAGTGCGCGCTGGATGGCTGCTACCAAGGAGCCAATCACCGAGCTCGAGACCACCGTGGGGGATCTAGTTGAAGGAAACGAATACGAGTTCAGAATTGTGGCCGAAAACAAAGTAGGCCAAGGTCTACCTAGTGCACCAACTCGACCACTGCTTGCCAAAGATCCATGGGGTAAGCCTGAATGTTCAGATATGTATATATTTGTTAATCTGTGGTTTCATAATTGCTGGCCACTTGCGTCGCTTATCGCTTATCGCTCCGTAACTGATTTTTCCCTGTTCTGCAGATAAACCAGGCAAGCCAGACAAGCCAGTCTTAAAGAGTGTAACGAGCAAATCTGTGACCTTGACATGGCAACCACCCTCCAGCGACGGCGGCACCGAGATCTTCAGTTATGTCATAGAATACCGAAAAGAAGGTAATAAACATTCTCCGCTAGTTTTATCGTAACATTACTGTTTTTTGTTTCTTTTTTCCAAAGATTCACTCTAACAATAATTACATTTTGAAGATAACAGTTGCGAAAGTGTCAAAATGCGAGAGCATTTGAGAAAACGCTACGGAGCGTTGCGAAATCAAAAAGCATCTTTTTAAACTGGCTTATTTGGGAAGTTGTTGTCATTGTGCAAACTGAAATGTGTTGGTGTTTTCCACGCAGGAGAGTACAAGTGGACTGTTGCCAACAAGGATCATGTGACTGACCTAAGCTACAAGGTCAAGGGCTTGGTCAAGGACGCTGTGTACGAGTTCAGAATATCAGCAGAAAACAAAGCCGGGGTGGGTCCGGCCTCCGAACCAGCAGAAATGAGGGCCAAGACTCCAGTTGGTAAGAAAAAAATAGATGAGCTTAAGGAGTTACTGTAGAATAGCATGTGTCTGAGAGTACTTTAAGGATAAAAAGAAACATGCGAACATCGTCCCTGGGTGTAAATTCTACTAACTAAACATTTTCCTAGAAGTATGCTTTGTTGAAGATATTAGTTTATTGGCAAATAGTTCCAATATCTTATTGAGACCTGTTTCCAACATTCTACTTTGCGCATGAAATGTTTTTGTTTCTTGGTATTTTAGTTGGCAGCCCTCCCGAAATTCTGGACGATCTTACGGACCTCACCATCACGGCTCCGAAAACTGCCGAACTAGAATGTTCCATTGATTTGGGCGACCCGAAAGCTATCGTGAAGTGGTTCAAAAACGACAAGGAGATTATACCCAATAAGAAGTACTCTGTAACAATGGAGGGAAGTGTTGCTAAGTTGGTTGTCAAGGATACAGAGTTCAATGACGGTGCGTGGTATAGGATAGAAGCGAGCAACAAACTTGGAAGAGCCCAAAGTCAGTGCACGCTCACTGTCCATTGTAAGTACTCGACATTTTTTGTGACGTCATGAGCCTGCCTCGTTTCGTGTCTGTGTATACCTAAGAGTGGAATACCATGATTTAATTTATAGAAGGGATCCATATGACCATTTTAAAATGTGAATGTGCTCTGTTGTTGTAGAAACATTTTATTGTATTCTAATGATATTATTTTCATCAATTCTTGCGGAGAAACTTGTCCCGTTTCACATAATTTATCACTCGCTTACAGGTGCTCCTAAGATATCCTATGATTCCTCGCTCGCTGAGAAAACCATCCTAAAGGCCGGGGATAACCTCGAAATAAATGCTGAGGTGGTCGGTCATCCGAAACCGTCCTGTACGTGGTTCTGTGGAGAAAAAGAACTCCTCACGGTTGGGGACGTACTTGTGAAATCCCAGGACACGAGCAATTCTTTGAAATTGTCACATATCAGTGGCGATAATAGCGGAAATTATCGACTTGTGGCTGAAAACAAGGTCGGAACCGATGAAGCAGAATTTGAGGTACTCGTCAAAGATCGGCCGTCTCCGCCGTTGAATCTGCGAGTAACGGAGGTTGACAAGAATCACGTTGTCATCACTTGGGAGGATCCGAAAACTGACGGAGGCGCGAAAATTACCGAATTTGTGGTTGAAAAGAAAGATGTCAGCAAAACGAACTTCATGAATGCTGGAACTGCAGATGCCTCCACACATGTGCTCAAGGTATGGATTCCATCGTAACAAGAATTCAGCTCATTGCATAAATAACATCCATCGATATGGATGTCAGATGATATTTATGCTTTAGTTTTTTTAAGTGTTGATTTTGTTCAATACAGCAGATGGTTGATAAGTCGAACCACACTTTATCGAGAGCAAATACGCAAGACATCTATTATTCGAGGTATCGATTAAAGAAATAAGTAGGATGACAAATTACTGGATCAGTTTTATTGTTCGGGTTCGACTAATCGAAGTTTTAGCTTTATCCAATTGAAAATTAGTAATTATAAAACATTTTAAATTTATGGCCTCTTCATTATACGTGAGTTGGGTCTTCGCAGGTGGCAAAACTAGTAGAAGGCAACGAATATTTCTTCCGCGTATGCGCCGAGAATGCCGTCGGAGCTTCTGATTGGACAACCACGGAGGAGCCAATCAAGGCTCGCCTCCCATTTGATCCTCCTGGCCCACCGAAGCAGGTGGACGTGAGTGATATTACCAGCAGCTCGTGCTTGCTTTCTTGGCAACCTCCAGAATTCGATGGAGGAAAACCAATAACCGGATACTACGTGGAGAAACTTTCTGGATCGAGGTGGATTAAGGTTAGGATTGGTTTGATTTGGACAGTGATCTGAAATTGTTCGCCATTATCTTCCCTCCTATTTTATCATAAATTGTACAGTTTGTATGAATGTATTTTATCATTTGTGTTTTGATATCAATAAATTTATTACGTTACAATTTTTGGGAAATACTACAACTGATTATGTTTGAACCCTGAACTTTTCTACGAAAAGACATTTTTCTCTGTAATAGCCATGTGTATTTGCTGTAAACAGGTAAATAGGAAACCAATCAACAAATTGAAGCTGGCCATTGATGACTTGATAGAGGGGTCGGAGTGTGAGTACCGAGTGTGCGCCGAAAATGAGGCCGGGCTCGGAAAGCCTTCGGACACAACGGGTTCTTTCAAGGTTAGTTGTTTTCTAGATTAAAATATTGAAATTGTAACATGGCTTGTGTGAAATAATGAGTTTCTTTTATTGATTCGATTTTTTGTACGCCATTTATTGTTCGGCGCAATGCCTGATGTGATTTGTAGGCGAAGGATCCGTATGAGATCCCAGGTCGTCCGGACGCCCCAGTGGTGGACGAGGTAACAGCGGAGTCGGCGACTATAAGCTGGAAGCCCCCGGCCAGTGATGGCGGCGCGCCCGTCACTAACTACAGTGTGGAATACAAACCTCGCGCTGACATGGCGTGGAAGGTATGTGTCGCGTACTTATCTAAAAAAAAGAAGGTTTTAGCAAGTAATTTTACACAACGGGAGTATCCTCCATGAAACTGCTGTAATGGATTTTTCATTCTTATATGTTAAGTTCTTTTACAGATCGATCAGATGTAAAACGGTTATATTTTGTAACACAATACAATAGTGTGAATATATGTTATAGTTAAATGCCGAGTTTATTTTTGTGCAGTATTTAATAATCTGAATACTTCGGCCAAATAATAAAATAATTATGTTCAACAAGATGTATTGTTTGGCATATTTGTGATTTGTGATACAGGTGGCGAGCAAGACTATTCCAGACATCTCGACAACAGTATGCGGACTGAAGGAAGGGGTCGAATACGAGTTCCGCGTGTCTGCCGAGAATAAAGCAGGCATCAGCCAACCCTCACAGCCCTCAGCCCCAGCTAAATACGGTAATCTGAAGTCTTGGGATATACATGACTAAAATATTTTACAAAACATGTTTAAGACACTGTTTTTGTTGTGACTTAGATAATTATCAGAAGCTTGACAGATGTTTGAATAATGAAACTAGTATTAATCTGATTGATTCTTTTGATGGTTCTAGTGGAAGCAATTGTGTTTACCAAAGAACTTGACAACCTTGAGCTGACAGAAATGAACGTGAAAGCGACGTTTGAATGTGAAATTTCAAAGCCCGGACTTCGCGTGGAGTGGTACAAAGGTGATCAAAAACTGCGTCGTGACGATAAATACGACATCGTAGCTGACGGCAAAGTCCACCGCATGACAATCAGTGACGTGACGTCAGATGATGTGGGGGAGTACAAGGCGACGTACGAGAAATTAAGTACCGCGGCCAAGCTCTCCTTAGCAGGTGATACATGAGATATGGACGACAAAAAGAATAAGAAGTAGAGCGACCGTTATCTTTGAATATATGAAAGATTATAAATGAAGTCTGGTTTCGAATTGAAGCTATCCTAATTAAGTACAAAATGGTATAAAGTAAGGCTTTCTCCGGGTGTCCCTTCGTTGCAGATCCGTCCTTACGTTTTTTTTATTTTTTTGTGTTTATGTTTTTTTTTCAGTTCAACCAAGTATAGCAGAACATTCCTACCAGGACAAGCTGACTGTCAAGGCAGGCAGTAGCTTCACCATTGAAATCCCATTCCGAGCGTATCCACTACCCAAGGCTACGTGGCGCTACAAGGGCGGCAAACTTCCGGACAAGCGACGCTTCCAATCAGATTGTATCTCTTGTCTCACTACAATGGCAGTTGCCAAAGTGAAAACTTCTGATAAAGGTATGACTTTGGTGTTAGGAAATTGTCAAAATAAACTAAAAGAAACGAATACAGTCAAAACCCCACACGCCATTTGAAGATGAGGAAGATGACAAAATGTAGTAAATATTTGTATTCTAAGGTAAAGTTCATATATATCAATTATAGGACCATATTCCGTGGAAATTTCCAACAAGCATGGGAAGTGCGTTTTCACAATCGAACTAGTCGTCATTGACAAACCAGGGCCTCCAGAAAATTTCAAGGTCACAGCTGTGACAGAAAATTCCGTGTCCATCAAGTGGGAGGAGCCAATAGATGACGGAGGCGCGAACGTCTTCGGTTACATGATAGAAAAGAAAGAAGGTTTGTATTGAAAGAACTGTGTATTTGATCTGTTTGAAAAAATATCGAAAACCCATGATAATGAGTGTCAATGTTAACATGCAGTATTAATGTTAATTTATATGACGTAAAAATAGGTTTCAAACATTTCATGGAAGTAACGGAAAGTTTAACCCAGAACCGATTATGTTATTTCCTTCGTTAGCGAAGAATTCCGCAATAATCTACTACAATAATCGTGCGTAGAATCACCAGTCTGTTGTACGATGAGTTTGTATTACTTTGTAGGAAGCAGAGAGTGGACTCGTGTAGACGAAACTGAAGAACTCGAATACACGGTGGACGGCCTGGTCGAGGGGGCTTCATATGGTCTGCAAGTTGCCGCAGAGAATTCTGTCGGTGTTGGGCCGTTTGTGTACCTGCCCAGACCCATCATCCCAAAGAGTCAGCATGGTATGTCTTTGTAACCTTTCGTCACTGCATTATGTTCACCTTCTGGTGTAATTTATGTTTTAGTTTATTTCTCTTTCCAGAAATATAAATTGAGAAAATAATCATGGATTGAATATGTGTGTTTTACGCTTTGTTTGTGATTTCTATGCGACTCATGAATAAGAAACTATCGTTTCTTTCTTTTCTTTCTTAGAACCACCTGGCCCTCCGGAAAATCCACAGGTCAAGGAAATGTACAAAGACCACTGCATGTTATCATGGGAGCCTCCAAAAGAAGATGGTGGTTCGGAGATCACTGGTTATCAAATCGAGCGTCGCCTTACAACAAGTGCGCGCTGGATGGCTGCTACCAAGGAGCCAATCACCGAGCTCGAGACCACCGTGGGGGATCTAGTTGAAGGAAACGAATACGAGTTCAGAATTGTGGCCGAAAACAAAGTAGGCCAAGGTCTACCTAGTGCACCAACTCGACCACTGCTTGCCAAAGATCCATGGGGTAAGCCTGAATGTCCAGATATATATATATATATATTTATATATATATATATATATATATTTATATATATATATATATATATATATTTATATATATATATATATATATATATTTATATATATATATATATATATATATATATATATATATATATATATATATATATATAATACACTGTTAATCTGTGGTTTCTTAATTGCTGGCCACTTGCTTCGCTTATCTTATCGCTCTTTTAATGATTTTTTTCCTGTTCTGCAGATAAACCAGGCAAGCCAGACAAGCCAGTCTTAAAGAGTGTAACGAGCAAATCTGTGACGTTGACATGGCAACCACCCTCCAGCGACGGCGGCACCGATATCTTCAATTATGTCGTAGAATACCGAAAAGAAGGTAATAAACATTCTCCGCTAGTTTTATCGTAACATTACTGTTTTTTTTTTTTTTTCGAAAGATTTACTCTAACAATAATTACATTTTGAAGATAACAGTTGCGAAAGTGTCAAAATGCGTAAGCATTGGTGTTTTCCACACAGGAGAGTACAAGTGGACTGTTGCCAACCAGGATCATGTGACTGACCTAAGCTACAAGGTCAAGGGCCTGGTCAAGGACGCTGTGTACGAGTTCAGAATATCAGCAGAAAACAAAGCCGGGGTGGGTCCGGCCTCCGAACCAGCAGAAATGAGGGCCAAGACTCCAGTTGGTAAGAAAAAAATAGACGAGCGTAAGGACTTACTGTAGAATAGCATGTGTCTGAGAGTACTTTAAGGATAAAAAGAAACATGCGAACATCGTCCTGGGTGTAAATTCTACTAACTAAACATTTTCCGAGAAGTATGCTTTGTTGAAGATATTAGTTTAATAGCAGATAGTTCCAATATCTTATTGAGACCTGTTTCCAATTTATACTTTACGCATGAAATGTTTTTGTTTCTTGGTATTTTAGTTGGCAGCCCTCCCGAAATTCTGGACGATCTTACGGACCTCACCGTCACGGCTCCGAAAACTGCGGAACTGGAATGTTCCATCGCTTTGGGCGACCCAAAAGCTATCGTGAAGTGGTTCAAAAACGACAAGGAGATTACACCCAATAAGAAGTACACTGTAACAATGGAGGGAAGTGTTGCTAAGTTGGTTGTCAAGGATACGGAGTTCAATGACGGTGCATGGTATAGGATAGAAGCGAGCAACAAACTTGGAAGAGCCCAAAGCCAGTGCACGCTCACTGTCCATTGTAAGTACCCGACATTTTCTGTGTCGTCAGGGGCCTGCCCGTTTTGTGATATGTGTATGCCTAAGAGTGGAATTCCATGATTTAATTTATAGAAGAGAACCGTATGACCATCGTAAAATGTGAATGTGCTCTGTTGTTGTAGAACCATTTTATTGTATTCTAAATGGTATTGTTTTGATCAGTTCTTGCGGAGAAACTTGTCCCGTTTCACATAATTTATCTCTCGCTTACAGGTGCTCCTAAGATTTCCTATGATTCCTCGCTCGCTGAGAAAATCATCCGAAAAGCCGGGGGTAACCTCGAAATAAATGCTGAGGTGGTCGGTCATCCGAAACCGTCCTGTACGTGGTTCTGTGGAGAAAAAGAACTCCTCACGATTGGGAACGTACTTGTGAAATCTGAGGACACGAGTAATTTTCTGAAAGTGTCAAATATCAGTGGCGATAATAGCGGAAATTATCGACTTGTGGCTGAAAACAAGGTCGGAAGCGACGAAGCAGAATTTGAGGTACTCGTCAAAGATCGGCCGTCTCCGCCGTTGAATCTGCGAATAAGGGAGGTTGACAAGAATCACGTCGTCATCACTTGGGAGGATCCGAAAACTGACGGAGGCGCTAAAATTACCGAATTTGTGGTTGAAAAGAAAGATGTCAGCAAAGCAAACTTTATAAATGCTGGAACTGCAGACGCCTCCACACATGTGCTCAAGGTATGGGTTCGATTTTCACAAGAATTCAGCTCCTTGCATTAATAACATCCATCGATATGGATATCAGATGATATTTATGCGTTAGTTTTTTAAAGTGTTGGTTTTGTTTAATAAAGCAGGTACTAAGTCGAACAGCGTTGGATCTAGAGCAAATATCGAAGACATCAATTATTCGAGGTATCGATTAGAGAAATAAGTAGGATGTTAAATAACTTGATCAGTTTTATTGTTTGGGTTCGACTAATCGAAGCTTTAGCTTTATCCAATTGAACATTAATAATTATAAAACATTTTAAATTTTTGCCCCTTCATTATGCGTGTGGTGGTTCTTCGCAGGTGGCAAAACTAGTAGAAGGCAACGAATATTTCTTCCGCATATGCGCCGAGAATGCCGTCGGAGCTTCTGATTGGACAACCACAGAGGAGCCAATCAAGGCTCGCCTCCCATTTGATCCTCCTGGCCCACCCAAGCAGGTGGACGTGAGTGATATTACCAGCAGCTCGTGCTTGCTTTCTTGGCAACCTCCAGAATTCGATGGAGGAAAACCAATAACCGGGTACTACGTGGAGAAACTTTCTGGATCGAGGTGGATTAAGGTTAGGATTGGTTTGATTTGGACAATGATCTGAAATTGTTCGCCATTATCTTCCCTCCTATTTGATCATAAGTTGTACAATTTGTATGAATGTATTTTATCATTTGTGTTTTGATATTAATAAATTTATTACGTTATAATTTTTGGGAAATACTACAACTGATTATGTTTGAACCCTGAACTGTTATACCGAAAGATCTTTTTCTCTTCCTGATTTAGATACTGTAAACATGTGTATTTGCTGTAAACAGGTCAACAGGAAACCAATCAACAAATTGAAGCTGACCATTGATGACTTGATAGAGGGGTCGGAGTGTGAGTACCGAGTGTGCGCCGAGAATGAGGCCGGGCTCGGAAAGCCTTCGGACACGACGGGTTCATTCAAGGTCAGTTGTTTTCGAGATTAAAATATTGAAATTGTAAGCATGGCTTGTGTGAAATAATGAGTTTCTTTTATTGATTCGATTTTCTTAACGCCACTTATTGTTCGACGCAATGCCTGATGTGATTTGTAGGCGAAGGATCCGTATGAGATCCCAGGTCGTCCGGACGCCCCAGTGGTGGATGAAATAACAGCGGAGTCGGCTACTATAAGCTGGAAGCCCCCGGCCAGTGATGGCGGCGCGCCCGTCACTAACTACAGCGTGGAATACAAACCTCGTTCTGACATGGTGTGGAAGGTATGTGTCGCGTACTTGTCGAAAATAAAGTTTTAGCATGTTATTTTAGACAACGTTTGTATCCTGCATGAAACTGCTGTAATAGATTTTTCATGTTCATATGTTTAGTTCTTTTACAGATCGATCAGATGTAAAACGGTTGTATTTTGTAACACAATACAAGATAGTGAATAAATATTACAGTTAAATGCCGAGTTTGTTTTTGTACAGAATTTAATATGGTGAATACTTCGGTCAAATCCGTAAAATAATTATGTTCAACAAGATGTGTTGTTTGGCATATTTGTGATTTGCCAACTACAGGTGGTGAGCAAGGCTATTCCAGACACGTCGACAACAGTGGGCGGACTGAAGGAAGGGGTTGAGTACGAGTTCCGCGTGTCTGCGGAGAATAAAGCAGGCGTCAGCCAGCCCTCGCAGCCCTCAGGCCCAACCAAATATGGTAGGTTTAAAATGCACGCTAGGTTGTGGGCTCAGTCGGATATCACATCAACAAAAGGATACTATTGATGAATTACTTTGCCATAGTTCGGTTGATTGATATTGGGAGCCTTAGAAAAACAAACTTTTTTTGTGACACAATGTTAAAATGGAAATTCATTTTACTCAGAATACAATAGTTTCTTTTTATTTTCAGTGGATTTGCGAGCTTTGCCATACCTTAAATGTTCACTGTTCAGGTTTTGAAATTCTATAAAGTAGCAACAGAGCTCAAGCTTTAATTCTTTTTCCTATTCAGTTGAAGAAGTTGTGTTTAACAAAGAACTGGACAACCTTGAGCTCACAGAAATGAACGTGAAAGCGATGTTTGAATGTGAAATTTCAAAATCCGGACTTCGCGTGGAGTGGTACAAGGGTGACCGGAAATTACGTCGTGACGACAAGTACGACATCGTAGCTGACGGCAAAGTCCACCGCATGACGGTCAGCGATGTGACGTCAGATGACGTGGGGGAGTATAAGGCGACGTACGAAAAATTAAGTACCGCGGCCAAGCTCTCGTTAGCAGGTATTCTTATGACGGTGTATTTGTGAAAAGTATGTGAAAGCGTAACAAGTACTAGCACTATCTCTACTCTGCATTTAGTACTTGTTTTTTTTAAATGGAAGACCATTGTTGTGATGTTAGCATAACCTCCCCCCACCCTTCCCTCAATTTTTTATACGTTTTGGCATATCTAAACGTTAGCTCAGGTAGATTGTAGCCATTAAATGTAAAATTCGTTTTAGTTTATTTGTCATGTTTGACCTTTGTGGAAGTGAGTTTTATGTGTTAAATTTTGTGCACACATTTTCAGTTCCCCCAAGTATATCCGACCACTCCTATGAAGACAAATTAGTGGTTAAGGCAGGCAGTAGCTTCACCATTGAAATCCCATTCCGAGCGTATCCACTGCCCACGGCTACGTGGCGCTACAAGGGCGGCAAACTTCCGGACAAGCGACGCTTCCAATCAGATTGCATATCTTGTCTCACTACAATGGCAGTTGCCAAAGTGAAAACTTCTGATAAAGGTGTGTGTTGACATTACATAGACCGGGTGTTATATAATGAGTAACAATAACCTTTGAAAAAATATGTTGATATTGACCAAGTTACCATTTTTGAAGTAGATAATACATTAGAGTAATCAAGATATTTGAAGTTTATTAATACAAAAGAACAAGAGAGGATATTATCTGTTACAGGGCCATACTCTGTGGAAATTTCCAACAAGTATGGGAAATGCACGTTTAAGATTGATCTTGTTGTCCTGGACAAACCGAGTGCGCCGGAAAATCTCAAGGTCACAGAGGTGACGGAAAATTCCGTGTCCATCAAGTGGGAGGAGCCAAGAGATGACGGAGGCGCGAACGTCTTTGGTTACGTCATAGAAAAGAAAGAAGGTGTGAATTTTATTATTTTTAAAGTAAATGAAAAACATTTAAATTTACTGACTTAAAATGATTTGTAAAAAAATCCGTTGTAATAAATTAAATCAAGCAGGCAACATGTTTTTTCCCAGATCCTAACATTAATGGACAGTTTATTGTGTTTTGAAAACGCATGAAGTGGATAATAATTTAACTTAATATTTTCTAAATGAATGGGAACTGCAGGGAGTAGAAGCTGGAGTGGAGACGGTGATACAGAAG
Organism: Protula sp. h YS-2021; assembly: GCA_949752745.1. Lineage (NCBI taxonomy): Eukaryota > Metazoa > Annelida > Polychaeta > Sabellida > Serpulidae > Protula > Protula sp. h YS-2021. The sequence goes on along the minus strand of OX457030.1, from coordinate 49,040,632 downwards.
GGTTCGAGTACACACTGGATGGCTTGACTGAGGACGTGTCGTACGGTGTTCAGGTGGCTGCAGAGAATTCTGTCGGTGTCGGTCCGTTTGTCCAGTTACCGAAACCAGTCGTTCCGAAGAGTCAGCATGGTATGAATGTCTCACAAATTACAGTTTTATGCTGCCTTAATATTTCTGCCACAAGCGGGACGTTCTAGAAGTAGCTTAGTGGTTGCTCATAAATTGAAAGTCATCTTTAGAAAGTAATAAAAGTACCATATGGAACGAAAGAAAAGTCTTTTAATCTGCTGTGTCCGAATAATTTTGGTGAGAGATATTTTGATTTGCTAAAATTTGCCGAAAACACAAACAGTTGCCGAAATAATAGACTGACAGTAGACCAGCAAAGCTCAATATTGTTATATGATTATATAATATGATTGCAGTTTACAGTAAAATGTATTTTTGTTTTCAGACACCCCTGGTCCACCAGAAAATCCACAGATAAAAGAAATGTACAAAGACCATTGCGTGTTGTCATGGGAACCACCAAAGGATGATGGCGGCACGAAGATCACTGGTTATCAAATCGAGCGTCGCCTTACAACAAGTGCGCGGTGGATGGCTGCTACCAAGGAGCCAGTGACAGAGCTCGAGACAAAATTGAATGATTTAATGGAGGGAAATGAATACGAGTTCAGGATTTTAGCCCAAAATAAAGTAGGCCAAGGTCCACCAAGCTCTCCAACGGCGCCGCGGCTTGCCAAAGACCCCTGGGGTAAGGAAAGCAATGAACATATTAGTTCGCGTGAAAAAGTAGTATAAGACGATTTAATATTTTGTACGAGGAGCTAACACTTTTGCGAATTTATTAATTAGAGGGGAAACATTTTATTTTTGTGCGTTTTGTGTGTGTGTGTAGTGTGTGTCTGTTGTAGACACTTGATTTTTGTTGACACGATAACTCGTTAACGAAACGTCGGATCCGTTAGTACGTTGGTTAGGCAAAGCGTGACGTCATAGGGCGTCAAAACGTGACAGTTGCGCCATTACGACGAGTCCGACCAGCTTCAGATTTGATGGGATCATGCGTTGGGTCGTTTCGTCGATTGCTATTGCGCTAGACAAATATTGGACAACACGAGAACCAACAACTTGAATCAACGCATCACAGTTTATTTGGTATATGTAGTGCAACGTATCACGTCATATAACGCTAAAACGTGTTGTCGACACCTGACTTGTTAACAAGATAACTCTCGAACGACAAATCGGAGCAGCTTCAGCTTCCGACTCGGTGGGATCATACCGTGGGTGGGACTGCCGTTTGCTGTTGTAGTTGACACATGTTTGACAACGCTTGACGCCTTCAGTTGCTGATTATTGGCATGTATTGACACAATGTAATCCGCTAAGAGTCGGCCGTACAGTTAAACAAACCATACAATCAACCACCCAACGCTTAACGCCATAAGACGTCAAAATGTGATGGCAAACTCGCATTTCATCCCCTTCTGTGAATTTTTGAGAAGTTGGGTTAGGGGTTTCGGTAACAACCAGATTGATAAATGGGACGGGGTTTATATCAATGCATAGCCATTCCGAGGTGAGGGGACGAAAGGGGATGGAGTAGGCGGTACCTTAGTTAACCAGCGCACAAGTTATCGCGGCTGGCTGGATATAGCACGACACATTTCCTCAGGACTAGCTATTGATTTTACTGGACTGATAGCGGAGTTGCTTTCACGGCGAAGCTGTTCCATATATGGGAGCGGTTATTTAACCTAAGCATATTGCTTGCAGTACCTGAAATTTGTTTTCTCTTTCTTTGTTATGACAACAAGTTCACCATTTTGGCATAAATATGCTTCTCCCTCCCAACCTTCCAGTCCTCACATATGTGAGTCATCTACTGTACACTTATGAAGGGTGCCTTGCTTGAGCTTTTGGCCGATGAGAATGTGCGAAAACAATTCGCATATCATGTGTGCAAGTACACTTTGGGTACAGAGCCAAACAGTTAAAGGGGTAACAGAGTTAGGGTTGCGTTCAGATATATATGTATATTAGATGATGGGGGGTTGGGGTGCTTGACTGTGCAAAAAAAAAAAAAACAAAAAAAACAACAACAATCACCAATGAAATAATTGTTAATGATGTTGGTGTACACTAGCCGCTCTGGTTTCGAATCTGTTGTGGATCAATTGATTTTATGTTAGCAATGTTAATATTTACAGATAAGCCGGGAAAACCAGACAAACCCTTAATAAAAAATATCACAAGCAAATCTGTGACGTTGACGTGGCAACCGCCAGCCAGTGACGGAGGAGCTCCAGTCATTAACTACGTCATTGAATATCGACCAGAAGGTGATTGATTCTTCGCGAGATGTTTTTAAAGGTTGATAGGGTTAACTTTATTATTAAATTTGAGAAAGTTTGCGTAGGGGCGTCAGGTAGATTTCCTTGCCTCAACAGTAATTGTTTTTTATCACAATTGCATATTCTAAGCCCTTCTAGATACGCATGCATATACTTGTGTTTTTAGGGGAATTCAAATGGACCAGGGCTAACACTGAACACGTCACTGACCTAAGCTACAAGGTCAAGGGCTTGGTCAAGGACGCTGTGTACGAGTTCAGAATATCAGCAGAAAACAAAGCCGGGGTGGGTCCGGCGTCCGAACCAGCAGAAATGAGGGCGAAGACTCCAGTTGGTAAGAAAAAAATTTAGTTGAGCCAAAGTAGTTACTGTAGAATACTATGTGTCTGAGAGTACTTTAAGGATAAAAAGAAACATGCGAACATCGTTCGTGGGTATAAATTGTACTAACAAACCGTTTTCCTAGAAGTACGCTTTGTTAAAGATATTAGTGTAATAGCAGATAGTTCCAATATTTTATTGACGCCTGTTTCCAACATTATACTTTACGCATGAAATGTTTTTGTTTTGTTTCTTGTATTTTAGTTGGCAGCCCTCCCGAAATTCTGGACGATCTTACGGACCTCACCGTCACGGCTCCGAAAACTGCCGAACTGGAATGTTCCATCGATTTGGGCGACCCAAAAGCTATCGTGAAGTGGTTCAAAAACGACAAGGAGATTACACCCAATAAGAAGTACACTGTAACAATGGAGGGAGGTGTTGCTAAGTTGGTTGTCAAGAATACGGAGTTCAATGACGGCGCGTGGTATAGGATAGAAGCGAGCAACAAACTTGGAAGGGCCCAAAGTCAGTGCACGCTCACTGTCCATTGTAAGTACCCGACATTTTCTGTGACGTCATGAGCCTGCCTCGTTTCGTGATATGTGTATGCCTAAGAGTGGAATACCATGATTTGATTTATAGATGGGATCCATATGACCATCTTAAAATGTGAATGTACTCTGTTGTTCTGGAAACATTTTATTGTATTCTAAATGATATTGTTTTGATCAGTTCTTGCGGAGAAACTTGTCCCGTTTCACATAATTTATCACTCGCTTACAGGTGCTCCTAAGATTTCCTATGATTCCTCGCTCGCTGAGAAAATCATCCGAAAAGCCGGGGGTATCCTCGAAATAAATGCTGAGGTGGTCGGTCATCCGAAACCGTCCTGTACGTGGTTCTGTGGAGAAAAAGAACTCCTCACGATTGGGAACGTACTTGTGAAATCTGAGGACACGAGTAATTCTCTGAAAGTGTCACATATCAGTGGCGATAATAGCGGAAATTATCGACTTGTGGCCGAAAACAAGGTCGGAAGCGACGAAGCGGAATTTGAGGTACTCGTCAAAGACCGGCCGTCTCCGCCGTTGAATCTGCGAATAAGGGAGGTTGACAAGAATCACGTCGTCATCACTTGGGAGGATCCGAAAACTGACGGAGGCGCGAAAATTACCGAATTTGTGGTTGAAAAGAAAGATGTCAGCAAAACGAACTTCATGAATGCTGGAACTGCAGATGCCTCCACACATGTGCTCAAGGTATGGGTTCGGTCTTCACAAGAATTCAGCTCATTGCAGAAATAACATCCATCGATGTGGATGTCAGATGATATTTATGCATTAGCTTTTTAAAGTGTTGATTTTGTTTAATACAGCAGGTGGTTAATAAGTCGAACAGCAATGGATCGAGAGCAAATATCTAACACGTCAATTATTGGAGGTATCGATTAGAGAAATAAGTAGGATCAGTTTTATTGTTTGGGTTCAACTGATCGAAGTTTTAGCTTTATCCAATTGAAAATGAATAATTATAAAACATTTTAAATTTGTGGCCTCTTCATTATGCGTGTGGTGGTTCTTCGCAGGTGGCAAAACTAGTAGAAGGTAACGAATATTTATTCCGCGTATGCGCCGAGAATGCCGTCGGAGCTTCTGATTGGACAACCACGGAGGAGCCAATCAAGGCTCGCCTCCCATTCGATCCTCCTGGCCCACCCAAGCAGGTGGACGTGAGCGATATTACCAGCAGCTCGTGCTTGCTTTCTTGGCAACCTCCAGAATTCGATGGAGGAAAACCAATAACCGGGTACTACGTGGAGAAACTTTCTGGGTCGAGGTGGATTAAGGTTAGGATTGGTTTGATTTGGACAATGATCTGAAATTGTTCGACATTATCTTCCTCCTATTTTATCATAAATTGCATAATTTGTGTGAGTGGATTTTATCACTTGTGTTTTGATATCAATAAATTTATTACATTATAATTTTTGGGAAATAATACAACTTGATTATGTTTGAACCCTGAACTGTTATACCGAAAGATCTTTTTCTCTTCCTGATTTAGATAGTATAACCATGTGTAAACAGGTAAACAGGAAACCAATCAACAAATTGAAGCTAGCCATTGATGACTTGATAGAAGGGTCGGAGTGTGAATACCGAGTGTGCGCCGAGAATGAGGCCGGGCTCGGAAAGCCTTCGGACACGACGGGTTCATTCAAGGTCAGTTGTTTTCTAGATTAAAAAATGGTTTGTGTGAAATAATGAGTTTCTTTTATTGATTCGATTTTCTTAACGCCACTTATTGTTCGACGCAATGCCTGATGTGATTTGTAGGCGAAGGATCCGTATGAGATCCCAGGTCGTCCGGACGCCCCAGTGGTGGACGAGATAACAGCGGAGTCGGCGACTATAAGCTGGAAGCCCCCGGCCAGTGATGGCGGCGCGCCCGTCACTAACTACAGTGTGGAATACAAAGCGCGCTCAGATGTTTCCTGGAAGGTTGGTGGCCGCACCTCCTATTCAGAATCTGAAAAAAAACCGGAAAATCTTTAAAGGTTATTTTTAGACTGACATGGTTAAGGTTTTCATACACTAAACTACTAATTCCCCAAGGCGGAATGGGCATTGGTTTATTTTTTACCTACTGATCGTCGGTGTTCGCGTGAGATATCCTATGGTTTGAGTGAGTTGCAACCCTGCACATTCACCTTAATCCGACGAAGTTCTAACTTAAGTACTAACTGTTGGTGTTCTGGTATTGAGCAGGTGGCGAGTAAGACTATTACAGGCAAGTCGACGACAGTGGGCGGGCTGAAAGAAGGGGTCGAGTACGAGTTCCGCGTGTCTGCCGAGAATAAAGCAGGCGTCAGCCAGCCCTCACAGCCCTCAGTTCCAGCTAAATACGGTATGCTGCATGACGTAACTCGTGAATGTAACTCAGGTTTTCATCATGCATTAGTACTATACTGGAAGTTTGAACACTACTCAGGCGGAATTAAACCATATATTAACTGTACACATGATTGTAGACTGTATCGTGAACGAAGCACCTATATGTGTCATAAAAGTAATTATACGCTTGCCGTAGTGTGAATTTTAACCTCTTCTAAGGCATATTTAGCCTTTGAGGTTTGCATTTAAAGTTATCTTCTTTGTTTACAGTTGAAGCTATAATCTTCACCAAAGACCTTCACGATATCGAATTGACTGAAATGAACCTTAAAGCGACGTTTGAGTGTGAAATTTCCAAAGCGGGTCTTCGCGTGGATTGGTATAAAGGAGACAGGAAATTGCGTCTCGACGACAAGTATGAAGTCGTAGCAGACGGCAAACGCCATTACTTGACGGTCAGTGACGTGACGCCAGATGACGTTGGTGAATACAAAGCAGTATACGAGAAATTAAGTACCGCAGCCAAGCTCACCTTAGCAGGTATTCGAAATGTGCAAGTACTTTCGTAGAAAATGACAATACTAAGGTTGTGTTTCTAACAACGCACGGTTGATTGGAATATTCTCTTCACGACTTAGCGTGAAATTACTCCTTATTTGGCTCATACGATGTAAGGAGAATATTTTGGTAATCTCTCAGCTTTTTTACAAGGAAAGCAAATTAGTTACACTTTGTATAAACATCTCCGTTTGTACAAGAGCAATTTAATTTATTTATGTTTGTGCAAATTTCCAGTACCGCCAAGTATATCTGACCACTCCTATGAAGACAAACTAGTGGTTAAGGCAGGCAGTAGCTTCACTATTGAAATCCCATTCCGAGCGTATCCACTGCCCACGGCTACGTGGCGCTACAAGGGCGGCAAACTTCCGGACAAGCGACGCTTCCAATCAGATTGTATTTCTTGTCTCACTACAATGGCAGTTGCCAAAGTGAAAACATCCGATAAAGGTGATTTTTTTCTTCCATCATTATCGTCTTTTTTTATTAATATATCACAAGCGAAAACGATTACGTCATGCTTTGCAATTACCTATCACATATAATGCACATTAATACCTATGATGGAAATGGCTCTTTAAACAGTACCTCATTGTAAACTGTACAAAATGAAAAAAATAAAAACGCGAGAAAAGCAAGCATTAAACAGCTTGAGAACAATCCCATTGCAGGAACATACTCCGTGGAAATTTCCAATAAACATGGAAAGTGTACCTTCAAAATTGATCTGGTTGTCTTGGACAAACCGAGTGCGCCGGAAAATCTCAAGGTCACAGAGGTGACGGAAAATTCCGTGTCCATCAAGTGGGAGGAGCCAAGAGATGACGGAGGCGCGAACGTCTTTGGTTACGTCATAGAAAAGAAAGAAGGTGTGAATTTATTTATGTTCACAGTAAATGAAAACAATGAAATGACCTAAATTTAATTTTTATATTACATGAATAAAAAATACAAAATAGACACAGTTTCAAAGAAATGTTTGAAGTTCATTTATAAAAATACCGAAATTGTTTGCGCATTGGTTGAGTCATTTGTAAATGATCTAGTAGTCTTGTAATTTTCCTATGATTAAAACATCTTTCTGGATTTTTCAGAAGTGTGATATTTGCATGAGTTTTGTGAAAATTTGAATATTTAAAAAAATTACTTGCACCTTTGAATCAATAGGCAGAAGAAGGTATTCGCAGGTGGACACCACGCCGGATTTTGAATACACGCTGGCCAGTTTGACAGAGGGCAACTCGTATGGCATCCAGGTGGCTGCCGAGAACTGCGTCGGTGTTGGTCCGTTTGTGGAGCTTACGAAGTCAGTCGTGCCGAAAAGCCAGTACGGTACGTGTTAAATATGTAATGCCAGGTTTCCAATTTCATTTTTTTTTATTTGTTCTTTTTGTTTGTTTGTTTGTTTGTTTGTTTGTTTGTTTTTTTTTTTTTTTTAATCGCAATGAAATAGGCAGTCCTAAAAACCTGTGCACAGTCACGCGGGAAAATGCAGTTTTAATGAAGGAGATTTCACAGTAGTTTTTCTCTTATATGCGTTTTCAAAAGAAGTACATGTGTGCGTCGTGACATTGTACAGGGGAACGCTAATACCAGAACAACCCCATAGAGGGCATTATGAACTGTACATGAACACCATGCGCGCTGAAATGTGTTGTAAAAAAGTGCGTATTTTGGCATTTTACCGATATAAACTGTGTTTCATACACCAGAAAATTTGCTTTTCCTTATCAGCACAAACATTACCGCACATTTACACGTGTGTCTGATGTAACGTTTGTAACGTTTCAGTACATCTAAAAATTTAGGACGAAGAAATCTCAAATAATAATAATTATAATAATAGTAATAAAAGTAATAATAATTATAAAAATAATAAAAAAGGAGTGACATCGCAGAAAAGTTGGTTGTTACATCAGTGTTGTGGTGATGATCAGGGCTGAGTGACGAGCCATCACTCTGTATGCTGGCATATTGATTCTATTGGGTGATTATTTTCTTCCTTCAGGTGAAACGCTGTCGGCAAAGGTTCAAGGATATTTTTTTTTTTTTTCAAAAAAAAAAAAAAAAAAAAAATTTACCTCCTAAAATTCCTTCCAAAGTATGAATTAAATAAAATGAAATGTTCTAAAATATGATATCCGTGCTCGCTTCCAGTTCTACTTTTACACGCACGTCAGGCTCATTCTGCCAAAGGCTTTCACTCCGCCCGCCCCTCACCCTCCTGCTGTGTGTTGGTTGTTGCACTTTTCATGAACATTTGACTTGGAAAAATAATAACCTTGTTTCTCATTCTCCGGTTTTGTCATTGAATAAATAAATAAATAAATAAGTGACCCGACAAGGTCTAAAACATGTCGAGTAAAAAAGAGGAGAAATAAATTGACCGGTTGACTGGGTGTAACAATATAAATATAGAAAAATTTACCTCGAGGCCGAAAATGATTAAAAAAGACCTTTCTGAAGAGAAATTTGTCTTAAAATTTCGACACTCGCATCGCATTTAAAATGCTTGAAAACGGCCGCTTTTTTTTTTTTAAAAATGAGAAAAAAGTCATGCCCTGGCCAAGTTTAACTATTCCGTGAAAAAAAATTAAAAAACAATCCCTGGCTGCCCAGGTAAAATTTTATTCAATAAAAATAGGGAAGAAAACACGACTCTTCTTTTTTCTCGCCTTACAGGTTACCATTCAGTTTAAATTAATATCCCCCTCCCCACCCCTGTACGAGAAAAACTACGCCTGTATTCATAGAAAAAAGTGAATGCTGCTGGCGAGGAGCATGTGGCATTTTTCCGCCGTTCAAGCTGAGCAATAAAATAGTACCATTTGTTCAAGCCTCACTTTCTGTTTTATGAATATGGGCCTTAGTTTTGAAATGTCATTTTGGAAAACTTGGTGGAAATCCCTCTATTTTAGTAATCCATAAAGCTCTCATCAGAGTGTTTATTAATGCGAACCCTGTTCCATACCCCTCATTCTATGATCAACCATAAGTTTCTTGTGTCTGATACAAGCCAGGCCTACTGTTATTCTTCTATGGCAAGCACAATTCAGATAATGCCTGAGATGTGTTTGCCTGTTTCACTTGACTCCCTTTATTTCCACACTATTAAACAATTTTAATATCTTTTTTTTGAAGTAATAAATACTCCAACTAATGTATTAAATGTTTTGATTTAGCATTGGGTGAGACAGTGCGTTGGTGTAATACAGCGCGAAGTCTGAAGCTCATTGGCTAATCTGATGCTTGCAACTGATTAACTAATTAGAATGCAAGCAGCTGATTTGCTAAATGAAACGCAGGAAGCGGATTAAGTGGTTTATATGGCCTTGATGTACCGGCTTGAGCTTGCTATTGTTAGGGTTGTGAATATTTGTTTCAGGGCAGTTGTCAAAGTTAGGGCCCAAGAGGTTGGTTTAACCAGGAGGTTATATATGAAGGTATATGATCACCCGAAATCGTTGCAATTCAGCATATATTTTGCGGAATCTGAAATTGAATCATTTTGGGTTAACTTCATCTGGTATAGCCGTTGTATTATTACATGTCTTTCTGTGCCACCTTTTACTAGAACCACCCGGCCCACCGTCGGCACCGGAAATACTCGAAGTTACCAAGGAAACATGCAAATTATGCTGGAAGCAGCCGAAAGAAGATGGCGGCACCGCCGTGACGGGTTATTTTGTCGAACGCGCAACTGCCGGATCTGCCAGGTTCAGTATTGTAACCATTGTACCAACAGGACTTCTGTTTAGCAGAAATAGATCTCTACATTCTTTATTTCTGCTTAAATCGTCCTTGCTATGTATCAGTAAGCGAGATTGTAGTGTTCTTATGTTTCCCTGTCTGAGCCCCCAATGGGTTGATGTGGGAGTTCAACAACCAGCTCCTTATATGAATTGAATATCCCACTCTAACACTTTAATATTCAGGCCTTTAAATTTAACATACATGGTATCATTTTGGAAGGGCGAGAGTGAAAACGTGTGCATTCTCAAAAAAAAAAATGCCTGCGTTGTCCACTGAACAAGGTGGGAGAAGATTGGAATAATAATATTAGTAATAGGAGTAGTAGTAACAATGGTTGTATTGATAATAAAAGTAGCAGGATATGTGTCATGCTTAGGGTTGGGTATCGCGGCGCAGTCTGTATCGCGATACGTATCGCGATATTGGCTGTGTATCGCGATACATATCGCGATATTTTGAATTCTTTAAAAGTGAAAAATGCAGCTGTTTTATGGCTTTATTTCCAGGAATTGTAACATTTAACTACGGCATTGATCAGTTATAGATAATAGGCGTTATAACAAATACAAAAAGTATGTTGGCAATGCTGGTTTCGGATGCCATCAGTGACATTAATCTCATTGCACAAACAGCATATATAACTAAATTTTAAGAATGTCTGTTTGATTGAGTGTCTAAACTTAAATGTCTGATTTGTATAGTTTTAACTTAAAACATCAACAGTTCTGTATTTAAAACTGAAACAACAACACATTGAACCGCAAAATTGTCGGTTGAACATTCACCCTTTTCACCGGTATCTCATTTGTTTTGTTTTTTTTTTGGTGCTTTGTTCCGTCTTAATTTTAAGATCTTTTCCCCAATAATTTCTGAGCATAAATGACGATTGTGTCTTGATAAACGATGTTGTAACTTCGTCGTATTTCCAGAATATTTACCTTCCATTTTGCATACTTTACACACGATACCATTTTTCTCAGTTTTTCCTTTGTCCGATTTTAGTCCAAAAAGCTGCCACACTGGCGCTTTTACTTTTTTGTTCTCGACGTAGGCCGTGTCCATTTTTGGTAGTGCGTTTCCAGCCACATTATTTTGCTAGCAGTATTTAAACAATATCGCATATGTTCCTTTCTAGGTTATACACAAGTTATCATTCAGTTCTTGTCCAATATAGCAAAAAATTATCCATGTTCTATCACACTATAATTGGCCGACTTAGTCAGAAATTTACATGAAAAAATATCGTGAAAATATATCTGAAACGAAAAGCAGCAGAATGTGGTGTGTAAAATGATGAACAGCAGCATTGCAGATATCACTCTTTAGCACATCACCAAAAAATATTGAATTAAACATGCAGAGGAAAATATCGAAAAATATCGATATTTCAAAATTCGTATCGCGATACGTATCGTGAGAAAACATATCGCGATATATCGCTATATCGATAAATATCGCCACCCCTAGTCATGCTAACGTTTGTGTCACATCCTGGACAATTAACGATACTGCTGCAGGTGGATGCGTGTCAACAAGACAGCGGTGAGCGACACGACCTTGACCGTGAAGGAACTGGTCGAAGATTCCGAATACGAATTCCGTGTGGTGGCCGTTAACAAGATAGGGCAGGGGCCGCCCGGGGACAAGTCCGCGACAGTCAAGGCCAAGGACCCGTGGGGTGGGTCTAGCTAGATCACTGGTTTCAGTTCTGTAGAACGTTGAGTACTTAATACGAGCTGTAGTAGTTCTGACCGTTAGATAGGCTGTTCTCATTTGCTTGGATTTTTCTGAGGACAGAGTGAAATTTTAATGACTCTAAATCAAATCTATATCCATGTGTAATGTGCGCAAAGTTCCACTTATATACGCTGTAATTGTAAGAACCTTGGAATTTCAATTGTGAATTCGCTGCGTTTCGTTGATTTCCTATTTGACTGGTATATTTAATGTAGACAAACCAGGCAAACCAGATGCTCCACAAATTACGAAATCCACCAAGAATTCCGTGTCGTTGTCATGGAAACCTCCCAGCAGTGATGGCGGGGCAGCCATTTTCAACTACGTCATCGAGTACCGCATCGAGGGCACGTTCAAGTGGACCCTGGCCAACATAGAACACGTGGACACGCTCAGCTACGTCGTCAGGGGCCTGAAGACAGAAGAAATATACGAGTTTAGGATAGCGGCAGAAAACAAAGCCGGCGTGGGTCCTGCCTCTGACCCCACCGCCCCGACCAGGGCGAAAACCCCCATCTGTAAGTGATAGTCTCCATGTTGTCGTATTGCTTTGCTGCTTGCGTGACGTGTGCAGTTTTACAACTTTTGTATCTGTCAGCAGATTAGCGGTAACTATAAACTATTTGCGAGTTTACGTTAAGTGAATAGTGGTGTCACGTGACATCACAACAGGCCATTTCTGTCAACATTACGTGACAAATTCAGAAACTGAGAGTTGATACGCGAGTTTTGAATGTTTGTGACTTACTATTATCAGTACCAGCGAGTACAACACCGACGTTAAAGATGAAAGAAGACTTAAATATGAGCAGGGAATTTTAAGAGCACATCCTTATATTTTCTTTGCGTAGTGGGAGAGCCACCGGTGGTTGTGAGGGAGCTTGAAGATACCGAGGTCATTGCGCCCAGGGACGCTGTGCTCAGCTGTGCTATCAAGCCGGGCGATCCCGTGGCAGAATTGCACTGGTTCCAAAATAATAAAGAAATATACAAGGACAAGAGACATAACCTCTCCTTCAGGTAAATTCACACCCTGGCCTTCTTTCTGTGTTGTATTTCTGTAACAAGGATCTACTCTAAGATTAGTCACGATTTTTACAAGGGGTGTAATTCTATGTAAGCATACGTCTTTTAAGGTAGAAAGTTATGTTTGTCTTCAGCAAATTAATTGTCGAACTAATCAGTACAGTCAGGATTGTCATATGTCAGGTAAAACCTGGAAACTCAGGAAAAAAATAGTCAGGAAAAGTCAAGAATAAACGCTGAAAATGGCCAAAAAAGGATTCCGGAATTTTTATGGCCTGGGAATTTTAATCGGGTGCCATGTATTTCAGTAGTAACAATGTGCATTGCAGTAAGAACGAAGCGACACTGACCATCCGAGACTCCACGGCCCTGGATGCCGGCCACTTCCGTTGTGAGGCCGTCAACAAGCTGGGCCGTGTGCAGACACAGTGTACCCTGGATGTGAAATGTGAGAGCCGTGTGCAAAATAAATAGAAATGTCGATTTTGTTTTAACAAATAGGTACTGCAGAAAAGATGGAAGCAGAACTTGCATGTTTTGCTCAACATTTCAGAATTACTCGATAACAGATTAAAAGATGAAGATTTAGATGTTAATTGGACGTGTTTGCTTTCACAATAAAACGGATATTAAATATACCGGACACACATTTGGCATCTGCTAATAATCGATGTTTATTATTACAGCGGCGCCGGTCATTGAGTACGACAAGGGCTTGAAGGAACAGCAGACGTTCAAGCAAGGGGCAAGCCTGATCATAATGGTCAACATTCGGGGCAACCCAGCGCCATCTACGAAGTGGTTCCGAGGCGACAGCGAGATTCTCACGGGGATGAACGTGAGCGTCGAAGGCGATGGGACTTTCTCGAGGTAAAAATCTTCGCGATGCTTTGAAAGTCTACAGTGCAGAATATTCAGCAAAAAAAATAACTAAAAATGCAGTGCCCATACTATACATTATGTACGATAAGAATAGACAAAGTACACGGGAAGTACAAATGCAGTACAATAAGTACTTTGTGTTGCAGGCTGACGGTGAAGAAAGTGGGCAGCGAGTATTCGGGAAGGCTACGAGTCGTGGCGAACAACTCGGTCGGGTCAGACGAGGCGGAATTTGACATCCTCATAAGAGGTATTCCCCAGACCGATCGTTTTCTCCTCACTCCTTTTTTTCCACAGCAGCAACCTTGCTCTAAAATTCAAGTCTTTGCCCTAAAAATCAAGTCTTTATTGGGAAATCAGTGCACCCGACATGTTCAGAAAGTGTCGGGTCGGCGTGTACAAGAGAATTCCAAATTCGCTTTGATCGTAAACATGTCAACGGAAAGAATACTAGAAATTATTTGACGTACTTTTCTCGCTACAAGAGTAGCTGAAGTTTAATTACTGTTGTGTACACAGGCAAGCCATCGCCACCTCAAGACGTGCGTGTGATGGACGTTAGCAAAACGTCTGCTACGTTGGCTTGGAGCGAACCCAAGTCTGATGGCGGCTCGAAGCTGACGAAGTACATCGTCGAAAAGGCGGATGCGGGCAGGCGAGTGTTCGCCGTCATCGCCGAGGTCGAGGCCACGACCTTGACCTACAAGGTCACGGGCCTGTTCGAGGGAAGTGACTATCTGTTCAGAGTGTCGGCCATGAACGCAGTAGGGGAGAGCGAACCCGCTGCATTAGATGAACCCGTCAAGGCCAAATTACCTTTTGGTACGTGGTTTCTATTTTGTGATATCTTCTAAGTAAACTACAGCAATAAAACGTGATGATTTTTCTCCTTAGTTCCGTTTTAAATCGGAAAGTTGTCCTGGTTTTCATTGGAATACGCCTGATACTTTTTTCGTCTAGGTAGTCTCGCTTGGTCGTTAGAAAACTATATTTGTGGTGAAGCACAAAAAAAAAAACAAAACAAAAAAAACAAACAAAAGAAAGACAACAGGTCTGCTATGATAAAACGCATGCAGAAATTTCAAATTCTTTTACCTCTACCACCCCCCCCCCTTCTACCCCCCAAATCGAGTGATAGCATTTATTGACTCCATCAGTTTCATTTTTTTTTTTCACTTCTACTCCCCCCTTCCCCACAGACATAAATTGAGTGGCGACATCCATTGGCTCCATCATTTCGCACGGTCAAAAACCTCCCGCACTCGCCCTCCCCACTCGCGTGTGCGTACTTTGAGGATGTACCCTTAAAATCCACTCTTTGGTGAAGCGAGTGGCCCGTTGCCTAGTAACTTGCATGACAAAATACGGTACTTCTGGTTTACAGACCCGCCCGGGCCGCCCAGAGACGTGTTCGTTGAAGGCGTGACGTCAGACTCGTGCTTACTGAGCTGGAAGCCACCCGAGTTTAATGGAGGCTCGCCCGTCACTGGCTACTACCTTGAGAGGGCTACCGGGTATTCATCCAGGTGCGTGTAAAGCTTGTGTTGCTAAGCATCAGTGTCAAGAGTTGTGGTTGGCTGATAGCATTCCTATTGTGTATTATCGAAGAATGTCGATTTTTATCTTGTCCAATTCTATTTTCTCAAACCTTAAAATCTGCTTTATTATTTTTTTAAGTTCAAGAAAAAATGTGCATTAGAACTTGGTTATCTCAAATTTATAGAGACCGGTGAATTTTCTTTCGAGGAATACAAGGTTCGAGATAACCAATTTTAATTAAATGTGTTTTGGATATTGCGATTTAAAAAGGATAAAATCCAGATAATCGAGTGTACGAGAATCAGTCCGCGTACTCTGTGGAGCTTAAGTGTTTAAAGCAAATGCACTTGCCAAGTTAAAGTACTTTGTGAAGGTGGACCAAGGTGAACCGAGAAGCTTTGACGACCACGAAGAAGAGGTTCGATGACTTAGTCGAGGGCACCGATTATGACTTCCGGGTGTGCGCCGAAAACGCGGCCGGCATTGGCAAGTTTTCCGAAACGTGCGGTTCGTTCACAGCGAAAAATCCCTTCCACAAACCAGGAAAACCAGGCGTTCCCCAGGTGACGTCACTTCTTGCTCGAATGAGAATACCTTGTAAATTCTGTGGAGAAACTTCTATAAAATAAGAGACGTTTATTTAGTTTACTTGATTGTAAAACACAGCCACTGTGCCTGATTCTAGCAATAGTGAGATTGCACGACATTGTGCTGTTATGGAAAAAATACTGTCGTCTTGTCTGTATCTTAGATCTGATGATTGTTGTATAAATGTTTAAATACTGTTTGTGTTTAGGTATCGGACTTGACCAAAGACTCTGCAAAACTGACATGGCGGGCACCGGAGAAAGATGGCGGCTCTAAAATCACACACTACATCCTGGAAGTGAAGGAAGGAAGCGACATCAAGTTCAAGGTCAAAGAACGGGAAGTGAAAGGCTTGACCTATGATGTGGCTGGCTTGAGAGAAGGCGTGGCCTATGAGTACAGAGTGACAGCTGTCAATAAAGTCGGTGAAGGCATGCCCTCCGGCCCGTCCGAACCAATCAAATACGGTACGTGAAATGGCAGTATGTTCAACACACTGTTTTTAAAATGTGAAACAAATTTGTTAAAATATTGATATAATATGCTGAACTTGTTCCAAAGCATCCAACACTGAAGTGGATGCCCAATAAAAAACATTTTAGCCAAATAATATACCATCAATAAAACAGTTTTCATGTGTTAAATGTGATGTTTAGTGTAATATTTCATAAAATTTTCAGTTGAGGAAATATGCTTTACCAAATTATTGGAAGATATCAAAATCACCCAAACTGGCGTGAAAGCGACATTTGAGTGTGAGACAAACAAAGAAGGCATCAAGGTGGAGTGGTATCGCGGCACTAAGCCAATCAGAAAGGATTTGAAATATGACGTCACAGACGAGGGGCGGGCGCACAGGCTTGTGATTGACAGCGTCGATTTTAACGACACCGCTGAATACAGAGCTGAATTCTTACATTTGGAAACCAGAGCCAAGCTTTCTGTTGAAGGTAAATTCAAACATTCAAAAAGCAAACATGTTTTAACTTCAAAATGCAAGTGAGCTTCCTCCACATTAAATTGTACGTGGATGAATGAAACGTACTTTGTAAAACTGTATGTAAGGCTGGCGTTATCTTTAAGAAAAGGAGTCCGTTTTCGCACTTAAGTGCTCCCCCCTCCCCCCCCCCCCCCCCCCCCTCCATTCTATTCATGAAAGCAAAGCTGAGAGGAAAAGGGAATTGGTTGAATGCTTAATCGCCTTCCCCACCCGACCTGTCAAAAGTCTGATTTGCAATGAACATCAACGGTGGTATGCAATTGGTTGCAGTCGGCCCTGCGTTCGGAAAGCACGAGTATGGCGATAAGCTGACGCTGAAGGCGGGAACAACTGTCACCGTCAAACTGCCATTTGTCGCTTCCCCACAACCCGATGTTATCTGGAAATACAAAGGTAGATAAAAACTACATTTCACAGGAAATAGTATGCTAGGCTTATTTTTCAGATAACATTAAATGCTTCGCAGTGATTTTAAATTCTTTCTAGAATTATAAATATATTGCAGTTAGCATAGCCTGATTTGCCAGAAAAACGTTTGGTGAAGATTTAAGCCAGCAAAGATTTTGATGTCGTTGGGATGTAATTCTGGAATGAAGCGAAACACGAATGTATATATCTTTTTCTGTAAGGGGGCAAAATGCCAGACAGCAGACGTTTCAAAGAGGACACTATCAACAACATGACGTCCTTGACCTTATCCAAGATCACAAGGACTGATGCTGGCGACTACTCCGTGACCTTGAACAATCCGTTTGGATCTGTGACGTTCAGCATCAAACTCGTTGTTCTTGGTATTTTTTTTCTCAGATTTAAGTAAAACATGTATTAGCACCCACCCTATGTTGTTGTTTAAATAAATCAAGTATCGGAATATGGAAATAATGTAATAATATAAATGTATCTGAAAGTGAAAAGAATTTTAACAAATAAGTAATTAACCACGAACAAAGGTGTAAAACATTGGAACATTGAATACCGATTACTGCCTCCCTCCTTTGGCCCCCTCCCCCCCCCCCCCCCATCATCCCTCAATCCCGCAGTACGCTTGTACATGTCGCGTGATAGGCACTTTTTTAGCATGCAGTGATTTTTCTGTTAAACAGATAAGCCCGGAGCTCCCCAATTCCTGAAAGTGACATCTGTAGCAGAACGTGAAATTGGCATCAAGTGGGCGGAGCCACAAGATGACGGCGGCTGCAATATCATTGGTCAGTATTTTGTCCACGCAGTATCACTTCAGTACTGTTAGCCCTCCAATCTGTCATATAATAAATAAAGGTTTTTTAAAAAAAGTTGCTTAGCTTATGTGATAAAAAGATGTGTTGCAATACAGTGACGTTTTCATTTTTTTATATAAGACAAAATACGGTCAAAATCAGTACTTTTTTGTGTCTATACGTCTGTTATGTTATATATGGAAATCTGAGGTTAAATGATTTCTGGTTGGTGCAGGATATTTAGTGGAAATCAGAGAGTCGTCGCGGCGAACGTGGCAACGAGCGGGCTACGTGTCGGCCATCGACGAGCGCGCGCTTTCCGCGCCAGGCCTAAAGCAGGGCGAGAACTATGTATTCCGCGTCGCCGCTGAAAATGAGGTCGGCATGAGCGAGTTCGCCGAGCTGTCGCAGTCCGTGACTGCCAAAAGTCAATTCGGTAAGCTGAGCGTTTCTTTTAGGATATTAGATTCACGGGGTCGCGAAGGGGAAGGTTTAGTAAATTTAAAAAGATCGCTAGTGCATGTCTCACTTTCACAACGATCGTTAGAAATAAACAGTTTGAATAGTACTTTGAATTTCACGTTTATTAAAGTTTTTGAAGAAAAATATAGTTGAAAAAAAAAAACTGTTGTTCTCTTTGTAACTGTAAAAAAAATGATTATAATTGAATTGATATGTTTTGTAGATCCACCTGGTGCTCCTTCAAAGCCTAAAGTAGACGAGATTTTCAAAGAGTCGTGCACGTTGTCATGGCGACCGCCGCAAGAAGATGGCGGCAGTGCTATCATTGGCTATCACATAGAGCGCACAAACGCTGACGTAGTGCGCTGGTTCCGTATCACCAAGGATAGTTTCAAGGAAACTACATACAAAATCACCAACCTGATGGAGGGAAATGAGTATTTATTCCGCGTTGTAGCAGAAAATGCTGTCGGGTGCGGACCCGAAAGCGAACCATCGGATAAAGTTTTGGCGAAAGATCCTTGGGGTGAGTGATACTGGAGAGGCCAGAGTTGGAAGTCGCTTATCTGTTGTATAGTAACTTTAACCTCGTTTTAGTTACTCGAATGTGAAAAAAAATAGAGAACAGAAAAAATACTTTTTCCCTCTGTAGATTTAGGAATACAGGAATACAGAAAAAAGAATAAGTTATGAATAGGTAAAAACACATTGTGAAAATGTCGTGGTATATTTTTGGTAGATAAACCAGGAAAACCGGGTACACCAGTAATTGATGACGTCAAACCCGACCGTGTGTCGTTGTCATGGCAACCACCGAAACAAGATGGCGGCAGCCCAATTTTCAACTACGTCATAGAATACCGCATAGAGGGCACATTCCAGTGGAAACAGACCCGTGAATCGATCGCTACGCCGAAATACACCGTGAAAAAACTCCAGGAAGACACTATTTATGAGTTCCGCGTTTATGCAGAGAATAAAGCCGGGGTTGGTTCGGCCTCGGATGCAACAAAACCGGTGAAGGCCGAGGAACGAGTCGGTAGGTCTGCCTGCGTATTGCTCTGGTCTAAATTACTGCCAGTCAGGGGGAGGGGATATCACTTTGGTTTTCGATTCTGCACGTGATATCAAGTGTAACCCGGTGTGCGGATCCGCGAGGGGGGGAGGGACAAGGGTTTGAATACTCTTTAGAACAGTATCTGTGAATGCACTTAATTTAACCCCGTGCCCATTCTTCGTGAAGATACCTTATTGAATTGGTATTATAATAAAAGGCCTCTTCTAGAGCTGGGTTACCACGATTTAGCTCAATGTTGTTAGTGTTTTTCTTTTCTTTTTCAACAGTTGGGACGAAGCCAAAAGTCATTACTAGTCTCAAGGATGTCAAGGTCGTTTCACCGAAACCAGCGACTTTGACATGTGAAATCAACCCTGGCGAGCCTCTCCCCACAATTCAGTGGTACAAAGGCGGCCGCGAAGTGAAGCTGGGCAGGAAGTATGACGTCACGTATGCTAATAAGGTGGCCACGCTCGTTGTCAAGGAGACGGTACCGGAAGATGACGCAGTGTACATGTGCAGCGCGGATAATAAAGTGGGGCGTGCGGAAACAGAGGCCAGGCTTGCTATACTAGGTGGGGATTTGACAGTAATTTTAAGCCATACAGTAGAAGCCCTTTGCTTCAGTTCGTTAAAAATGGATAGAACGAATTATCAGGGTGAAAAAAAACCCCGAAAAACACCAAATGGGACCAAAAGTGTAGTACGAATAAATCAGTAAACGAAATGTACGTGTTCGAAACGATTCACCAGTATATCGCATATCGCCTTGTAGTTCTAATTCCAATTAAATTATACAATGGCTGGTTTGTCACATATACTCTAAAGGGGAAGATGATATTGATATGATTCGAAGTAAGCAAGTTATTTCTGTTTTTGAGACATCTGTGACTTCTGTCCTTTGCAGTTGCACCAAAAGTAACATTGGAGGAAAAATTCCAGAAGCCGTTGTCCACAAAAGCTGGTTCTACTTTGATGTTGCAAGCAGTTGTAACTGGAATACCGGAGCCTACAGCTAGCTGGCTGTTGAACGGAAAAGTGATTACCGGAAAAGACGTCTCGGTCGAAAACACATACGAGTGTTCTACGCTCAGGATAAGAGGCTGTAACGCGAGGAATTCTGGGAAATACACCGTTTCCGTGGAAAACGAAGTAGGCGTGGCTTCGGCAGAAATTGACGTCACCGTAATAGGTTAGTTATCGACTGAAATTTATCGGACTGTCTTGAGTTATCGCCCACCTGTTCTTACTTAGGCGTTGATTTCTCTTAGATTTTGTTGATAATTTTACTGCTGTCTCTTATTTATTCCGGAATATGTCTTAGAATTTTTTTTTTGTTCCGTTGTCGTTTAAACTGCTGTAGCCTGTAGAAGATAAAGAAACATTCCTTGGTAAGCAAAGCTAAATTACTTCAAGTAGGTGGTAGTATATCTTATTATGGTACATGCATTTTATGTTTTAGACAAGCCCGACGAGCCACAAAATCTGCGTGTCACAGAGACTTTCAAAGATTACGTCACTCTGGCGTGGGAAGTTCCCGAATCTGACGGAGGATCTCCCATTACGTCATACACGATTGAGAAGTGTGACGCAAGCAAAGGCACGTGGCTAAGCGCTGGTTCATGTACTGCCGAGACCTTGACCTTTAAGGTTAAGAAGCTGTTTGAGGGTTCCGAGTACTTGTTCCGCGTGGCAGCCGAAAACAAAATAGGCGTCGGAGAATTTGCGTCTCTGTCGAAACCAGTAACAGCTAAACTACCCTTCGGTGAGTATGAGTACATTCTTGGCGACCAGGTTTATCATAATAATGGGTTCGCCGAAGAAAGTCGTGGTTTTGCTCGAGACTAATCAAATATATTGGCAGTTTTTGCACCTTTTCTCCTCTTTTATAAGAATTTTTTAGCTAAAGAGTGTAATATAAATAACAACCTAGTACTAATGCAGTAAAACTGGATAGTTTTTTATTTTATTTTTTTTTATTTATATTATATATTTATTAAACCTTCGTGGTAGACGCCTAGTAGCATCTCCTTTGGTTCCGCAGTTTTGCTATAAAAACAACTCGCTCATTAGTTTAGCACCACCTCTTTATTAAACTATCTAAAGAGTATGTCAGAATAAATATTTCTTACAAGCGATGCCATGGTAACCTCGCATTGGCTGGCCTCACATCCATCAGGGATCACATTTCGTCCCCTGGGTAACCTCGCATTGGCTTGCCTCACATCCATCAGGGATCACATTTCGTCCCCTGGGTCGGCAAAGCTATTTATAATATTCATTCCGACTTGTAGCTCCGTATTGACTTTCAAACGATTGATAGATTTTTCACACACATTTCTTAATTAATGGATAACCTTTGCTGCCCTGATTTCCGCATTTCATGCAAACCCCGTTGCTTTAATTGACAAGTGTTTACAAGTTCGAGATAACGCTCTTTTGAGCGCGATAATGCTTATCCGCGAATTATTGAGAGCGAATTTTTCACCTGCTTACTGCTGTCTGCTGCTGGTGGGGAATACGTCAGGGATGTTCTGATATTGTGATCTCAGTTGCTCTAGAACTGTTAACAAAAAATATAAGGAAACAACGTCTGATTTTAAATTATTTATTTATTTATTCATTTTTTCATGTGATATTTGATTCAACAAAAGGCTGGGTTGTAACCACTGTACATCATCTTTCTCGCAATTACCCGTGATAAAAAAAGTCCCTATGAGAAAACTTGCGTGGCAGGACCTAAGACTTTTCAAACAAGCACATTTACGTTTAGTGGTGTGGCATTGACGTATGGTCTCGGTTGGTTTCTACTGAGTCTCAAGTGTATGGTCGTCCTGAGGTGGTGGGGTGGGTTGGGGGGGGGGGCGAGGCGTCTGTTAGCGGGAGTTGATTGATGGCTGAGACGGGTGTTATGGTAGTCTGGAAGGCAGGCGGTTCCTGGATCGCGCGGCGATTGCAAGGCAGTAGGTCCAGATGGTTGTGTTGTTCACGGCGAACATAAAAGCAAGCTTGTCTTACATACGTTGGCGAAATATTTTTACATTCTAAGTGAAGTAACTCGTGCTCAAGTAGGTGATAAAAATTATTCCAAAAAAAAGTTTAGTAATTCGTGCTCAAGTGGGTGATAAAAACGATTCTGAAAATTTTCAAGTACGTTGAGTACAAGTGCCGTAAATACAAACTCCACCATTGTTTTTTAAATCCGGGGCCTCGCAAAGCTAAAAACCAATGACAAGGGATAACAAATATGACTGTATTTTGGATGTGGTTTTTGAGTGGAACATTGTTTCGAACAGGGCGGTTACAGGTCAGCAAAGACTAAGAAGTTAAAAAAATGGACTCAGGAAGTCAGGAAAACCTGCTGGAAATTGTCTAACGGCGGGAACAGTCAAGAGAAAAATGAATCGATAATTTCGGTGGCCATCCTGTTTGAATTTTAAGGTACAGCTGAGCATTATTAACGGTGTGTTGCAGAGCCGCCAGGGAGGCCGAGGAAGGTGGAGGTGGGCGACTTGACGGCAAAAGCATGCACGTTGTCATGGAAACAGCCCGAATTTGACGGCGGCTCGCCCATCACCGGCTACTTTGTGGAGAGACAGCAGGGATATACTGACCGCTGGATAAAGGTGCGTGTCGTTGTCATATATAGAGGCGGTGGGCTGTGGGGTGGAGGTGAGAGATGTGTTGAAGGGTTTGGAGGGCGACATTCTGGATATTTTCGTTACCTCACAACTTATTATTTACAAGTCGTGGTTCGTTGTGTTTTCTGAGCAGTCAAAATATTTCATGTGTCACTCTTTTGGTTGTTCGAGGCGTGGAGATGGGGGGCATTCTTTTGGTTGGTCGGGGCGTGGGGGTTATTCTTTTGGTTGTTCGGGGCGTGGAGATGGGGGGCATTCTTTTGGTTGTTCGGGGCGTGGGGGTTATTCTTTTGGTTGTTCAGGGCGTGGAGATGGGGGGGGGGCATTCTTTTGGTTGTTCGGGGCGTTGGAATGCGGGTCATTCCTTAGATTGGGGTGTGGTAATGGGGGTCATACTTTTGGTTGGCGGGGCGGGAGGTCACTCGTGGTTGGGCGAGGGGGTTGACTGCTGGCTCGAGGTTTAACTTAGCTGTTGATCCAGACACGGGTTGCAACTAGCGAGGGTGGGCCAAATTTCATCACTTGTGTGCCGGGCGTGTTTTGTACGTGGGTGGACATTTTATGAGAATGCAGCCAAAGATGTCGTTGCCGTCATGCTATAATTTACGTGCGTGGGCTTGTTGAATTGCTCGAAAAGAAAACAGAATGACTGCGAGTGGTGAAATTGTACTGCATAACTAAGAGTGCCTGTGAAGCATCAAAATGTTATTTCCTCTGCTCCCTAATGTGACTTAACAACAATGGCACGTGAAACATGAAAATGTTATGAATTAAACTGATCCCACTGAGGCGTCTAAAGGGTTAGTTTTTACGCCGCTAGGTGAACAAATCCCCCGTCACACAGACAAGACTCGATATCAAAGATTTGGTGGAGTACAACGAGTATCAATTCCGTGTTGTTGCCGAGAACGAGGCTGGACTGAGTAAACCGTCTGAGACGACAGGAAAAGTAGTCCCGCGCAGTCCTTACAGCAAACCAAGTCAAGCACGAGGACTGGAAGTGAAGGTCAGTGAGGAATTACTGACGATAAAACTCATGAAATAAATAATGTAATCGCATTAAAAAAAAAAAAAACAAGTAAAAACATTATCTATCGGGCACTTCTTACTTTTGAGAAGACATTTTGTAAAAATTGTTTGGTTGTATCAGCAGAGCCTGTAATTAGGTGTAAATTGTGATGGATTGCGTGTCTTGAACCCCAGGTTGCTCTTTGGCCTGCATAAGTTCATTATTTTAATTGGTTAAGGAATCGACACGTGACTCAGTGACCTTGACATGGAAAGAACCGGAATCCGATGGCAATAGCCCGATATCCAACTACATTGTAGAAGTCAAGGCTGTCGGGCAGTTCACGTGGACAGTGGCCAATAAGGAAAAGGCAAGTCTTTGTCTTTGGAAATAGTTGTTTTTCCAGAAAGAGTTTGACTTTAATTCGACATTATTTTTATATTACGTAACCAGTTTTACAGCCTGGAAAAAAAGCGCTGCACCTTAAAAAATAATTTTAGAACAGTTTACTTTATTTATCAGAACACGTTTTCAAAAACCTTTTCTTTCCGCAGCTCTGTTGTATTTTAACGTGAAAAATTTTTTTTTTGTTTCAGGTGACAAGAAAGAGTTACACGGTAAAGAATTTGCGAGAAGGCCAAGAGTACGAGTTTCGAATCACAGCCGAGAATGACGTCGGCCAGGCCCCTCCCTCCGACTCTGTGTTTTCTAAATACAGTAAGTATCAGCAGATTCAGTGCCTAATAGTACTCAGTGGAATGTAAGAGAAATCCTGAAAGTCGCAGTTTTTAAGTACTTATATGTAAATGCTACTTAATATTCATAAATATTTTTGAGTCATTTGGGCACTGTTAAAGCCTTTGCATGTGTATTTATGCTGATGTCTTTGTCTTTCTGTAGCCGAAGCAGTGGAATTTATTCGACCGCTCCAGAACCAAAAAACGACCAAGATTCCAGACACTGTTGAATTCGAATGCGAAGTCAGCAGGAGTGACCTTGAAGTGACCTGGATGAAAGGATCAAAGGCTGTTAGAAAAGACGACAAGTACGATATACAAAAGGAAGAGGCTACTCATCGCCTGGTGGTGAGAAACGTCGATGGACGTGACGGCGGTGACTACTCGGTTGTCTGCAGAAATAAAACGTCCGAAGCCAAGCTGAGCGTGGAAGGTGAGCGCTGTTTGGGTAACAGATTATGGTGTGTAAACTGTGAGTGATTTCACATTGGGAAATAAATGTATTCAAAACACGATAATCGTAGCGAAGGCATATGATGATCAGTGAGAGCTTTCAATTGTTCGGGTCACAGAAGGTTGTGGCTGATCTCGGTGGTGAAAAATGGACCTGTTTTGAATAAGTGTATGCACTTCGAGAAGCTAGATTGTGATTTAAATTTTAATTTTGAAATTTTCGATTTCAAAGGTTGAAAGAGCAGTTAAATTTGAAGAAAAATAATCGAATATGTTTCGGTTTCATTTTACAGTACCGCCGGTAATTCTCCTGGATGACAGATATAAAGATGCAATTCTGCTGCATACGGGTAAAACGGTCATTGTGGAAGTGCCCTTCAACTCAAGCCCGCAGCCCAAGGTCACGTGGCACTTCAACCAGGGCAACCTGCCAGACTACAGACGAACGACTGTCGAAACCATCTTCGGCATGACTGCTCTGACGATAACCAAAGCCAAACGAAGCGATGCTGGCACGTACAGCCTCGTTTTGGAGAACGAATTTGGTAAGGCCACTGTGAACATCAGGGTCAAGGTCATTGATAAACCGGGAATGCCAGAAAGCCTCACGGCCAAACTGGCAACGGAAACGAGCGTGGCGCTGAAATGGGAGCCTCCGCGTGATGAAGGTGGCTCAGAAGTGCGCAATTATATCATTGAAAAGAAGGACGAGCGACGCAAAATGTGGCAGAATTGCGGCCAAACTCACGAGCGTGAGATTGTGATTGAGCGGCTTGTGGAAGGGAACCAGTACACGTTCCGGGTGGCGGCAGAGAATGCAGTTGGCGTGGGGGAGCCGCGCGAGCTCGCGGATGCCATAATGTGCAAGAGTCAGTTCTGTGAGTAGTTCAACTCCTCTGGTAACCCATCAGATATTAGACCCCTTGCGTAGAAAGTTTACATTTCATTTAATTGCTTGAATTTTTTTTATGGTTGCAAAAGCTCATCTTTTCCCATCCAACACCCAGAAATTGCGTTGATTGACTTACTTGTTCTCATGCAAGAGAAGTAGATACTTATTCCACCCCATAAGCAGTGTAGAGTTTGTTAAAATCACTTGCAACCAGTAAAGCCCATACGGGTCAGTGGCGTGGTCAAGTTTCCATAGCAATGTGTTCATCGTGTAACTTTTAATTGTGAGAGATCTGATTGATCGTAATGGTTTATGTTTACTTTGATATGCCACATTTATATTTTGTGTTGCCTGAATAATGACGTCGTTTGTTGGCAATTATTTATTAAAGCGGTACCGAGCGCCCCGGGAACACCCGAAGTGTCTGAAATCTGCAAAGATTCATGCGTTTTGACTTGGACGGCACCGGAAAAAGATGGCGGGTCAATCATCACTGATTACGTCATAGAGCGCCGATCCGGAGTGCACTGGATCCCACTGAAACAGAAAACTACCCTCAACACATTTAAGGTAAGCCCTTTATGCTTGAGCGGTGTGTTATCTCTCGCGCCCAGGCACTTCGAAAGAGGTTGGGTTTGGAGAAGAGATTTGGATAGTTATTTTCAAATCTGTAGAATATCTCAACGTTTTCAGTGAAATTGAAGTTGAAAAACGTCTCATTGGAGTAAGCGAGGGAAGTGAAGATTTCTAAATATGTCAGCTTGTCACAATAGGATGACATAATAACGGAGTCTTAAGCTACCAAAGCCAAAAAAAAAAGGGGGGGGGGGCAAAAGGCAAAGCTTACGTGTCCTTTTTCGACACCCAGCGAGTATACGGTACGTGATTGATGTTCAGGTGACTGATCTGTACGAAGGCACCAAGTATGAATTCCGTGTTTTGGCCGAAAACAAGATTGGAGTGGGTGCACCTAGCGGCCCTAGCCAACAAATTACCACCAAGGACCCCTGGAGTAAGTATACACAGTGTTCCATCCGAAAAAAATGGATTATGGGTCTCGTTTCGTAATAATTTCTTTACCAAGTTCCGACTGAAACCCTACAATGACTGTTGAATATCTCTTATGTTGATACAGACTATAAGCACTGACTATTTAGATACTGTATTTGGGGTTTTTGCACGAAAAACACGTAATCTGGAAATTTCTCAAAATTGGTAACAAAGATTTGGATCTATCCCGTGATTGATAAATAAATAGAGGCTTTACTGTATTATTTGAGTGAGTGTTTCTTGCGATGAAGAAATACAGATTCCGAAATAAGACCTTGTTGGCAAATAAATCGAAGGCTGTTCAAGAAAACTTCTGCCACGTTCCAGAGCAAGTGTCGACACCGAAATTGTGGATGTTTCAGAAATAATATTTATTATTTTATTTTTAATCAATATGCTCAATGGGCATTATTTATTATTAGTTGTGCAATCGGTTTCTCGAACCTCGATATGTTGTGTAAAACGCATTCTTTCGTCAAGTTATAAATATTGAAAAACTAATGTAATATTAAAGTTTAATCACTTGATCTAAATACAGAGAAACCAGGAGCACCGGGTAAACCGGAAATCAGTGAGGTCACCGGAAGCAGCATGCATGTGCAGTGGAGCGCTCCAAAATCAGACGGAGGCTGTCCATTGGATGGCTATATCCTTGAGTACCAATTGGAAGGAGGTATCTACGGCTATGTTCTCCTTTTCAACATGAGTTGCTGGGCAACCAACTGTTAGTTCACGATTAAGTATTGTTTAATAGTGTTCACTGTTGCCGTTTCCGGTTTTGATGTTTTAGGCCAATCAAAACATGCTTACTCCCTCCTAGATTAAGATTTGATCAAAATTGAGTATGCCCCAGAAATCAGTAGGAATTTATAGACAAATACCGTTTAACTTTTTAAAATATCACACGAGTACGGGTAGATTGCAAAAAAAAAAAAAAAAAAAAAAGATGAAGCGAAATCACGCAATAATTTTTCCACGAACGTTTAACTAGGCACGGCGTGGAAGCAAGCGTCATTGGAGCCAATCATTAGCACATCCTACACTGTAAACAACCTGATAGCGGACATGAAATACACGTACCGGGTCTGTGCCGTGAATCGCGCCGGGGCAGGACCGCACTCGGATTACAGCTCCGCAGTTAGGGCCACACAACCCTTAGGTTGGTCTCTGTTCTCGTCTGGCTCAGAAATAAACAAACCGAGTCGAGCCCATGTTTTATTAATGAAGGATTATTATCGTAATGATAAATAACTATGAAATTGTAACCCGGAATATATTACCGCTAAAATAAAGTGTTAAAAATATATCTCGCAATTGGTGACCGAAAAACTATCACCGACCGAAACTGTCGGTGCCGGAAACCTACACTTATTTCGATTAGTTATCACAAGTGCGACTCCGATGGATAAATAAACAACCTGATGTATTAGAAAATAAAACAAGCTAATGTTTTGGTGGAGGAAGGGAAGGCCAGAAACTAGAAGTTAGAAAGGTGGAGATGGATGAACAAGCCTGATGCGTTTTCTCAGCGATGGAGCGGGATTATTGCCACAATTTTCCACTTCTTACAAAGCCAACCTTTCTTTCCTTTCGGTCCGATTGGACAATTTATCACAACTTTTTCCCGGCCTTATTTAACCCCCCCCCCCCCCCAAAAAAAAAAAAAAAAAAAAAATCGGCGGTCGGGGACGGAAATCACGAGTCATCCTGTCCCCTCTCTTACTTAGGCTGTATCGGTAACGTAAATGTCAGTGACCGCGGTCACTAACCAACAAAATATCCTGGGTTACCGAAACCGAAATTTTTCGAAGATGGCGAAACCCAGTTGAAAATGTTTTAAATTTGTGTTTTCGCATATTTCGCAGTTGGTGAAGCACCCAAGCTTTTGAGTGGACTGACAGACGTGACAGTTACTGCGCCCAAAACAGCTACCCTGGAATGCGGTATCGCCGCCGGCGAACCGGCCGCCAAGCTCAAGTGGTTTAAGGATGGCAGAGAAATCTTCCCTGGTGAAAAGCTATATCTTATTTTGCTCTATACTTTTGAGTATTAACTTCACAGGCAAGTGTTGTTGATTAAGCCATGAAAGTCAGTATTAAAAAGAACTGAATGTAGGTATAGGGGTCAGGTTTGCTTGTACCAGGTGACGGCGTAACCTGTGCTAATTTGCATATTCAGGAGAGAAGTACGACATGACGTACAGGCGCGACATGGCGACACTAAGCGTGACGGAGACGGAAGCAGACGATGAGGGCGTGTACAAATGCGAGGCTAGCAACAAACTGGGCAGAGTGAACACCCAGGCTGACCTTACAGTGCATGGTGAGTGTGCAATACCTTCTACATAGAGTGATCGCCCTAGCCAGCCTTGCCGTGCTCAGTGAGTGCAGCCCACCCCTCCCCCGCCCCAGAAAAAAAGGTGGAAGGCGAGAACCCAGGGCAGCCCCTCCTCCCCAACAATAAAATAAACAAAACCTCAGTCCTTTTCACGTATTGTTAATGTTATGTTTTTGCCAAGACGTAACTTAAATACTGTGTTGTAGTCTGTTCAGGGAAAACTATTTAATGCTCAAGCTGTTTTAACTTTGTTTTGATTGTTTATTTTCACAGCAAAACCTAAGATCAAAGCAGACAGATTGTACAAAACCGCACAGAAGCTCAAAGGTGGTGATCATCTGAAACTGGAGGTGCAAATCTCCGGATCCCCCAGGCCGTCGGTCACGTGGTATCTGAACCAGAAGGCGACGGATGAGGACTCGAGGATCCTGGTGGACAAGTCAGACAAGTCGTCCAGGTTGGAGGTGCTACGACTCGGCACGGACATGTCCGGGGTGTACAGCGTGGTGGCGGAGAACAGCGTCGGTTCGGACAGTATGGAGTTCACGGTCGACATCAAAGGTACCGTCCAACTCTATTTAATTATTAATTATGGGAAACGAGGTCCAAATCTGGGTTTAAAAAGTCCAATAAGTTGTTTGAGGTGTGTTTAAATAAAGTTTCATGTTAAGCATTTAATGCAATTTTCTTGTTTGGATTTTGTAGTGTTCGTTAACTTTTATCTGTATTTTGAATACCGGTAAATACGTTTGAAGTTTGGAGTTAAGCATGTAATTGAAAAGTGCAGAGTGAGAATATTGTAAAGGCACGGACAATAAAGAACACCTTTCGGTTCGTTTCAGATAAACCAAGCGCACCAATCAACGTGCGTTCTTTAGAATGCTATCGCGACTTCATTGTCATTGGATGGGAGAAACCGGAAACCCATGGCGGCTCACCAATAACCGGCTACGTCATCGAAAGACGTGAAGCAAATCGCACTTCCTGGACAGGTCGCTTTCTAATCTCAATTGCGGTGTATCTTGTCATTGCAAAGCGTATATTTTGATGTTACTAGGTCTCAATGCGTTCTAGTACACTTTTCACTTTGTTGTTGAGGGTGAATTTTGCGTATTTTTTGTAATATCAATTATTATTTATTACAGAAAAACATGATGAGTTATAAGGTTATTAAAGTAAACTGACCGAACTAGGCAATGGATATCGGAGGACTGCGAATGTAAACCTCGAGATATGTGTTCTTGTTTATAAAAACAAGAAACCATTTAGGTTTTATTCGAAAATGTTTAATGTCTGTACACTGATGTTCCTGTGCACTGGCTGCTCAGGTTTTATCCAGTTTCTTTGTGATTTTGTAGAAGTGGGTTCAGTGAGCGCTGAGTCTTATAAATACAAAGCCGGAAAGCTGAGTGAAGGTACAGAGTATTACTTCCGTGTGGCAGCGGAAAATTCCATTGGCAAAGGACCGTTTAGTCAAACGGATGGTATTACAGCCAAGCTTCCCTTTGGTAAGTGGCTGTTCAAAGTATCCCCACCCCAGAAAACATACGTATATTTTCTTTGCTGCTGTAAAGCAATTTTCACCAGTCTGTGAAGTTTAATTGATAATTGGTACAGTAGTTATTTCCATTTGCTGAAAGTGCCGCCATGTTTACAGAAATGCCACTCGCCTAACATTGGATCTGTCTTTAGCACCACACGCCCTCCTGCACCCCCAACCCTTCCCATTGCGCATTGTAATAACAGTGTATAAGCAGCTGATATAAAAACGAGACTCTAGGAAAATCACTTGGAAATTTGCTGTGCTGTGTGTGAACAGACGTGCCGGGGCCTGCGAGAAGACTGCAGGTGGAGGATCTCAGCCAGAGGGCGCTCACGCTTGTGTGGGAGAAACCGGAAGATGACGGCGGCTCGCCCGTCACCGGCTATTACGTGGAAAAGCGCCAGGGGTACAGCAATAGGTACGCGTCGCCTTCTTCAGTGCCTCCCGCCAAACTCCACCCCAACCCCCTTTTCTATTCAACTTTATGTCGATTTTTGTGACCAGTTGCACGGAGTGGGTTGCTAAAACATTGCGTTTCTTCTGTAATAAAAAATCTGACATACCTATTTTCAGGTGCCTTGCCATATTATCTAAGCTGTTTAATCTAATGAGGCTAATGAGATGGATAGAAAATGTTGCCAGAGTGCGTTGTCCTTTGCATTTTTTTTTTTTTTTTAATCGCATCTTTTTCTACCCGACAGGTTTATCCGGTTAAACAAAGCTCCCGTGGCGAGTCCACTCTTTCACGTGAAAGACCTAATCGAGGACGAGGAGTACGAGTTCCGCGTTGTCGCCGAGAACGAGGCCGGCGAGGGAAGACCTTCCGACTCGACGGGCAATTTCAAAGC
Source organism: Protula sp. h YS-2021 (assembly GCA_949752745.1). Classification (NCBI taxonomy): domain Eukaryota; kingdom Metazoa; phylum Annelida; class Polychaeta; order Sabellida; family Serpulidae; genus Protula; species Protula sp. h YS-2021. The sequence goes on along the minus strand of OX457030.1, from coordinate 49,008,722 downwards.
CAGGGACCCGTTCAGCAAGCCAGGTATGCCGGTCTTGTGTCGATTAATAAGTTACATGAAGATACCTATGGCGTTACGGAAGAGTGGGTACCGAAATGAATGGTAGACGTGGATTGTGTTGTTTTTACACGAATGACTGTTTCTTTTCAAGGCAAGCCCGGTACACCGGAAGTACGTCTAGAAGAGGACATGGCCCATCTGACATGGAGTGCACCACGTGATGACGGAAGGAGCCCTATTTTCAACTATGTCATCGAATACAGACAAGTGGGTGACATGCGCTGGAAGTGTGCTAACAGCGGCGTGAATGTCAAGGACAGAGAGCACACCGTGCTGGGATTGGCTGTGGATCGAGAATACGAATTCCGTGTTTCTGCCGAAAATAAAGCCGGCGTTGGGAACCCATCTGGAACCTCCCGCACTGTGAAATACGGTATGCCTGTGTGAGGTTTAGCAAGCTAAAATATAAATGCATAAATTTGCGGTTCTTGGAATGGTTTTAACGGTTTTAGAAATCATTTTAAAATTTAAATAAAATGTAAAGTCAATATTAATATCTAGGCAAATCCCACACCTCTCCCCTTTGACAAAAAAAGGAAAACTGTGTGGAGTCAGAAAATCACTGACTGGGATGGTTTACGTGAAAGAGTTTCATATGACCTTTCTTTCTCTTGTCAACAGAAGAAGTTGTGACCTTCATCCGTGAGCTGGAAAACGTGAAGGTCACTAAATTGCCTACGAATGTGACCTTCGAATGCGAACTCAGCAAGCCAAACTTACCCGTGCAGTGGTTCAAGGGCGACGAGCCAATCAGAAGAAGCGAGAGATATTCCGTGGAATCTATCGGCAAGGTCCATAAGCTGGTGGTCAAGGACGTGGACGGTAAGGACGAAAATGACTACCACGTGCAAGCGAAGACGAGTCGCTCGTCTGCTACTCTGACGGTCGCGTCACCGCCGGTGATTACGACGGATAAGTATGCGGAGACTGTGAACCTGAGGGAGGGCGACTCCGTAGCCTTAGAAGTGCCGTTCAAGGCCAACCCCCAGCCGAAGGTGAGCTGGAGGTACAACGACAAAGAGGTGGTGACGTCGCGGCGCCTGGCCCTCGACGTCATTTACAATATGACGTCACTGTGCCTGGCGAGTGTCAAGGTAGGCGATTCTGGGAGGTATACCTTGACGCTTCAGAATGAACACGGCAAGGTCGTGTTGAACATTAATGTCAAGGTCACTGGCCGACCTAGCGCACCGCAAAACTTAAGTATCAAGAAGGTCACGGAGAACAGCGTGACACTGAGCTGGTCAGAACCCCAGACAGACGGAGGAAGTCGAATCCAGCATTACGTCATAGAGAAACGTGATACACGCCGCTATGGCTACACTCACGTGGGTAGCACGCGCTCGTGCGAGTTCAAGATCAGTCGCTTGATTGAAGGCCAGGAATACACATTCCAAGTGAGTGCGGAGAATGACGTGGGTGTGGGAGAAGCGGCCGAGTTGACCCAAGGTGTCACCGCAAAGAGTCCATTCAGTGAGTCACCAATAATCGTATATAACAAACAAAGCTAAAATATATCATCTAAACAAATGAAGATGGCTTTCAACTAAGGCTTTGTTACTCCAACGGTATTCGATTTCATATGTGTATTTGAGTTGCAATGATTATTTTGGCGTTTTTGGTATTCTTGCAAAAAGCAAAAGTCATGTGCAAGAAGATATTTTTATGTTAAAACTTCAAATTAAGTTGTGTTTTTGAAATTAATTTTGTACTCTTTAAAAGCTGTGCCAAGTGCACCTTCTGCACCCGAAATCAGTGATGTGCGCAGCAACAGTGTCAAGTTGTCATGGCAACCACCTGATAAAGATGGCGGCACGCCGTTGCTTGGGTACCACATCGAGAGGCGCAGCGGAACTGCCAAGAAGTGGGCGTTTGTGACGAAACAGGCCATCTTTGATACCAGGTTAGTGTTCATTAATTAAATAATATTATTGTAATGGTGATTTACAATATTTTAATAATAATCCAGTTCGACGAGCATCGGAAATGTTTGTAAGTTACAGGGAGTTTCATCTTATGTTATAATATACGTACGACACTTAATTTTAATTGAAAAATGAATGGATATGCACTTTTGAACTTCAATAAATCTGCTGTCTTGTCTTGCAGTTATCAAGTGAGGGACTTGTTTGAAGGCACTGAGTATGAATTCCGAGTATCCGCAGAAAATAAAATCGGCAGTGGACCTCCGAGTGAACCGTCCAGGCCAGTTGTCGCAAAGGAACCCTGGGGTTAGTTACCGTTCTTTGACCACTTTCTGGATTTATTAATTGCATTGCATATAAATTAAAATGTTAATTGAAATGTTCAACAACTTAAATTCGATAATTTGTGAATGAAAGTTTATCGCATTCTTTACAGATGTACCAAGTAGGCCTGAGAAACTCCAAGTTGTTGACGTCACGAAGCGCTCGGCCGTGTTGTCATGGCAACCGCCAAACAACGATGGCGGAACCCCAGTAACCGGTTATCGTATTGAACATAAGAAGGAGGATGCGATAAGCTGGGATTATTCGAGCCAGGGCGATAAAGTCACGGAAACGAAGTACACTGTGACCGGTCTCAAAACCGGCGCGAAATACAACTTCCGAGTTGCCGCCCTGAATAAAGCAGGCAGGGACTGTTTTTAGTTTATATACTTTCTTTATGTGGGCTGTTCTCAAGAGTACAGATAAATGCATTGCAAAAAAATGGTTTATTTTCTTTTTTTTTCAAACACAGAGCATAAAGTATATTTGCAACTCAGATAATAGAAGTTGAAACGTACATCATACATTCTGATATGTTACTTCTTCCTTTGAAAAGCAAAAATACAGTTCTGACCATCAAATTGATTTGATTTGATTTTCGCCACAACAAAAGGTGTGGGAGGATTTGCCGAATTGAAGCCGACAGCCATTGAGGAAGCACAGCTGGGCGAGAAGCCTCGCATCATAGGCGGAATGGATGACGTCACCGTGATGTCACCGGATGTGGCCACCCTGGAATGCCGCGTCAAGCCGGGTACTGATGATGCCGAGATAAAGTGGTGAGAGTCGTGAGATTTATAGCATTTTATGTTCCATATTCAGACAAAAGTACACTTCCATTTCTGTTGCGAATACTGTTGCATTTTTTTTTTTTGTACGCGCAGAGAATTACCAGTAATTGTTGAGTGCCTGATAAATTGTGTGCCTTGGCATCTGTCATAATGTGCTGTTGGTGTTTTCTTACACTCAGGTATAAAGAATCCAAAGTGTTACGTCAGGGACGTAAATACGAGATGCTGTACTGGGACAACAAGGCATCGCTGGTTGTCAAGGATACTGAACCTAACGACAGTGCCAAGTACCGCTGTGTGCTTAGCAACCCACTAGGACTGGCAGAAGCCTCTGGTATACTCACAGTACTGAGTAAGTACACTTTGCTCTACTTGCGGTACTCTATGTGCTTCGAATAAGAATCCGGACATTTTGCTCCTTTTCGTAACAATATTAATTTAATATTTAATGGATTGTTTTGTTGTTTGAAGTACTGTCTGTAAAGAGTTATGAATTTGGTATTTTAAACTGCCATTTTAGCATTTTTTTACGCAATTTCGCGTTGCAACATTTCGCTCTAAAGTTGAAACTGTTTGTTTTCTTCTCCAGAATCGCCAAAACTGGAATATGATAGTCGAATAGCAAGTCAGACATTGAAAGCTGGCCAAAATCTCAACTTAGACCTCAACTTTGGGGGTCATCCGAAACCAAAGGTCGAATGGTTCTTCAACGATTCGCCGCTGCATTCGTCTGGAAATGTTGATGTGACGGTGTCCGATGTTAGCACAAACCTGCGGGTCAAAGGCGTTTCCAAGGACAATGAAGGCCAATATAAAGTCAAGGTCAGCAACAGTGCGGGGGAAAAGACGGCAACTTTTGACGTACAGGTTAAAGGTGAGTGGCTAGTGTGAGAGTCACCTAAAGAGTGACTTGAGGCTGAGCTGTGCGAAAAATAAACCACTGCCCTTCATTACGTAAATGTTCTTCTTTGAAGACGACTGTGTTCTGATTGTTGTGCTCTTTGGCTTCCGAAAATGGGTTCAAACCTATTTTATCCGCTCTACCCCTTCTGTTTCATGCGTGACCGGAAGAAAATCACTCGTTCCAACTTCCAACATCCAACTCCCTAGAGCTTTAAAGCTGGACAATTTCTCTTACATATATCAGTCCATATTCCCTAAAGTATTGCCAAATTGTACCCCGTGTTTGCCTCCAGACAAGCCGACAGCGCCGCGCCTGCTGGAAGCCCTGGACGTGTCCGCAGAGGCGGTGACGCTCCGTTGGGAGCCTCCCAGCCATGACGGCGGCGCACCCGTCAGGCAGTACATCATCGAGAAGAGGGACGCATCGCGCGACAACTGGATCTGTGTCGGCCGCGTCGATGCAGGTATGTCGCAAAAGTGTTGTCGCAAACAGGTTGTTTTTTAGTGATTTAAATACACGTGTAATTTACTCATTTTTGTATATATTGAGTACATGGACTGAGACCTGTTTATCCATGTATATTCCAGGACCTTAACATGTGATTAGTGCTATTTAGGTGCACTAATTGTTACATATTGAAAGTATAACAATGGAAGTGATTTGATTGGCTGTGTAGACAAGTGTAGCTACAAGGCGACCAAGCTGTGGGAGGGCTGCGACTACCTGTTCCGTGTGGCAGCGGAGAATCAGGCGGGACAGAGTGACTATTGTGCCCTCGACAAGCCCGTCACGGCCAAGCTTCCCTACAGTGAGTACCGCACTTCCATCGTACAGCCGTACTTGCGTTTGAATCAGTACTCTGACAATGTTGCAGATACATACTGAGTGGCGTAACTTATTTAAGTCAGCAGACAAACTGTTTGGTCACGTCGATTTAACGTTTGTAGGTCAAGAAAATGCAATCGGAAGGTCCTTCGTATTGCAAACTAATCGCGAAATCTTCTTGAAATAAACTTTTAAAAGCCTATTTCGTTGCGTTCGATATGCGAGTGTTTTGTGATCTATGAGTGTTTTGCTAAATTAGTGTTACATTTACTAAGAAAACATTGCATTCGTTTGGAACATTTAAATAGCTACACCAAGCGAGCCAATCAACGTGGATGTGAGTGACGTCACGAGGCGTGGCGCCACCTTAACTTGGTCCGCCCCCAAAAGCGACGGTGGCTCCCCTTTGCAAGGCTACAACGTAGAGAAGAAAACACCCTATAGCCCGAGGTGAGAAAAAGTGAAAACCGACTTCCCACTTAAATGGAGTTAACGAATTTAGGGTAGTTAAAATTAAATGTATTGCAGTATCAAATATTGGTACAACTGCGAACTGGTAAATTTCTCTTTTGAATACGGTAGAATCGGTTTCAACATTAAACGTTTCTTTGTCTGATTTTTCAGGTGGACAAAGGTTACAAGAGCCCCTGTGCTTGGAACCAAGCTTGTTTTGGACGACCTGATGGAGGGTGAAGAGTGCGAGTTCCGTGTGGTTGCTGTTAATCAAGCTGGTTACGGCCGCCCGTCGCAGAGTGCTGGGCCAATCAGAATCAAGGATCCATTTGGTAAGTCTGGAAAAAAAGAGTTCAGCCATCTTTGAATAAAAACATCAAAATTTCTCGTTCTCTCAGTTTAGAAAAAGTGAAGGAAATAAGAACTTCGGGAATCAAAATGCTCATATTTTTTTTTCTACTTCAAATGCAATACCGCTTTATGACGCCTGATATTTGTGTGGTTTTTTCTCGTGACTTGGTGTTCACTTATTCACAGACAAGCCCGCTGCCCCTGGCATTCCAACCATAGAAGACTTCACGAAAGACGAGGCCAAGATCACCTGGTCCGCGCCACGTCACGACGGAGGAGCGCCCGTGTCTAATTATAGACTGGAGATGCGCTCTGCCGGTGCTTACAGGTAAGCTTGGCTTCTACCCTAGCCCCTCCCCCCCCCAACCCCTCCCCGCCAATAAACACATCCCAGACATCGAGGGTATATAAATACTTATGTAAATTGACTGTTCCTGTTCTGTTGAAGTGGCCTGACCCTAAATGACCAGACCACTAGACAGATAAGTTTAATAAACCAAGATAAACCAATTGTTGCTATCAGTAATCACCCGTCCTCAAATATGGGACTAGAAACTCTCCTGAACAGTGTCTATGATATTTTTTACGTCACTATATGGTTGTGTATGGCGTCGCAGGTGGGAGCCGGTTGCCCCGATGGGCAGGATAAGCGACACGTCGTACACCGTGAAGGACCTGGCAGAAGAGACCGACTATGAATTCCGTGTGATGGCCGAAAACCGAGCCGGCCTCAGCCAGCCGTCCCCTGTGTCCAAGTCCGCCAAATACGGTGAGTTAACGGGTGAAGGCGCTGTCATGTGGTGCGATTTATTTGCCGTTGAGAAGGAGTACATTTGTAAGAGTACAAGTCTTTTAAAGCGGAATGCGTCATTCTGTTACGATCTAAGTTTGAATAGATGTGATTAGCGGCATCGTATCTACTATGTAACAGGGGCAGGTTACTGGGGAGATGGGTGATGGACACAGAACCGATTCGCTCAATGCTGCATTCCGATAAAACAGTGTCTCTCCGATTTAGGTGAACTCGAAGTTCAAAACTGAAATTAATCAAGAAGCTTGGAGTAATATTCAGTATATATATTTTTTTTACATTTCAGTTGAAGCCATTGAGTTTAAGAAGCCACTGAGTGACGTCAGAGTGGCGTCGCTAGGTGAGAGCGCGCAGTTCGCGTGCGACATTGGACGGGAACGTGCCCGCGCCCAGTGGCTCAAGGACGGCGTGGGCATCGCGCACGACGGCAAGAAGTACGCCATTGGCGTTGACGGCACGCGACACCACTTGACGGTCAATGGCGTCGATGAGAGGGACGCCGGTGATTACGCCATCCTGGTGAAGGGACACAAGTAAGCTTGCCCTCTCCTACTCTTCTGACCTCCCCTCCCCCACCTCACCCGCGCATAATATCCGGATCGAGTGTGATTGGTTCTCAGCGTTTTAGCTTAAGACTGTTTATGATTTGTTTCCCATTGACGATTGCTGAGTGATTATGTAACGCCGTGTGTTCGCGTTAGGTCGGTTGCGAGGCTCCTAGTGGAGGCGAAGCCAGAATTCACAATGAAGGACAAGCGCATGGAACCTATCGTGATCAGGGCGGGCAATTCCGCCACCGTTGAGGTGCCATTCCGTGGAAGCCCACAGCCTAGAGTTACCTGGAAGGTACTGTGCATTTAAGTACTCAGTGTAAAATGCCGGAAAATAAAGTGTTTTTCTAGATGAAGGCTGTTGTGTTTGCAAGAATTAACTGGTTCCGGTTTAAACTAGGCGGACATGGTGTTTTATAACAGTAGGATCTATGCATTGGGGGACAGCTGGAGGTTCGATCATTCTATCATTGCCCTCCTTCCCATCCACTGCACACAAACACTTGTCGCAGAATAAAATGTGATTTTGGTCCTCTTTCTTACATTATAGTGGAACGGCGCCACGCTGTTTGAGAATCGCCGCGTACAAACGGACGTAGCGTGGAACATGACGTCACTCGTGCTCAGCCGAGCCGAGCGACAGGACTCGGGTGAATACTCGCTGACACTCGAGAACCCGCACGGGTCGTCCACACTCAAAGTGGAGGTCCTGGTGGTCGGTGAGTGTCCTTTTGAGAATACTTATGTCAACTTTATACACGGGGTATTTCTGTGACGCAAACTGAATGGGTAACTGAAAGATGTTAGGCATCGTGAAACGTGAGATTTGAGTGTATTTTTACATCCTAAATGATTTTACTAGTAAAGAAGTGACCGCGGATTTTAACAGAGTGTGGTGCATGTTTATATTTTGTGCGTTGGTAATTTAGATACGCCTAGTGTACCACGTGATGTGACGTACTCCGATTTGACGGAGAGTAGTGTTGTGCTGTCATGGCAACCACCACGTGACGACGGAGGGAGCCCCGTGATTAGCTATTCCGTGGAAAAGAGGGAGGCGACGCGTATGAATTGGCAACACGTCGGCAACTCAAGTACCTGCAATTTCAAGGTAAACTACAGCAAAACGTTGTCTATTTGTAGTTGCGTCTTGACGACGGATTGCTTTCTCCACCACTGAGAAAATAACAGCAGTGTCGACATAGTCTAAAGAGACGTTAATGCTTTGAGAGAAAAATAATAACAATACAAAATGGAAGAAAAATTGAATGAAAAAAAAAAAAGAAAAATATTTGTTTTTCACCCAGGTCCCTAGATTGGTAGAAGGCGTTCCATACATGTTCAGAGTGAGTGCTACAAACAAATTCGGAACCGGAAACCCCGAAGAATTGTCAAGGTCGCTTGCTGCGAAGAGCCTCTATGGTAAATAAGAGTTTTCTCAAAGACATATGTGGCACATTCAGTGTTTTCATTTACAATATTTTTGTGTGGGATTCCAAGTAAATTAAGAGCCCTTATCTTACATGAAAACTTAATATTTCATTTTTTTGCGTATCAACAAAAAAGAAGATATTTTTCCAAATCAGCCAATTGTATGACGGTGTGTGAACACAATGTTAATATTTGTTCCGTTAGACGTTCCGGCTCCACCTGGTGATGTGCATGTCACTGATATCTCCGCGGGATCTTGCGCGGTGCAGTGGAATCTGCCTTTGTCGGACGGCGGAAGTGACATCACAAACTACGTCATAGAGAGACGATCCGGATTTGGCGGAAATTGGCTCAAATGCGCAACAGTGCCGGCTTCCGATATGAAATACCAAATGTACGACTTGCACGAGGGAACCACCTACGAATTCCAGGTTAGGGCTGAGAATCGTGTCGGCTCCAGCAAACCGTCCATTACATCACCGATTATCGCTCGCGATCCATGGAGAAAACCGACCGCTCCGAGCACACCAGTGATTAGTGACGTAACGAAGCGCTCCTGCAAACTGTCCTGGAAGGCACCTCCAGATGACGGCGGTGACGACATTCGAAACTACGTCATCGACTACAGAATTGTGGGTACTTTCCGCTACTCGCGCGCCAACGAGGCGGAGAGAACGACCCAGACGCACTACAAAGTGACGGGCTTACAGACAGACGAGGAGTACGAGTTCAGGGTGGCGGCGGAGAACAGAGCCGGCCTGGGGCCGTTCTCAGATACTTCCCTGCCCATCCGTACCAGAGATCCCGATGGTAAGATAAACAATAAATAAATAAAATAAAAATAATAAAAACAATAATAATGATATAATAAGAATAATGATACATTAATAATAATACTTATAATAATGTAAAAATAACAATGACATGATAATTATTATTATTATACATGTTCCCGTAAAAGGAGTACATAATGAAACTGAATAAAGTACAACAAATAAATGTACCATAATCATTACAGTAACTATGCTCAGCGTACTTGTATTTTTCCGTAGCTGTAATTAAATTGACATTAAATTTTATTTCAGTCGGAAATGCACCCTCGATTTTATCGCCGCTACAAGACGTCATGGCAACAGCCGGCAAGTCAGCCAAATTAGATTGTGACGTCACGCTTGGGCGTCCCAAGGCAGGCATCCGCTGGTTCAAGGATGCCAAAGAACTGTACAAGGGTCAGAAATACAGGTAGGTGTACAAGTCGGAAATACTGAGATGTGGTTTAAATTTTCAGGTTGATCGGGGACAAATCAAATACATCAGGCATTAATTCTGCGATTGGATTGGTTTAAACTTCCTACATGGGCTTTTCTAAATTATACGAAATAGTGGTGAATTTTAAGTCCTATCTACCTTAAATCCTAAAATTAGTTTTCATTTCCAGATCTACTTTTCGTAAGTTTATGGAATACTCAGCGGATCTAATCTTCTGTATTCGTAAAGTTTCTTACGTTAATTCTGAAGCAATGCTGCCGCCATGCATCTATTTATTTGCCCCTTTTCACGAATATACTTCATGAGAAGGTGTTATGACTTTTTTGTCAGAATGACGTATGACGAAACGCTGAACGTCGCCCAGTTGTTCATTCAAGGCGTAGACAACACCGATGCTGGTAGATACAGGTGTGAAGTGGCCAATAAGAAGGGCCGCGTGGAGACCAGCTGTCGATTGGCTGTCACCAGTATGTAAATTTCACCATTTGCATATTTTAATGACTTGATTGTCTTAGTTTTTTCACGTGAGAAGTACTAATTTCAATCACAACCTCAATATTTTACGTGAGAAGTACTCATTTCAATCAAAACCTCAAAAACTTAAGACTCATAAAAACGTCTGAAAGGAAACTTTCAACGCTAAAATTTATGTTTTAATCAATATCATTTAAAACATTTTCTCAAGTGTTTGATTTTTTTTAAAAATCGATTTATTGCAGTTCCACCGAATATTGAATATGACAGTCGCTACAAGGGATCACAAGATGTCAAGGCGGGTTCATCTTTGATTTTGCCAATCAGCTTCAGCGGCACTCCTACTCCCAAGGTTACCTGGATGAGAGACGGCATCCCATTGGTTGTCATCCCTGGTCATGTCAATATTGAAACTGGATCAAACTATTCAACTTTGACCATCATGGGTAAGTAGTGATCACTCCATTAAAACTGTGTCAGTCAGTAAAATTATTGACTACTTTAACAGCTAAATAGGAAATTGAAGCCGTTCTCCCTATCGTGGCGCCCAAAATATTTCGCGCAACTCGGCATATAATACATCTTCGTAGTACAAATCGGGTTGTGTTATTCTGTAAATTCTGTAAATATGTGTTACAACTGTGTACAGGAATCGAGCCAGAAGAAGCCGGTCGTTATGAAGTGAGTGTTCAAAACAGTGCTGGTACAACAAGTTCGGAATTTTCCGTTAATGTTCGTTCCCCTCCGGACGCTCCAACGAGCCTTCGCGTCACTGGTATCCATGGCGATGGCGTTACGTTGGCATGGAACTCACCGGACTTCGACGGCGGTTTGCCGATAACCGGATACGTCATTGAAAGAAGGGATGCATATCGCGGCGGATGGACAACGTCGGGTACCGTCGATGCTCACACGCACAGCTTCAAGGTAATATTTGAAGGGTCGTCATTCGCGTACACCAGAATACTTTCAGTTCCATAATCGCATCGTCTCAATTTGTTATTTTATTGTTCTTTGATATTTATCGACGGAAAGAGACAATTTTAGTTGGTTCCCAATTTATATTTCATCCGGTTCTATTATGCATATTCATGAGGTTAAAAAAATACATCGCGAGCAAAACAACTTAAATATCTGTGCAGAACTTAAATGTGTTGATGGTTTTGACAATCTTTTCACTTGCAAATGACATAATAAGTAAAGTCTATCGATCGTAAGTAACACACAGTTTCAAACACATTGATTCTTCCAAAATTCTAAAAGAATGAAAAAAAAAGCAAAGGAAGAATCCACAAGCTCTATAATGTGTATTTTGGATTATATTCCAATCCACCGTGATGAAGCTGTGAATGTCCTCGTGTTTGGCTGTAGGTTGGTAAGCTGCTAGAAGGCAACCAGTACTACCTACGAGTGATGGCCGAGAACTTGGCCGGGGTGGGGCTGGCGGCGGAAACACCGCAGCTAGTGCAAGTCAAGAGCCCCTACGGTACGTCGATCGCTGTTGTTTGTGACGATGCCTTCCAAGTGTCGCTCGCTGTAGATTCGTTCTGTGTTGAAAACTGCTTACCTGGAGCTGGTTTTTATAGTTAAGCTTGCCGAGCTGAACCAAATCAGGACGTGGTTCAAGAACCCCCCCCCCCCCCCCCCCCCACTAAAGAAAACAAAATAGTGTTTGCGTTGGTTTGCATGCATTTAAAAACATGGTATGTTTGTGTAATAGCTTTATTTCGTCTCCGTAACGATACATTTTCTGACGAGGATGAGATTGAACTTGAAGATGGAAAAATAAATTACAGTGATAAAATTAAGATGTAGTGAACACTCTACACACTTGTTTGAAAAGTTTATGAAAATGTCATTGTGACTTCATATTCTTTTGCCTTTCCAGAAACGCCCGATGCGCCGCGCAATCTTGACGTCATAGAAGTCAGTCACAGTGCCATCACGATCGAGTGGAGCCCTCCTCGTCACGATGGTGGCGCGCCAATCAGGAGCTACGTTGTCGAGCGCCGCCAGGCCTATAGCAACCGCTTCATTTCCGTTGCCAAGGGCGCTGTATATGATACCTATTACCGAGATACGAACGTGTATGAGGGCATGGAGTACGAATACCGGGTAGCGGCTGAGAACGAGGCTGGTGTCGGTATCTTCACCAAGCCGCTAGGACCCATCCTTGCACAGGATATGTTCGGTAATTTATGCAGCTTAAGTCGCCTATTGAACAATATGAGACTTTTTTTTACTTTTTAATGCCGTGCATATATGCTAAATAGCCCAAGGCATTAAATATGAAGTTTTCCACTAATAAATCATGAAGAAATACACTTAGTGACTAATGTTGGTATTTAGGTTTTTAAAAAGGTAAAGTTACTACTCTGTGTTGATGGGAGTTTGTTTTACACAGATAAGCCGTCAGCGCCCGGGAGGCCAGAGGTTGTGGCCGTGAGTCACTCGGCAGTGTCCTTGGCATGGCAACCGCCAAAGCAAGATGGTGGCAGTCGCATCACCAATTACATGGTCGAATCAAAATCAAGCAGCTCATACAGCTGGACAACTTGTAGCCTCGGGCAGAGGGTTAGTGTTAAACACTTTTTTGTGAGTGGGCAGGGGGGATCCTGTCCGTGCAGACCTGTTTAGCATATTCCACAAAAGTAATTATTTATGTGTTCTGGTAATCCATGTGATGGGCAAATATCCGTATGCTAGGTGGTGGAGGGGGGGGGGGGGGGGTAATGCAAAATATTCCGTGTAAATACCATAGTCAGGACTGCATATGATATGTGAACAATTAATTCATATATCTTCTCGTCTACTGATTGAAATTTTTCTTCTTAATCTTTTCAATTTTAAAGATATTTGAGCCGAGCTTCACTGTAATGGGCCTCATGGAGGGCACAACGTACGAGTTCCGTGTCTCGGCCGAAAATAAAGCCGGCCGAAGCGAGCCGTCGGCTCCCAGCTTCCCCGTGGTAGTACGGGAACCGGCGACCGGAAATGCCCCTGTTGTTACGGACCCGCTGAAGAATGTGTACGTGAGGGAGGGTCAGCATGCCACGCTCGAATGCGCAGTGAAGGGCACGCCGGAACCGGATGTAGTATGGTACGTCACGTATTTGTGTTGTTAGATTTGGCGGTGGGGGATATTCAGTCAGTGGTTAAATACGTGGCACTTAAAGAGTAATATTGTGTGTTTGTAGCCATTTCGGTTAACCGTGAGCGTTTATCTCGAAACTAAGAAGGGAAAAAAGCTTGTATTATCAGTATACATTTGGTTAGACCGTGTCCAAGAATATGAATAGCTCGAGTTTTGTGTATTTTGGCTTTACTTTCTGTTTCTAGGACTAAGAATTTCAGTACTTTAGCAAGTGGTAGGAAATACGCCATTAAGTACCGCGACTCCATTGCAAGCCTCGTCATTCATGACGTTACGCAAGCCGACGCCGGAAGTTACGTAATGGAAGCGTCCAATCAGCACGGACACACGTCCTCCACCGCCAGTGTGCGGGTGAAAGGTGAGACGAAAGTAGTCCCAGTCACGTGATATGGACATATTCACAGCCATATGAGACGAAAGTACGTAAGACGCAAGTACGGAAGCGGAAGTGCGCAGTCACTTGAGGTGAAAGTGCTTTTAGTCTAGTGAGACAGAAGTACTCTTAGCCAAGTAAGGTGTAAGTACTCTTAGTTACGTGATGGGCAAGAAGTCGTTGTCACATGAAGAGAGGATGAGGTTGTTTTAAAAGGATTCTCGAAACGCTTCGTAATATTTGTCTGATTGTGAAAGTATACTTTAGTGATTCATAATTTTGAATGTTTTAATGTTTGTTCAAACAGCTCCACCAAAGCTGACGTTCGATAATCGCTACCAGAATCTGACAGTGCCCGTGGCGGGAACGATCAAGGTCAACGTCGATGTGGAAGGTGACCCGCTTCCAGCGATCACGTGGTACAAAGACGGGGCTTTGCTACGCAGCGCTCGCCACGTTGCTATAGAGACGGACGACTTCATGACGACGCTGGTGATCAGGCGCATCTCGCGTGATGACCGCGGCGAATACAAAGTGGTGGCGAAGAACGAATGGGGTACAAGCGAGGTCGTCTTCTCCGTTTTCGTCAGCGGTAAGTTCAAGGTCACACATTCGCAGCCACCGCATTTTATTTATGATGATGTCCGTAGTAGGTGACGTGGAATTTCTTTCACTGACGTCACTTCTTTAAGCGTTTTAAAATGGAGCTTTTAAAGTTTAACTTGCTTAAACTGGTCGCCAGAAGGAAATACCCTAAATCTGTGATGTTGTGACGTATTCGTTGTTGATGTAACTAGTCTTTCTGTTGGCATAAGTAGCAACTGCGCAAAAACAATACATTTATGTTAATATTAATGATGTTGTGTATGTCAGATGTCCCTAGCGCGCCTACAAATATCTACACAACGGACCTAAGCTCGGACTCTGTGACCTTGAACTGGAGCAAGCCTCGTTCTGATGGTGGATGTAAAATCAAGCACTATATTATTGAGCGCAAGGAGGCAACACTTAACTACTGGAGTAATGTGGCTAGAGTGGATGCCACAAATAACAAGTATACAGTGACCAATTTGCGCCCAGGCATTGAGTACTATTTCAGGTCTGAATTTTTATGGTGGTATTTCTTTTGCCAGTACAGTAGGTATTCGATAACTCGAAGTTCGGTACACCGACGAAAACTGTTGGATATGTGGAATCTTTCGATTAATGGAATTGGATAGAAACGTCATATAAGACCAGGAAAAACACTTCAACTGCTCCGATTTTTCGAATTTCAAGATATCGAATGTTGTATGATTTTGATTTCGACTGGGTTCTAGTTTGTGTTTTGACTGAGTGATTGATAAAATACATAAAATAGAATGGTGAAATCCACATACAACCGTGGGGTACTGGAGCTCTAAAACAAACCCCTCCGCCCGACCCCACACACCTCCTGACGTTATAACAATGGGCGGATCGTGTTGCAGAGTGTTCGCAGAGAACGACATGGGGACTAGCGAACCCGTGGAAACGCTGACGCCCGTGAGGACAGAGAGCCGAGTCGTCGATGAGGACATTACCGTGACGGACTATGGTACGTTCAAGGGATAACGAAATAAAAAGTAAAATAAAATAAGATAAAAATAAAACAAGACAAGTTTGCTTGTAAAATGTAGAAATAAAACGCAGCTCTAGGTGGGTTTTTTACTACTGGTGAACTGAGGGCGCGTTATGTCCGTTTCCTTAGAAACACAGTGGACGTTACCGCCTCCGCCAATCAGAGGCCTCCGCCACACGGAGTTGAGGCGTGGCAGCACGACGCTGGAGTGGGAGTGGCCGGAGTTCGAGTGGGATCGCTACCCCAAGATACGTCACTGGATCATCGACAGGAGGGACGAGGTGCAGCCCTCATGGAGGAGACTCGCCACCCTCCCGCCCAGAACAACTAGGTACGGAGAAGTGGGTGTTAAGTCGGTTGCTAAGGCCATATGATTGCCATAGTGACATGACTACGTCCACAAAAGTGCCTGGACAAGAAAAAAACTGGGCCGAACAGTTCTTCTCATTATGGCGTTGTGTCATCATGGTGGTTATATTTTTATTACCAGCTAAATAATAATAATCAAATTATCAATTTACATTTTCCCAAAATTCCTTATTGTAATAATAGGTATGATGTTAGATTTTAGTGCAAAGGTTGGACAGATATTGTAAGCTATTTGAGCACCAAGTGTCAAGTACATGTCTCTGACAGATACGAGGTACGGGATCTGAGCGAGGAGCTCAGCTACAAGTTCCGACTCTTCTCCGACACGTACGAGGGCCTGAGCCGCCCCATCGAGTACGAGCTGCCTGCCTACATCGTCTCCAAACCCACAGGTAATGCTCCAAAACCCACAGACAGGTAATACTCTTAAGCCATGGGGAAGCCGATGTGGTGCTGTCAACCACTTGTGCTCCCTGACTAACAGATAGTGCCTCCAAGCCCACAGGTAGTGCCTGCAAGCCCACAGGTGATGCTCCCAAACCGACAGGTAGTGCCTCTAAACCGACAGGCGATGCTCCCAAACCCACAGGTAGTGCATCTAAACCCACAGGCGATGCTCCCAAACCCACAGGTAGTGCCTCCAACCCCACAGGTGATGCTCCCAAACCCACAGGTAGTGCCTCCAAGCCCACAGGTGATGCTCCCAAACCCACAGGTAGTGCCTCTAAACCCACAGGCGATGCTCCCAAACCCACAGGTAGTGCCTCCAACCCCACAAGAAGCGCGTGGAATACTCGGTGTTTATATTAGCCGACAACGCCGACCTTGTGGTGTTTCATTGACAATTGTTGTGTACATTGATTTGAAGGTGCCGGTGGTAAGATAACTAAGTTGATTTGAACTGATCAATGTGTGACCCAATCCTGCTAGTCAGATTAAGTAAAAAGTGTTCTCTCTGTCCCCTGTGACAGAAATAAAGAAAAGAGAAGCAAAAACACTCCCCTCTAGGTTTTGTTGACAAACTGATTTTGGCTTAATTGTGGTGTATAAAGTATAGCACCATAGGTCGTTAAAATATGAGAGATGAAGATACAGCCAAAAGTTTTTTACAGTTGTTGTGACTTCATTGTTTTGTCTGTTGCATAGAAACGCCATACCGCCCAGTGGGGCCCATGATTGTCACCAAGATGAGCACGCACTCCGTCATGATAGAGTGGCGCCCGCCTCTCGACGACGGCGGCGACGCTATACGCGGCTACGTCATTGAGATGACGGAGGGCTTCGGCAGCTGGCGTAAAGTCGGCTACGCGTCCAACAAAGACACAACCTTCACCATAGCAGGTGGGCGTTCGCGGATTTCATTTAGAGCCGAAACCATGGTTCCAACTATGCAAAAAAGTGCCCGTGAAAGACTTCCACAGTTGTACATGTCGTATATCTTAAAATTTATACACACATTTCTCCAAAACTATGGTAAAGGGTATTTTCATGTCGAGAGCTTATTTGGAGACGCGTGATAAAATGTCCTTACTGTTTGCTTTGGCAGGATTGAACGAAGGCTCCTCGTATTTCTTCCGCGTTTTCGCTGAGAATTCGCTGGGTTTGAGCAGGCCTCTTCAGTCTGATTGCGTTGTACCAACGCAGCCTATCTGTAAGTACAAGCGCTTTGATTGGCCAGTTTCAACTGTTTTTCTTGTAAGAGTCTTAACGTTATTAAGGGCGACTATAGAAATAGAAGTTGATTTTGAGAAACATTATGATTTCGAAGTTTCAAGTGGTAAGATGGATTTATGCAAGACATATTAAAAATTTTGCATTTGCATTTGGGAATTCAGTCGACGGATTTCTTGCTCATGCTATATATAACGTTTTTAACCCTTCGTATGTTATCGGATGTATGTGGTTTCACAAGCATTATACATGTGTAGGTGATGATAATAATAACAGTAATAATAATAATAATAATAATAATAATAATAAAAATAATAATAATAATAATAATAATAATTTTCTGGGTGGGGGTGCGGTTCGCAAGGCGTTAGCATTTAAAACAAATTGGCCGTGGCGAAAGTAGAATTTGAGCCCGTCAAATGTTTGTCGCTTGGGTCTTTTATTGACTAAGGCTCTTTATTTACACCGTTTTCATTTCTGTTTGTAAAACGCCAGCTGTACCCAAAGCACCGTCCAAGATCCACTACAAGGGTCTGCGCAAAGATTCAGTTACGCTTGAGTGGGAGCCGCCAGTGGACGACGGCGGGGCCAAGCTGACCGGCTACGTCATCGAGAAGCGCGACACCCGCAAGGCCCGCTGGGCGTACGTCCACAAGGTACTCATTTCCGGTCAAAATAGTAGAGGTGACTCGTCTTTGTTTTACTCCCCCCCCCCCCCCCACCCCCTCAAATGATTAAACACAACATGGAACAATTCGCCGCGATTTCGTCATTCTCCAGTGCAAGATTGTCCTAAATTTATCATAAAACAAATCAAGCCATCAGTTTAGGTTTTGATGTGAAATAAGTATATTCCAGCACCTACTGCAAGGTTTGGCTAGATCTGTTGATTTTTCGCTGTCCGGTGTTCGGGTAAATTGTCAGTTATTGTTATTTTTAAAGAGAATATGATAAAAATTTGGGGTAGAATTTTAAGGTTTTCCAATTTCAAATGACGTCGGTTTCTCAGCTTAAATCTTGGCTTAAATCCGAATATTAGCTTAAATCTTGGCTCTTGAATCTGGACAACGTGGAAATAAAAAAAAAAAAAAAAAAGAGTCGAAGGGGATGCTAGGGAGTGCCACTTGACTTGTGTTTATGGGATATACAACCTTCATTCGGCCATTGCAATTGCAGGTGGCACCATCTGTGCATCGTTATGAGGTGCCAGGACTAGTGAGTGGGTCACAGTACATGTTCCGAGTGAGACCTGTCAACAGGGCTGGCGTAGGCGAAGGCATCGAGTTTGAGGAGCCGATTACGATCACCAGCCCGTACAGTAAGTTACACCTGATGTGTTCCCCTTGTGACAGATGATTATATTTGAAGATGATAGATTAATAACGATGCAGATTTCGGAAGTGAGTTGTATAACGTTAGATTCAGTCTATGTTGTTGACTAAGAACTATTAAAATGTTAACGATATATTTACAGCACCGCCTTCAGCCCCAAGAGGACCAATCCGAGTGTCGAATGTGACTAGTGATGGCTGTGAGGTGCGCTGGTCGCCGCCAGACGACACCGGTGGCGCGGCTATTCTGTCTTACGTGCTGGAGATACGCGAGACCACACGCAGTCTGTGGCGACGCCTGGCCATTGTCGACTCCACCACGACCTCGTACAAGGTAATCCTCGGAGACTGGACACGGACTAATTTTTTTTCAGACAGGGGTGGTGACGGGAGTGGTGTGATCGGAAAATTCAGTGAGTGTTGATTTTGAACTTGCGGGATTTGTAATTCTTTGCATTACTTAGTTGAGACAAAATCAGCCTCTGCTGCTGAGCAAATGATACGTTTTTTTCTGTCACTTTGCGGTATCACTGTGCGATTTTCCCCAGTATTCCTTTTAAAACCATATGATTAATGAAAACTAGTGTAAATCCGTTTTTTTTTTTACAAAAAGCAGTTTTTTTAAATCCTAATGCACGGTTTATGGGATATCAGGTGAGCAAGTTGTCGGAAGATGAGGAGTACTTTATACGGGTCATGGCCAGGAACAAGGAGGGCGAAAGCTTCCCAGCAATTTCTGACGTCATCACGCTTAAGTCCAGTGCCTGTAAGTGAACTTGTGTTTGTTAGTCTGGTTGATATATGGCAAGATCAATTCATCTGAAATCAATGCCTAAAAATAATCAAAAACATACTTATTTAGATTAAGTATTTCACAATGCAAGACACAATGCAAGAATATGTCACATCAACTGCGAAAAAAAAAATCACGATGACATAAATATTGGAAATAATTCCCCGAAACTATTGACGCTCAGGGTACGTGCATTTATTTAAAGATACTCTTATTTATTTATGTGTGTATTTACAGCAACGCCGAGCGCGCCGAGCATGCTGCAGATTCTACGCGTGACTGGCGATAGCGTGTCGCTGCACTGGTTGTCGCCCGTCTACAACGGCGGAAGTGACGTCACGCGCTACATCATCATGCGCCGACAGCTACCCCACGACGCCTGGGAGGAGGTGACGTCCGTGAATGCCGCCACGACGACGTATAACGTGGTGGGTCTGCGTGAGGGCAGAGAGTACCTGTTTGGCCTCGTAGCCGTGAACAGCGCCGGAAAGGGCGACCGCATCGAGACAATACGGCCAGTCACGCCCAGGCGATTTGTGGGTAAGACGCCACAACCCCCTCCCCCCCCCCCCCCCCACACCTCCCTCTCCACATTACCCAACCCCACCATGAGCAGCATAAACATGCCCACTCGTCTATTAACTTGTGTCCTGAAAAAAAAGATGTTCTTCGTTTTGTGAATTAAAAAGATCAGTGAGTATTATACAAAGCAACATATTAACTGCATGTGGATGTGTTACAACAGACATTTCGATTGCTTGTTTACGACAAAGTAAGCTTCTTGATTAAAATTTTAAATTGAACGTGTTGATGATTTTGTGAATGCATAGCCAAGCCAAAGGCCCCCAAGAGGCTGGACGTGAGCGGGGTCAGCTACGACTCCGTGACGCTGTCATGGCACATGCCGGAAGAGGACGACGTCTCCATGGTGACCAGCTTCCGCGTGGAGAAGCGCGAGGTATCCAGGGCACACTGGGAAACCGTAGCGACGATCGACGCCAGCGAAACGAGCTACACTGTCAGGTGAGTGAGTTGATGTGGTGCCGAGAAAAGTGGGCCCGTGAAATAATGCGGCTGCAGCGGTATATTGACTGCAATGGTGGACTGTGAAATAATGCTTCTCTTATTTGAGGTGGTGTGTTGAGGTGGTGCATGTGATCTGTGAAATAATTCACATTTGAGGCGGTGAAGTAAAAATAAATAAAAATACCTAGATGTTTATTGATCAGTCTTTGAAATTGCTATTTTTGCTTCGCGAATAAACAAAACAGTATTGATTGCCGGATAGAGCAAACTCCTTAATCTCAGTTCAACCTCTCCGGCTGCGAATTTCGAGATGAAACGGTCTCATATCTGATATCGTTGCGAAAAGGTGAGAGTTTCGAAACGAAATGCTATCGTATTATCTTATGGCAGAAACCTGCGCTCTGGATCCGACTACTACTTTCGGGTTGTGGCGGAGAACATTGCCGGTTCCTCACAGCCCCTGGCTCTGGATCAACCCATCATCCCAAGGAGTGTGTTTGGTACGTCAGGCTTATCCCAAACATTTTCCAATCCAGGTCTAGACCTTGGTGCGCATAGTTAATGTTATGGGAACCAGGTCTAAACCAAGGTTGAAAAATTCACCCTAAAAGTCTTGGTACATTTTGTTTAAACACTCTGAGATTATATAAGTGCACACTTTTCCAAGCGCCTGTAAAATACTGAATTCTGTGTGTTGCCGTGGACACCACTGCTGTGTTAAAAACTTAAAATCAATCTTTTCAGTATTGTCGTAATTTTTGAAAATTCTTTTCGCTTCTTGCTTTCACAGCACCTTGCTCAGCCCCACGTGGTCCGCTGGAGATCAGTGACGTCACAAGAAGCAGCATCAAGCTGTCATGGTACCCTCCTAGCGACGACGGCGGTGCCGCCATTACTGGTTACGTCATAGAGAGACGCGAGTTTACGCGCCAAAATTGGATACGTGTTGCGCGCGTGAAGGCGCAAAGCACGTCGTATACTGTAACAAATCTAATCGAGGGCACCGAGTATGCATTCCGAGTGATGGCGGAAAATATCGAGGGACTCGGAGAGCCACTCGTCCTTGACGGGACCGTGGCCCCGAAACGCCCTGCCAGTAAGTGACCGCCATCAAGGGCCATAGAAATCAGTTCATTAGATGTACTTATTCTAAAGATATACTATACAATTTAAATAAGAACGAGACGGTAACTTAAAAAAAAATAATAATAAAACCTCTTTGTAATGAACAGTTTTTGGAGCAGGTAAAACTGTCGAGTTTCAAAAGTGAAGAAAATGGTGTTCGCTAATGTGAGATTGTTACTGAATAAAATGTTGAAAGTGAAGATTCCACTGTGGTGTACAAATGAAAGATCAGGCACTTTGATCTACATGTGCAATAGTTAAAGAATCATTGTTGAAAACGTCTCATTTTACGACAGAAAACTCTGAATTCCAGGTCGCCCAGAACCACCGTCGGGTCGCATAAAGGTGTCGAAAATCGGCGCCGATTCCGTCATGTTGGAGTGGAATCCACCCTACGACAATGGCGGCTATCGAATCCTGCACTACATAGTGGAATACCGGGACCTGGACTCACGCCTGTGGAGTCGCGCGGCCACCGTGGATTCATACACCAGGACTATCACGATATCCGGATTGGTGGAAAATGTCGAGTATTTGTTCCGCATCTTTGCTGTCAATGAAATGGGCGAGAGTGACCCATTGGAGGTGGATTTAACAGTGAAACCTCACAGAAAAGCAGGTACTGCTATGCTAATGTGGTTGTCGAATTTCGCTGAAGGTTACATAAAAGCGCAGATTTAATGTTAACGCAAAGAAGGTCCACGTTCTTCTATTTTCTGTCCAAACAGCTGCCGATTGTCCTGGATTGGGAAGGGTAGACACGTGGGAAATCATTGGCTATTTTACCGCAGCACCGTTGAGAAGATGCCCATGAATGTTTCACAATTTTAATAAATAATTTTATTCCAATGAGCCATTGTTTGTTTTAGCTCCACCCACGATGCCCGGCGGTCCCTTAATTGTGTCGCAGGTTTTGAAAAATTCCGCAACACTGACATGGCAACCGCCAATATCCGACGGCGGGTCCCCCATCACGGGGTACATCATTGAAATGAAGGACCTGAACGGTCTGTCAGGTGAGTTATTACGTCATCAGCAGAGCAGAAAACAAATTGCTGTGCCATCAATGTTTTTGTTATACTTTAGAACAGTTGGAGGCTACGTTTTTATGCGTTATTTAAACACAGTTAGATTTTAAATCAGCACTGGAGGTCAGAACTAATCTGTTGGTAACTTGAAACACGTTTTGTTAACTGATGTCGGCGAAAATATAATTCATTTTTAGATTTTTGCGTCCGGGCTTCATTTTTTTGTTTCATAGACGACATATCCAGACCACATGGTCTCCACGTGTTATATTCGCCTCTTATTTTCCAGTCTGGTCACGTGTTGAGCGCGTGAACGCGCACACATACGTGTACACGGTCACGCATCTGGTCGAGGGCGCTCGCTACCTGTTCAAGGTCATCGCGGAAAACGCTCAAGGTCGCAGCCCGGCCCTGGAATTGAAGACGCCCGTCGAAGCCAAATCCCCCTACAGTAAGTCCGTACGCCGCGATACTAGCAGATCAGTATCTTGTACTTAAGTCGGAAATTGACAAGTCGACATAATGTGAAGAAAGAGATATTTTAACTTATTTTGTATTTTTCATTTTTTTATTTTTTTGAAACATTGTATTACCTAATTAGTTCAAAGAACATTTATGAATATTGTCCAAGCAACACAAACGGGCATCTCCAAATTCAGATTTGGATAGGGTCAGTTCTTGGAGTAATTGGTTACGACAGTTACGAAGGGCATATGTGGTTTATTTCAGCTCCTGCCGATGCCCCTGCTAATATCCGTTTGATTGGCATATCGGAAGATTCTGTGACAATCGAATGGTCAGCGCCCATTCGCGACGGCGGCGTTCCGATCACCGGCTACGTCATAGAGAAACGCGAGTCGTCGTCGCGCGTTTGGTCACGTGTCGCGACGACGGGGCCGAAGACGACGTCGTACGTCTTCCAGTACCTCACCTCAAGTATGAGCTACTACATCCGGGTAGCTGCCGAGAACGAGGAAGGGGTTGGTGATTGGCTGGAGCTTCGGGAACCAATCAGACCACAGAGACCCCGCAGTAAGTTATATTGCTCCTATCGTGTTTAAAAAGACCCTGCGAAATGAGTTTGAGGAAGTATTATAAACAATAACTTTTTGTTCATGTCCGATACTTGGTATGTAGCGGACCTTCTCAAGTTCTGGTATTTGAACTGTGGTGGCAATCAGTCTGTCAAAATATATATTTTCTGAATCGGTTCAATCTGTACGCCAACTTAGATTCCATAAACGTATAAGAAATTGCCATCGGAGAAGGCTGTTGATGAGGAAAAATTACACGAAAACTCGGAGAAAAGTTGTGAATAACTTGAAATGGTTAATAGAGCTTTGCGAGTCTTACCTCATCTGATTGGCTTGAGTTTCACGGTCTTCTTTGCTTGCTTGCAGGCTTACCGGGCATTCCCCACTCACTCTTTGTGGAGTTTGTGAGCCGTGACACGGTGACCTTGAGATGGACGCCCCCGGATGACACGGGTGGAGTCCCGCTGTCCGGATACATCGTAGAGCAGCAGGAGGGCAAGTCCGCAAGGTGGAAAGTGGTTGGCTATACTGATCCGTACAGGTAAATTCACACAGTGTATGTTCTTTGAAAAACATCATATTGCCTTAAGGCAAGCATTTTGCAGCGCTAATAGTTTCAAAATCCGGTCCAGATGTGCTGTTTGATTAGCCTGTCGTTCTTTACTATTTCTCATCCGTTTAAGTTGTAAACACGTTTTTCTTCCTTATAGTTGCATCCATGATAAGGAACCGCTGGGGGGAGGGAGTTGAAGAAAAGGTTTAAACATACGCAGCAAAAAAACTAAATGGGAAATATATATAGGCCTAATAATAAATAGTATCCATGGCAAACAATTGTGGTGATATCTTGTGGCACTTAATCACGTGGAAATGATGTGGAAATTGTAGTGAGAGTTAAATTATGAAAAAAAATATGAAATTTAGTGAAATTATTTGTACCAGAACATGGTGGACCATCCACAACCTGATCCAAGGCTACAAGTACAACTACCGCGTGCGGGCCGAGAACCCGGATGGCGCCGGCCAACCCGTCACACTGGCCCAGGGCGTCACGCCAAAGCCCATTCTTTGTAAGTACTCGTGCACTGTCATACAAACGCAAACATATGTGGGGCAGACTAAATAGTTAAAACAGTTCTGTTGTTTTAAATTTTTATTCAAAAATAGAATATTTGATAACGTAATAGATATATTAGAGCGCTCTAATCAGGTGAATCCTAACCTTTGCTGATCAATAAAAAACCTTGTAGTAAAAATGAGACCCCAAATTAAAAGTGGCAATACTAAAAATTCGAAAGACCAATGACCGCAAAAAAAAACAGCCGTCTGGTGAAAATCTAATCTTGACCGGCCCGGGCCGCCTGTTTAAATGGGGTGACTTACCTTGTTTCTGTTGCCTTGTGGGCATTCCAGGGCGTCCGGGAAAGCCGTGTCTGTTGGAAGTGATTGACGTGACGGAAGACAGCGTGACGTTGTCGTGGCTGTCCCCGGAGACAGACGGCGGGGCGCGTATCCTGCGCTATGTGGTCGAACTTATGGATTACTCGCGCGCCGAAGGATGGGTCAAGGTGAGGGCCAGGCGTGGATCAGACTTGTCTCTGTTTCGGAAGAATAGGTCAGTGGGGTGGGGGGTCAAGGACAAGTGCTGTGACATTAGTGATTCCTTTTCTTTTCTTTGGGGGTGGTGAGGGGAACATTTCTGCAACTTGGATTGAAGTGAAGACTGATTACGTTATAATGTTTACATAAATACATCTCTTGTCCTTGCAGTGCAAAACGAAATCATTGCGACCATGATCGGTGTCTTTGAAAGATATCGGGCTAACCACCGTACCTAATTAACGCATGTCATATATAGATGACATTTTACTGTAAATTGCTCAGAATAATAAAATATTTTTGACCGTTTTTTTTTTTCAAACAAAAGGTGAAGGAGCTTGACTCGTGTGAGATCCTGGTGGCAACCATAGAGCGGCTGAGGGAGGGCAAGCCTTACCTGTTCCGCGTATACGCCGAGAACGAGGTGGGCGCCGGTCCGGCCGTCCAGCTACGCGACTCAGTCGTGCCCAGAAGTCAATTAGGTGAGTTCATATTACACCCAAGGGGGCGTACGATACGATACTCGATTACTGGCAAAAGTGGGGGTTGGGTGGATGGGGAGGAAGGGAGGGGTAAATATTTTGTTTTTCAGGAGGATATGCATTGTATTTTTGGGAATATAAAAATGCTTGCTAGACTGGCCCTTACTGTATATGTACTGTTGCATTTTGTAAACCTTGCCGTTCCTCCCCCTCAACTCTCATTTCCAGATGGCCCAGAAGGCAAATAAAAAAATCCAGCTGCAGAACAACCCTAACATACATACGTAAACAATAGAAATGCTGCATGAATCTGTGACAATTTTATATGCTTAAATTTAGCATTTTTTTTTAACACATATACCAATCATGTAAAAGCCTTCTGTTCTTAATCACACACCTGCTAGTGTAGTGATATTTATGGTGTGATTTCAGGCGCGCCTTCCGCACCCGAAGGCCCGGTACGCGTCATCCGCGTGACCCGCAACATGCTGGCGCTACACTGGCACCCGCCCATGGACAACGGCGGCGTACCCATTGACAAGTACGTCATCGAGAAGCGCGAAGCGGAGCGCAGCCATTGGTCGGCCGCCGGCACGTGCTCCAATGACGTCACGGCGTACTGCGTCACCGATCTGATGGAGAACACCATGTATTACTTCCGCATCATGGCTGTCAACGTGTATGGTTGCAGCGACGCTCTGGAAACCAGCAAACCCATCGTACCCAAGCGAATTTTCGGTGAGTCCTTTTCCATTATTTGTGCAATAATTTTCCATTTGCACAATCACGTGTGAACGCACATCCAACACAGAAAGAAATAGACCTATTTTAAGCCCCAGGCCCCAGAAGGATGTTTTGCGGACGCGATTCAGGGCGTCCAAGACGCCCATGTCAGCGTGTCCAACCCTTCCCCCCTTCCCCTGATTGGCTGTTTGTACGACTCATCTGCAGGCAGGATCCAAGGGGTGACGTCACACGCTTCTCTTGGCACAGGCCGTCCACTTGTTGTTAATGTCTAATAAATTTCGTTAAGTCAAAGTTTATACTAACGTAATTAAGACTTACATTAACATTAAGGGCATAAGGTTAAGCTGAAGTTAAGTGTTTCAGTTTTGTTTTAATACTACTTTATTGCTAATATAACTCACTTTACTTATGTTTTTGTATGGAAATATGTCTTTGTAAGTAATGTAATGACGGGATCACTTATTGAAAATTATATATGGAATCTGTAACTTTACGATCAGAATCTGCGGGAAGCAAAGACCTCGAGTCCTGGATAGAAGACTCACATCTGGATAGCGCCCAAGTGAGCCAGGCTCTGGCGCGTATATCATTGAGTGAGAGCCGAGTGGAGCGCTCCTACACGGCGTATGCCGACGAGCCGCTGACGTCATCAATCGATACGCTCGATGCCAGTGTGTCCATGCTCAGTCATGTTTTCCGCCATTCCATCGAGTAAAACTGGTGCACTGATCTATGCTTTACCTGACCACACCTCCCATTGTTGATTGTTGATTTGGAAAAAATAATAAAAAAAAAACCTGTTTGAAAATTTTATGATAAGTGAAAAGACAGTGGTGGAAATGACGTCTTTTGGATAAAAGGTGTGGTCATTAATCCCATCGACGTGTTTGTGGACTGTTTTGGTACTTTAAAAAAGAACTATTAAGAATTCAGATTGAAAGTCTTCCAAATTTTGGTACAATAAGATCAGGAAATAAAAAAAAAAATAACTTTTACACAACGGAGTATTACTGGTGAAAGAATGGTGTAAAATCAAAACGGACCTGTATGTAAAAGAAATGTACATATCAACTCATTGCTGAAATGGTGCTGGTATCAAAGAGAATCTCAGGATTTACGTACAGTTTGTGATACATGTCTGTATAAAGACCTGACAGGACATAACAGTGACACAATGACGACAAACCGACACTGATGTTTAATAGAAAAAATACAGACCTCACTGGATATTGATTTGAGAGTGAAGAAAGTGCGATTAGCGGTAGTGGTATACTTGAAAATTCAACATGAAAGAAGTCCTGGATATGGCGTCATAAACCGGAAATGGTCTCTCACTCCAGACTTATACTTTTGCTTTTTGTTCTATTTTGAGTTGAAGCTTCTTGCTATTTTCGCTGTCTGGGATTATCAAAAGTGATATTTTATTGTTTTGGTATTCTCAGACCCGCGACTTTTTCAGCTCTTGGTGGCTTTTATTGGTTCATTTTATACGAGACATTTTACATTCACGATCGAGTCTGGCATGTGATGTGCAAATAATATGCAAATGAGCTGCATATGACTAATTTTACTTATGTTTATGATAACTTCATCTGAAGCAAAGTCTTCGTGTTTCAATGTTGAACATTTATTTATTATTCTTTTTTGCATCCTTTAGTTAATTTGAATGAGATTTCAAATTTTTCAATTGAAAGTTAAATTAAAACCTTAAAATTTTGAAATGAGCATAAGAAAACGTAGCTGTGTTACTGTTGATATAAATAGGTAACATTTCTGAGGGTGTCGTCTGTATGTGGTTGCTGTGTTTAGTGTTCAGCGGTGTATAGGAATAGAGAATCCCAAAACATTTGGGATATTGACTTTACCATAGCAGTATTATTGGAGATGCAAATATTAAGTAAAACAAGGAGTTGTGTGTGCTTTCAGAGTTTTTGTAATGGGGTGTCTCATTAATTAAATAAGGACATTTCGTCTTTTTGTGCAAATTGTTTCTTCATGTAGGTAATTTATTTTTGTTATTCTACGTAATTTATTTATACTTGTTACTGTGTATTTTATGTTAAATGTGCCACGTACTTAACAAAATGCGCCTTCAAAGGACTTTTTGAAAATGCCCACATTTTACTGTTTTCGCTGAATCAGCTGTGATATGGTTATATACCTTTGTTTAATCTCGCCGATCAGATTTCACATGTGATTAAAATGCTTGAAATCTTGGATGTTATCGTAATTCGGTGAGATTCTGTTTGTTTTTGAGATGATCGATATCAGGAGAAATTAAGCGACAAGTCAACAAAGACAGCATGCATGCAGCAAAATATAACATCACCGGCAGTTATACTTGTCTCGTCGACATTGACCTCAATATCTCGATTGTCAAAGTGCCCTTCTCAACCTTGACCCAGATATTGGCCAATCGTCTCTCCTTGTATCAACATTCGCTATCTTTCTTGGCAGAATGGTGAAATTGTGGGATTTTCACTCCTCTGTTGCATTTGGAGCAGTTTATGAATTCCTGACCACGTCGTCGGGTTTAAATAAACAGGAATGGATGCATCTTATGGGATCAGTGTGTTCAATATATTTATTTTCCATAAGAAAGGTTCTGTTTTGTTAATATGAGATTCTTAGAAATGTTATCAATTTGTACCTTGAAGTGTGTTTTAAATTGAATTTGATCAACTCGTATTGAAGTTTTACGTTAAATTTGCAGTGTGTGCTTTTATTTGCATAAATTAGCATACGCTCGCATCAATTAGTATGTGAAACACTGTCAGTATGAGAATAATATACATTTTAAGATAACACTCAGTAACGCTTTAATCTCTTATGGGCTAACTTCTCAGAGTCTCAGTTGTAATACATTTATATAATGATTATCTGATTGTATTATAATTGTTTGAGGACTTAGGAAACCACACTTGGCTTCCCTTAAGAGGTTAAATTTCTCTAAAATCACTGACCCCCAACTTCGAAAAGTATGTTTTCTTATGCTCAATGAATATAAAAGATATAGCAGAAACCCCTTCCTTTCCCACCAATTTTTCTACTTTAAAAAAACCACCCCTTACGATCTTCTTTGGTTGTTATATTTTGGAAAATAAAATTGATCAACTTTTAGATGTGTTGTCTTTTTGAATCTGTATATTTATTATTTAATTGTACTTAATTTTCCTCTGAAACTTTTACCGTGGCATTGTTGCTAAATATATTCACTATTCAATTTATAATATATAGTTAAGTTATTTACCTATGTATTGTTTTTATTTAAAAAATAATATTTTTTATTATTTTTTAAATGCATGTTTTGTTAAAAGCGTTTTAGTTCGAATGGTCTTAACTTATATGTAATGCAGTAAACCCCCTCTGTAAGGAACACCTTTGGTTCCGAAACATATGTAGAACTTGAAAATATATAAGCAATTTTAGGAGCCGGGGCAGAAACGCATGTTCTGCTGTTAGAGGTTGTTCCGCTCTAAGATGCTTTTCATAAAAGGGGTTTCACTGCAGAAACACTGCCTTAAGAAGCTTACTTGCATTTACAATCTTTACGTGCATCCTCACATCCGTAATTTCCATTGAATCCCCACCCTCCCCCT
This sequence comes from Protula sp. h YS-2021, assembly GCA_949752745.1. NCBI lineage: Eukaryota > Metazoa > Annelida > Polychaeta > Sabellida > Serpulidae > Protula > Protula sp. h YS-2021. The sequence goes on along the minus strand of OX457030.1, from coordinate 48,978,622 downwards.
CACCCACATACGTTGTCGCCCTCCTGAAGCCCTTGTTTCTCCCAAGCTGATCTGATCCAGAGGCATGAGAACACCCGTCAGTGTTGATATGCTAAATTTCTCAGTCTGAAGTTCATTTCTGCTTGCTTGATAGTTACTGTGACTTTTGCATGGCTTCTCGTGCCAAGATTCGGGCGTAATCTGGGGCTGCCCGTGTGCACCTTTTGGCGTGGTCGAAATTATTCAGTTTGGCAAGATGCATGGTTTGATGCTGGGGTGTATTTTGCTGCGTCATGGTCATCTCAATGTTAGACGCAACGCCATTGGGCAAACCTTGCGCAGCTGACAGTCGCGTGACTTGCTAGACATTGCTTTCATTGGGTATAATCTTGAGCATTATTGAGCAGTTTTTAATAATATTTGCGGAATATTTTTCTTCCAATATTTTGAATTCACATTGTTGAAATGTTGATTATAAAATGTTTATTTTCTTAAGTGTTTTATTTTTATACCATGAATATCTTTTAAAAAGTCTGTCATTGTATTTTCTTGTTTTAAGTCTTGTATGTCTGAAAGGGGTTACAAAAATCATCACTTGGGCAAAGCTAAGAGATCTTGCGAGTCACGTGACTTTTAACAGCATGCAGTGAGTTGATACTCCCTGAAGTCAACTGGATTTGGCCTCTGCTTTCGAAACTTTGTGTCTGTTACGTATTGACGTTATTACTAACATGTGCCCCTGTCTCACACGTGTGCTCCTCGTGTTGTTCTAGTCAAGTCCGTCTGGTAGCTACACAATGTTTTATTTCCTTAGAAGGTGCGGGGGGGGGGGAGGGGGGGGAAGCTAGGTGGGTTAACTGATATGAATGCAGCTGAGCGTGAACTAATCATCCTTTCAAGTGATTTCCAATTTCCATTTAACGCATGAATTAGCATGGGTGGCGTTCTGAGATGCCTAAAATGGAATTTCGTTCAGTGGACAGGTGTAATGTTTCATTAGGCAGCACCTAATGTAACGTTACGTTATGAAATTGAACACTGAGAATAAACGCCAGACTTTTATATACAACGTTAGATCACGTCTAATTTGAAAATTAAGTGTGACAGTATTAAGTGTGTTTTCTTATGTTTTTTTTTTTTTCTTTTTTTTTTTTTTTTTTTTTTTGTTTTAAAGGGAGGAGGGAATCCGGCATTACTACATAATACTACGTATTATTTGAAATAAGAATTTTGAAGCAAATAAAAAACCAGAGATTTCTTGGTAGGCTATTCTGGAATAGACTACTGTAATTCGAATATCAAATAAATCAATGGTGCTTCATTTTTCGTATACCAAAGTGAGAAAAGTTGAATAATGTAATTTCTGATCTTTTGGCGAAAGGAAAATGAAAATATTGGAAGATTGAATTGTTATTAGGCTGCTTATTAAAATATCGGTAGTTCAGAAATGAATAACCCATTGAAATTTTGAATTTTCAAAATTTTATTTGTATTTTTTTTTTTCATATTTTCTTTTTCTTAGGCAAGTTTCAATTTCTATGACATTCGATTAATCGGTAATCGTTTCCGGAAAAGCCTATAAAAAACATCTGGTTTCTTACTTGCTTCAGAATTCCTATTCCAAATAATACGTTGTTACTAATTAACTTGTTTGCATGTTGTTTTAGTCCTGTTTACTGCAAGAAGGGGTATTCACTCCGGCTTGCGTTTGATCCTACGACCGAGAATTTAGTTTCTCCATTGTAATAGAGTCAGTAATCCCCCGGCCGAATAAAAAGAAACGCAGATATGAAAACACAGTATAAAACTAAATCATCCAGCCAGTCGGTATTAAAATTTTAAAGTTAAAAATTTGAAATCAAAGGCAGAAAAAGTGCAGAAATTGGACTTTTTGAGGACATATTTATCTCAGGACAGGGAAACAAATAACCTAATTTGTCATCCCTCGGCCTCCCTCAATCACTAAAGTCACAAATAAAAGAAAGTAACCCGAGTCTTATTTGTTCCGAATGACAGTGAAAAAAGCAAAGACACTGACTGGGTCATTTTTAAAAAAAGGACGAGAAACAAAATTCTTCTTTTTAACTAGACTTTCATGTTCTCATTTTCTTGCAAAAAAGTAATTAAAAGTTGCACAGAAACAGCATACAGAAACGTAAGATGAATTAGACCTTAACCATCAAACTGTACACTGGGGAAAAAAAACAGAAAAAACGTCCACTAAAATTTTTGAAAGAGTACAATCAACAAACAAAAATGAAATTTGGCCCCGATCATGGTCTAACAATAAATAAATACAGATCGTCGTCTTTCCGGGCAAACTTCCTTAATATTTGAGTGAAACACAAGGCTATTTTTGTTTCTGGGTTTTTGTTAATATTACGGAGCATGGCTTAACGTGTATCTTAAAGATGTGCCACGTTATGCTAGATTAATTCCCACTTGGTATTGAAAATACCAAATGGGGATGGATTGCCTCGAATTCTTCACCTATTTTGTTTTCTCGCTTTTTTTCCGCCGAATCGGTTTCCAGACATCTCCTCCAAGACCGCTGAAGCTAGACCAACCAAACTTGGCACATGTATAGAGGGTCATCTGAAGTGGTGCACCTGATAAAAATTTTTGACCTTGACCTTACCGTTATAGTTGGTAGTATTTAGGAGGATGTTCTGCATTCAGACATTTGAAAATTGTTAACAAAAAGCAATAGCATCTACCTTCCGTTTTAAGTTATCATTCCAAATGGGGTCTAATTCACTCTGCGAATTTCGGTCTAGTTTAGCTTTTGCTATTGTATTAAAAACCTTCGTCCTGACAATTCACAACCTAACAACCAGACCTCTGGTCGTCTTCCGGATCACCAGTGTTTCTGAAGAAGTCGTCCTTCTGAAGAAGTCGTCCGGTCATATATTTGGTCGTCAAGCAATATATTCATTTTGATAAAGAAAACATTAAATATTATTATGGATAATAATTATGTGGAAAATAACGACTTGTTTAGAGGGAGCTTTTTATTCGTCATCCGGACGACGAGCATGAAAAATTTGGTCGTCATTGACGACCGGACGACTGGTTTTGCCACCTCTGATAATAAATAAAATCACACGATGTAGGGATATTTTTGAAGGCGCTAAATCAAATGAATGGGCTACAGGCCTTGAATCTGTAATATGAAATATAACTAGAAATTCCTCCGCCTGAACACGGATCCCCTGGACCATCGGTTAATAAGTAAAATATGTGGTCACTCGAAGCATTCTACTCTGACCCATGACAGCGTGAAAGTAAACATTCAAAGACTACTGGTGACCTTGAATGACCTCTTAAAAATCTGTTGAGCGTAAAATAAAAATTGAAAATTCAGTGGTGGCATTGCCTTGAAGATCATAAAAATCGCCGCGTGAGCTGTCCTTCACATAAATACTCGCAGTGCGTGTCACCACACTTTATTTTTAGACTCTGATAGCATATTGTTCACAAGATGCATGCGTGATCGTCTCAAGGACACCAAAATGTAATCAGAGATCATCCATAGGATGATCCACGTAATCAGAGATCATCCATAGGATGATCCACGTCAAAAGTCTGTTTACAAGCTGTGACAGAGCAGCACTCACAACGAATTTGTGATGAGAAGATTACACTCAAGTTCGGTCAGCAATGGGGTTTCGGTTTTATGGGTAATGGAGATAGTATACATTTCCCCTCTAAATCAGGGATATTTGCGTCATTAAATAAAATGGGCATACAATGGGGGCGATTGTTATCAGTGACGTCATCGAGGGGCTTCGCCTCCGGAAATTCAGTTCTCCACCAGAACCGGCATTTTCATCCTACTGGCATACTTAAAGGGCAAAAATCTTCAGGGATCACCCCTGGTGAGGTTAGAACTTCTTAAAATGAACGTTATATTTTGGTCCAAGCTGCTGTTATACCATCATTTCACTTCTTATTGCGAATTATCCACGTATAATTAAAACAATTTCTTGATTCCAAACTTGTTTTACTAAATTTAAGGAAAAGAAAGGAACTGTAGTAACATAGTTTCTGATTTCCATCCAGGTCACGAAAATAGAAAATTTAATGAAAAAGAAGTTCGCCCACAGTCTGTAACACTGTTTAACCATATTTTGCGGAAAAACAAATCGACCTACGAATTTTAGCAAATATGTAGTCAGCAACATTGTTTAATATTATATGTCTGGTCGTCATCCGGACCACTAGTGCAGAAAAAATAGTCTCCTGTCATACATTTAGTCGTCAAGCAATATCTCAGCGTAAAGACAAACAATATTTCCTAATAAATAAGTAAATGTCCCTTGTCCCGCGTCAAATATGCAGTGTTGCCACATCATCCTTTTTTAAGGATTATCCTTTTTTGGGAAGTACCAAAATCATCCTTATTTTAATTTGATTCTTTGATTTTAATTTTTTTCAGTGCGAGCGCCGAAGGAGCGAGCCGAAAAATTTAGACTTCAAAATTTACAATTTTATCCTTTTTTCATCCTTTTTCCCTATAATTCATCCTTAAATTCATTTTTTTTTTCTTTTTTTTTTCCTCCTCGAGCTGTGGCAACACTGAATATGGTGTGCAAAAATGTAAACGTGCTTTCCAGAGTAATGTGAAAAAAGTTGAAATATTATTATGGATAATAATTAAGTGAAAATAATGACATATTTAGAGAAGAATTTTTTTGGTATCATTCGGACGACCAGTTTGAAAAACGGCTGGTTTTGCCACCACTTTATATATGGCCCCAGCAGGGCTTAATTTGTGTCGAGGAGATAAAAGAAAAGATCGCTGGCTGGCAGGTCATTTATCTTCTAAAAAAATTGGATTAGAAACAAAACTTTTTTTCTTCACGGCCTAAGAGGTCACATTGGTTTTGTAGATGTGCTGCAGAATCCATGGCAGGTTGTACAGCTTAAAAACGCTGCACATTACGTATTACGCAACTCAACGTGTAAAACTAAAAATATTGCGGTTAGTTTTAGCTTTGATCGAACTCCAAATCATCCGAAGTGCCCTTAACTACCGGCGTTAACAATCCCGGCCACAGTACCATAAACTACTGGCGTCAACAATCCCGGCCAAAGTGCCTCAAACTAAATGCGTTTACTATCCCATCCACAATGCCTCAAACTACTGGCGTCAACAATCTCGGCCACAGTGCCTCAAACTACCTGCGTCAGCAATCCCGGCTACACTGTCACAAACTACTGGTGTCAACAATCCCGGCCACAATGCTTCAAAATACTAACGTCAACAATCCCGGCCACAATGCCTCAAACTACTGGCGTCAACAATCTCGGCCACAGTGCCTCAAACTACGGCGTCAGCAATCCCGGCCACAGGGATGCGTATAGCTCAGTTGGTAGAGCACTCGTCTTCAGATCTAAGGTGTATAGTCGGTGGGGGTTCGAATCCTGCTCATGCCTTTTAGGTGCACACTCAGTTATGATCCCCCTAGGGATTCAAACTGGAATGGCCCATTTCAGTATAATGTGGCAGGGTAGTCCAGATATAGCGCTGAGATGGCTGAAAGGGACTTAAAACACCAATAAAGCAAACCAAACCACAGTGCCTTGAACTACTGGCATCAACAATCCCGGCCACAGTGCCTCATACTACTGTCGTTAATAATCCCGGCCACAGTATCTCAAAATATGGGCATCAACAATTGCATCCACAGTGCCTCAAACTACTGGCGTAAACAATCCTGGCCACCGAGTCTCGAACTACTGGCATCAACAATCCTGGCCACAGTGCTTCCAACTACTGGCGCCAACAATCCCGGTCATAATACCTGAGATAACCAATATCAAATAATCCCTGGTGCGTAGGATTGTCGATGCTAATCGTCCCAGTCGTTGTGCCTTATAAACCAGGGTCAAAAGGTCTCTCACACTGCCTTGGAAACCAGGGTCAACAGACCCTTTTACAGTGCGATGAAAGCAAAAATCAATACAAACTGTCACAATGCCTTGGACACAATGATCCTGTAAATTCATCAGCACCAGGACCGATCATAAACTAGATAACCAGGGTCAACAGGTCTGTTCACAGTTGCCCGGTCCACAGGAGCGGTCACAAGGTCTGTGAAGAGGTCAAGAGGTATGCCACAAAAAAGCTAAAGCTATAAAACCACCAACAGCGAGCAGAGTGAAAGCGAAACTGGACCAGAAAATTACCATCAACAGGTACGAGGTAACAGCAAACAGGTAGGGTCACAATCCCGTAACACAATGTTTTGAGAAGATTTTCAGCTCTGATTAAGAACATAAAAAGCTGGTTTTTAAGTTTTTCTATATTTCTTTGCCATCTCACATTATTTTTGTACCCTTAGTGATCAGTTTTGTACCCTTAATTATCAGTTTCACCAAAAACGTTATCACTTCAAATAGAAATAAAAAAAAATATCGCGCGCGCTCTAAATATGCACTGGCTGTGAAATCATAATTCACACATCAAAATCAATAAAAAAAAAATTCACATAAGCTGTTAAGTACAGTAGATTGATTGTGCACTTGCTGTAAAAGGGTAATTTGACAGTATACTTTGTTTCTTTGCAGTTCATGAACTTCAGTTGTGAGCAACTGATCAGCACTAGATTCTTATTTATAGCATCCATTCAGAATATACAGTTAATCTGTATGTTACTGCAGAAATAATCTTCCAAATGGGGTTGTTGTCATGGTAAATGAAAGCAATTAAAGTAGATGCTAGGCGATGTGCACCCAATTCGTCAACGTCACTGGTGTATACATGTGCATGACGCAGACGAGCACGAGAGCATGTTTATTCAGCCATACAGGCTGAGTCAGGTGCATGGCTAGCTGTAGTTCATTTACAACATCTTTCCACTTCAGTATACGTTTACTCCAGATGTATATTGTTTTTGTGATAGCCTCTAGGTAGTAATACAGTGTTTGCACAGTGAACTGCTTACCATTCTTGTGAAATAAAAGCAAACTGCGTAACAGTTTGCTTTTATTATCTATATATTTTTCTCCCTTTGTGTATGTGTAACTTTATGTTGTGTAATGTCTTATTTATATTTTTGTATGATTAAAGGAGACGTTGCCGTGGTAACGTTGCCATGGCTGCGGAACTTTTGATCACTGGTACATTTCAAAGAGAGTGGTTTTCGATACCAAAGCTTTCATTTTCCACTATTTCGAATCAACCACGTTGAGAATGGAAGATTTGCGTATCAGGAAACTGCTCTCTCTGGCCATTTGTTTACATTGCATATCTGTATATTTCTATGGCGAACCTGTAGACATATCTACGTGGTAAATGTCACCAAAACATTAATTAATTGGAATGACAACATTTTTGTATTGATTGACGCGTAAATTGAAAGAAAATCAACTTGTGATGCATCAGTTATTTGTATTGTTGAAACTGATCGAGCAATCTCCGTATTAAAGCAGAACGGCAAATACTTAATCTGACTGGTCAAGAGCGGTGGTCATTAATATTTAATTTATTCACTCTCCGAAGTTTTTTAGGCGTTGGTAAAACTTGACAGTAAACGTTACAGAGGTAGAAACTTCGATGGAATTGATGTATGTATTAAGTGTATTAATATTTAGTGCATTGGAGCAAAGTTAGAACTTATCAAATAAATCATATAGAATGTTTTGATGTAGTTTGCGTAATATATGATATAAATGTATAGAAATATAAAAACTTTCATTTTTTTCTAAAATTTTTATTTCGTTAAATTTCATTTTGATTTTGTCTGGTTGATTTAGCAAAGCGACTGCTTCATGGCACAAGCTTTATGTTTGTAAACCCACCCTTAAATATATGATTGTTTTCATAAAAAAATCCTTCAGGCTAAAGCTTGACATCCCACATTTCATAATTGTATGTGGTGTTGTTTGGGGATGTATTTATTATGTATTAAGGACAGTGTTTTGCCATGTAAGTACAACTTATAACCGTTTTGCTCGATTTGAATCCGGATTTGTCACGTGATTTCTGTGAGGTATTTTTAGAATCATAATAACCACAAGTATACAAAGTAGTTCTAGTCTAATATGTTCCCATTGGTCAGACGATTGATCGAGGGAACAACTTTATACCCGGTATTGAGATGAACCAGAGCAGGAGTACGGCATGTGTTCCTTCTCTCGGCTACCGCGTGGCTTGTGCAGTGATGTCCAGCTGTCGATTATACCGCCCCTCCTCCCTCCCCACCCCCTTCTCCTCTCCTAATGTGCCGTAGTTGTAGTGTATTACTCGTCCATACGGATAGACCTTGTCGATACTGAAAATGTTGCAAAATGGGTCTTTTGAAGTGGAACAAGTTGAATTGACATTCCTTGAAAGTATTCAGTGTTTTTTTCAGTTCTTGGGCAGATTTTATTGTGTATTTGTTTAAATGTACATGCATTCATGGTTCTCTTTATGATAACATGGTGTGGGAAAATCTTGTTAGTGTTTGTAGAAAGGTGTTTTTTGTCGTAAAACTTGTTTTCTTTTATGTCATGATAGTGTCTATAGATTACTTAGTCGTGCGTGTGGGGATGAGATCATGTTATGTGAAAATAACTTTGGTTGGAATTGTGACATTCTGCTGATAAATGTGAGAAAATCCAAGCTTCGTAATCTGAATCTTTTCAAACAAGTAGGTAAATTGGTACAAATGCAAACAGCGCAAAGTCATTATTAGAATTCAGTGGAAGTGTTTTCGATGATCTTGATGTTACATTTGTTCAAACTGATCTTATTTTGTTTCAAAATACAAAGCTTTTTTTATGTTTTTCAGAGAAAGAGCCTGTCTTGGAGCGAGTGGAGTACGACAGCGCGGAGGCGAGATTTCACGGCCAGAAGCCGTGGTTCGTGAAGAAGCTTCCATCCCGCTTAGAGGTGCTCGAGGGCTCGACCTTTGACCTCTACTGCCGCATAGGGCGGGGCGGCTGCAAACCTTGGTTCGTCAGACCGTTGCCCGAGAGGCTGGAAGTGCCCTGGGGCGCTGCCATGGAAACAACGTGCGTTGTGAACAGTGACGTCATCCGATGTGTTACGTCAGAGCGCAGTGTTACGATGACAGAAGAGGCTACGCGAGAAATCAAGCAAGAGCCAAAGAAAATCCGACAGGGTATGTTTCGAAGGATTGCAATCAAATTTGCATGAACAGATTCGATTTACTGTTCGCCATTCATTTGTATGCTGTTCTAAATACACAACTGAACCTTCTGTATATTTCAGCCAAACCGCTTTGTCCTGCTTCGTTGAAAGTGACGCACCTGACGGCGACTACGGCGTCCATTGAGTGGGAACTGCCCTACGATGACGGCGGTGAGTGGCGCAGTATAAACTAATTGCTCAGAGAAAAGCCAATATCTTTTGTCAGTATGGATCCTCAGTAAAGTACGTGTGCAGAAATTCCAGATGTTTTAACCCCCATGCCCATACACAATAATTTGTGACGTCACGCACATGCTGTAACATTACTGTATGCACAGCCCCACCTCTCCTTTATGAATGACCTCTTAGACATATACCAATTCACCCATTATAGATAACCTGAAATGTGCTTGCTCTTTTTTCCGTTCAATTCTCGGCTTTACTCGGACTCTGAATATTTGTTTAAAGCATACCAAAAATTAATAGTGTCAGGGTTCATAGGCCACCTGGAAAACCTGGAAAACCTGGAATTTTTTCAATACCTGGAAAAATCACGGAAAAATCATGGAATTTAAAAAAAGGCCGAAAATCATGGAAAAATCATGAAAATCGAAAATGGGTAATCATTTTTCAATTTCCAAGAAAACTGTCATTTTTGAGAACGCTGCAAATCCGGTGAGAAAATTGTTTGCAAATGGGTGGGGGGGGGGGGGGAGTGTCAAGCCAAAAGCACATCTTGACTCGATGAGCCTCATATAGCTCATTTTGTATTTTACAGAATAAAAAATGGGTTGAAACTGTTTTTTCGTTAATTTTTTTATATATATATATCCGTGAAAACCTCACAAAAACAATACCTGGAAAAAAATTTGAGATCCTGGAAAAATCATGGAAAAATCATGGAATTTGATTTTGAAAATCGACTATGAACCCTGCAGTGTATAAATCTTTGAACTTGACACAAAAGTTTTTACCTTTCAATGGGGGAATATGTTACTTGTGTACAATACAGGAAGTAAGATTACCAACTACATACTTGAGAAAAAGGAATCGGGAAGTACGGATTGGGAAACATTGACAAGCCTGCCACCTACTGTCATGGATTGTGAGCTAGAAAGCATGGTGGCAGGAAAAGACTACTACATCAGAATCCGAGCTGAAAACAAATATGGCGTCGGTGACGCAATGGAATTGTCTACACCAATCAGAGTCCGAGGAATAGAAAAGGGTAAGCGGCCTTTGTGTGTAAGAACTTAGAGTGTGTGTCTTTTTATTGAAGATTTATATACTTCATTGTTACGAAAATTGGTAAAAGTTACGTTTCAGGTTATTTTATTTGAAATTTCTATTTGGGCGTTGTAAGGCAAAGTTCCCGCTGTCTTGCGATTTCAGCAACTCCGTCAAAACCTGGCACCCCCGAGATAGTGAGAGTTGGCGAGGACCAGGTCACAATAACATGGGACATTCCACTGTCGGACGGAGGGTGTCCGGTCACGCACTATGTGTTGGAGAGAAGGGAAGTGAGGGGTCCGCAGTGGATTCGAATGCACAAAACTGCTGTTCAGGTCGCTGAAAATTAAATTTTAAGAAACTCAAAAGTGTATTGTTAATTTTCACATTTTTTATGTGTCAAATACGCGTGCTCTGTAGTAATACCATTTGAATAATAATAATTATAATAATAATAATTTTGGCACTTCCTTTGATTTTTTTCAGTGTAAAAAAATAGGCCAGCCTTGTTTTGTAATAACTCCTGCGACCACCATATTGTGCCGATTTCTCCCACGAGGAATAAAAAAATGGTGCGCATGAGTTTGAACCTGCCGATTCACAGTCTCTGAACGGTTCGTTTTGCATCTGTGTATGTGGTGATATTATTCTATATTTCCAATATTATTTAACGCATTTTTTTTTTCAATTCTTTTAGGGTCCACCTTATACCATTCAAAACCTGAATGAAGGGACGGAATATGAATTCAGAGTGTTTGCCAAGAATGTCATGGGATTCAGTGAACCATCGGAATTATCCAAAACGGTGGCCACAAATCAACCAGGTGGGTTGAAATATTGTCATTTAAAAAAGATATATTTTTAAAACGCCATTCCCAGATCTCGTGACATCAAGGAAGAAGCCATAGTGATAATAAAATGATTTCAGTTCATCAGATGACTGTTTATATCAGTTCTGTCCCGTGCGGTGAAGCTTACTCAGTACTAAAAGTCTCTTCACATACCCTGATTAACAGGGGTGGTTCCGTCTGCTGAAGGAATTGTTGCACTTTTCACGTCATATTTTGGCATGAGGACTAAGTGGAGCTGCTTAAGAGGTTTCAGTACAATCCGTATTCGTTAATCTGGACCCACCTTTGTTCCTGCCAATCATTGCGATGCTAATCACTAATCAGCAATACTGACCCTCCACAATGGTTCTGTCAGTATCAACACAGCTGTGAGAGATTTCAAAGTGCCTGTAGAGTGTTCACAGAGTACCGGTGCAAAAAAAACATCAGTATGGTACTTTCTCCTGGACCCGCCTCCCCCTCCTCTTCTCTCTCTCTCTCTCTCTCTCTCTCTCTCTCTCTCTCTCTCTCTCTCTCCTCTCCTCTCCTCTCCTCTCCTCTCCCTCTCTCTTTCTCTCTCTCTCTCTCTCTCTCTCTCTCTCTCTCTTTCTCTGTCTTTCCTGAAGTGTGGTTTAAAGAGCGAAAGACAGTAGAAGCCGGTAACTGCGCTCAACATTACGACACTGATGATAATAAGGTACTCATTATAAATCTAAACTTGAAAAGAAACACCCCACAAGTACTTCTTTTAAAAAAATATGTAGGTCATTATTTGCGTATATTAACACATTACGTGTGACACCGCGGGGACAGAGAAGGGCAGGTGAAGGGTACGTGTGGAGGTGGAAGATAAACAGAAAATGAGAGAGAGAGAGAGAGAGAGAGAGAGAGAGAGAGAGAGAGAGAGAGAGAGAGAGAGAGAGAGAGAGAGAGAGACGCGAGATCGAAGGGAGAGAGGGGGAAGAGACGGCTGGATGTTTGCTGTAGTACAATCAGTGCTTATTGGCAATTGGGATTTACTTCTTTATGTCTTGTTTGAAAGCCTAAAACAATTCACATGTTTCTGTTTGGCATAAGCCTCTGTTTTGGTTAATTAACAGTAAGCATCTCCCGTATCAGTCAGTTCGGTTCGAGAAACTGAATGTATAATACGCGGAGAAAGGAGTTATGGAGTGTTCGGAGCTATGTCCTGGGTTTGAGTGGGTTCGTGTAGGCGAGGTTTCACCATTCCTATCACATGTGTTTCTCAGTACTATGAGTTCCTATCAGCTGCCTCCCTGACTGCATAGGTAATACGGTACGCGAAGGGTATTGTTTAGCTTGGTGATAAAACAACAAATGTTTGTAAGTGCCTTGCGGTACGTAAACAGGTTGTATTTCTATCCAGCTCCACTTTCAGTGGCTTGATTTGTGGCAGAAACACGCACGTCAAATTCCTCCCGTCAGATTCTGCCAATAAAATTCAATGCAACGGTTTTTTTTTTCGAACGGCAAGAAAAAAAACAAGGGTTTCGGAGTGACTTGATACTCGCAGCATATAGTCGTTGGTTTGTTAGATTTACAGTTTTGTGCTGTCGTGATTTACAGACCGTCATTGATTTGTTACCGCTGTGAAACGAAAAATTAACAAAAAAGGAAAATCTGGGAATGTTGCATAGGTGAATTACAATCGTTTGAAAATGAATGACAAAATCACAAACAAAGCAAAAGAATGGCACCGGGTGACATAATGTGTGTAGCAGTGCATCATTCTGGAGTAGCTAAGCAATAAAAAATTACCATGGCATCGGATGCCAACACTGTTTCGGTTGTTACTGGCCAATACAGGGAAGTACGACTTCGGCGAACTGTTTATAGATGTAAGTGGCGCGATTCGGTGAAAACTTCAGTTTTTAAAGCTGATATTTATTCATTTTACTTAATTTTAGTTCTGATATCTGACTTGTGCACTTGCCCTTTTGCTTTACTTTGCTGTAAAAATTGAAAACGTGTATCAGTTTTGTTTTTGAGAAAAAAAATGTGAAAGTTACAACACTTACATCTGATGCTAAAGAAACAACGCAATGCAAAACCATTCCCATCAAGTATTATGTTGTGGCGACATCTCTAGGCGTGAAGTTTTTGCCACAAAAACGACATCGCCACAGAGACCTAAAACGTTGTTGTTCCGAAATCTCAAATGCAAGGTTTGTACAAAGTCATGGAAATCCTGGAAAAGTCCTGAAAAATGAAAGGGCCGAAAAAAAGTCCTGGAATTTTCTGGAAATTTATGGTAAACATTCCGGAAACGTCCTGGAAATTGCACTTGAAAAGTCCTTTAAATTGGCAACATGCAGGACAGTTAAAATGGCCACGTGATGGGTCGTAACCTCGTGAAATTGCCAAAAGGGATGTCACTTGAGCGACCTGAAAGTTTGTAAATCCAGATAAAAAAAATAGAAAACGGCATAGCTAGTCTGTAGCTAAAGCAATCTAATTCTCACTCTCGTCTGATCTTTCAGCCGCACTGTGACTGAGACGTCACTGGTTCAAAAACGCAATGTTAACGTGATTTTGACATCGAAAGTGGTCGCAAAAACGACAAAACTTTCTTATCGCTGGAAATGGAAGCCAATTTTTGAAAAAATGTAGAAGAAACGTAAAATCTGATGTTAAAACACTAATGTTAAAGAAACAAATTTAAAAACAACATAAAAATGTCTACTGGGTTGCAACCTGTTGCTAACATTATAAGTTTAGAAGGAGTTGCGCGTGCTTGGATATTTTGCATTGCCCGTTGTTTTGAATGGTTGACAGATGTGGAGCCGCCCATATTTGACCTTGAGATGGTGGACGTGGCGGTGGAGGAAGGCGAGCGGGCGTTCTTTGACGTCAGGGTCACGGGATTACCCGACCCCGAGGTCAGGTGGTAAGTAGGCTGCATAGAAGATGAGGAAAGTTGCACGGTGGGCAACATTATTAGACATTACGTCACATTTTCCATTTTGGCTGATTACCACAGTTCGGTTTTCATCATTACTCTGTAAATTAACATTTACCAATATAAACAAACGAATTGATTTTGACTGTTAAATCAGAATAAATAGATTATGTTGAGAATATAACAGCGTATTACCAGTAGTTTAAATAAAACTGAAGCAAAAAAAACCAGCTATAGTACTATAACAGACTATTGCAGAATAGATCACTGATAATTTGAATATCATAGAACTCTAATATGCTGATTTTATAGCGGTGGTTAACAAGTTAAATAACATGTATCTAGCTTTTTGCAAACGAATATATTGTATGTGTGTAAAGGTTTAAGAACTACCGAGAGGTGTTTGACGGCTTCAAGCATCGTCTGCTGAAGGACGGGGAAAAGCTGAGCCTGGTCATCAACAACGTGGGCGCGGAAGACTGCGGTGACGTGGAGTGCCGTGCCTACAACAAGGCCGGCACCGCCACCAACCGCGCCAGGCTCAGCCTCAGGCGTGAGTCATAGCCACTGTACTCGGAAATTTTCTGTGAACGACCCGACTGTATTTGTTGGATACAGAAGCACATTGCGAATTCAAGAGATTTAAAAAGTGCCGTAATAATCGCGTTATTCTGTTTTTGAATTTTTTGCTTGTTTAAAAAATGGCTTAAGGTTAATTTAAAATCAATTTGTTTATAAACATACCCATTGTTTATATATATAGTTTATAAAAATAATGAAAATATGTCACTTTTTTGTACCACTTGATTTGTTGCTTGGCGTGTTCAGATTATTTGCACAGTAAACAGTTGAACATTTTCAGTACCAGCAAAATTGAAGATGTCTCCGCTACTGCAAGAAGGTATGGCCGTGCAAAGAGGGGATAAAATTCGCGTGCGGGTGCCCATTACCGGATGCCCGTCCCCGAAGATCACATGGATTAAGGATGGCGAGGTGCTGGAGCAGAACGTGCGATTTGAAATGACGGTGAGCGATAATTGTGCCACTTTGCTGATTCACGACACGGAAAAGACGGATGGAGGGAAATACGAGCTCCGAGTGGAGAACGACTACGGCTCGGATTCTGCTGGATTCCTGGTGACGATCACTGGTGAGGCTTGCCTGACACGCATATCTGTCAGACGCATCTGGCAGGTGCATCTGACATGTACATGTGGCATTTATTAGGATGGTCATTGTCGAGATCATTTTATGTGTCCGATAGGCGAGTACTTCAAAAGAGAGAAAATGCAGAAAATTCTTAAAATTAAAGTATATTCACATTCTTCAATAAATTTCCATAGTAGGTGACTTGCTGTTTCACTTCTCCGGTTGAATTCTTGCAGATCATCCTGACCCTCCACAAGGGAAACCGGAAGTGTGTGATGTCGATCAGGATTCATGCCGGATCAAGTGGTGTGCGCCTGCGCATGATGGCGGAGCGGAAGTGACGTCATATCTGATCGAGAAATGTGAGGGGACGGGATCGAACTGGATCAAAGCGGGCGGCACAACCGGAAATATGTTCTCCATGCTTGTGAGAAAACTGAAAGAAAACAGGGAATACAGGTGGGCAGGGCACCAGGCTTATTTGTGTCACGTAAGAAAGTCATTGCTTACAATTAACCAACTCAAAAATTTGAGGTGGGTATATGTGTTTTGCTTAAAACTGCGTCAGGAAACACAAGCGAACGGATGATTGTAACCAGACCTTTCTGTTAATCGATGGCTTTGCGTCACATAGTGAAATTCATGAGCGGATTTAGAAGCCGTGCCCCCTTTTTCTGCCCTATCATACTTTGAATACCTGTTACAATTTGCATTTCATAAGGTGACGTATAAAAACTGGCTGAAAAGGGTCCCAAGATAAAAAATTGAACAGGAACGTAGAGACTTTCTGCATGTTGTTTCGTGGCCACCTATCGTGTGCTTGCGTGTGTTTCAGATTTCGCGTCAGGGCTGAAAACGTTCACGGACTGAGTGAGCCGGGTGAGGAGTCAGACCGAGTATTTACCCAGGAGCCGAAGCTTGACATCGATTACGATCGACTAGGTAAAAAATGAACACCCTTCTTGTCATCCCCACCCACCACTACCACCTCCAAAAAATCGCGCTGAATTCACAGTAAAGTGAGCATATTTTTAGACCAGCCGACTTCGGCTGGTCTAAAAATGTTTCTTCTCCTTCAATTTTGATCGGATTCCTTTCCAATTCCAATTTCCAGAAATGTTCTCTAGATAGGCCTCTCCTCTCTATAAACGTTACTTTTTTTGGCGATCCGCTAAAAATTGGCCTAATGAGGGACATTTAATTTTTTTTTTCAGTTGCCAAGTTTCAGACTGCTTCTTCTGACACAAATATGATCAGATTTTCTTGAAATTTTGTGCGAATACACTCTAGATAAGCAGCTTAAGTTCCGTCTCTTGAAAAATAGCTATTTTCTGGCCATCCGCCAAAAATTGGCCAAATTGGGTGCATTTTTTTTAATTTGTTGGCTCCCAGATTTCAAAATGCTTCTTTTCCGACAGTTTGAATCGGATTCCTTTCCAATTTTGTATAATTGTTCTCTTGAAATGTAACTTTTTTTGTTGATCTACCAAAAATTGAGTATATCGGGCATTTATAATTTTATTGTTACAATTTTCAAAATGCCTTTTCTCCCACAAATTTGATTAGATTTTCTTCAAATTTTGTACGAATGTCCTTTAGCTAGGCCTGTCTTGAAATATTACTTTTTTGGCGATCCGCCAAAAATTAGCCAAATGGGGGGCATTTTTTTTTTTAAATTTATGGCTTCCAGATTTCAAAATGCTTCCTTTCCCACAATTTGAATCTGATTCCTTTCCAATTTTACACGATTTTTCAAAATGCTTCTTCTCCCGCAATTTTCATCGAATTTCGTGCCAATTTTCAAAGGTTGTTCCCTAGATTGTTCTCTCATTGTTCTATCTTAAAAAAAAAATATTAAAATTGGTTTAATTGGGAGATTGGGGGGGTGGGGAGGGCGAATTTCGAAAAAAAATTTCAACGAATATTCCTATTTTTTTTATTTTCAAAGTTTTAATCTTATTGCCTTAAAATGTTGCTTAAGTGTTCACTAGCCTGCCATCCTACGAAAAGTTACTTTTCTGGCGATCCACTAAAAATGGCCAAATGGGGGGGGGGGCATTTTTTCGGAACCCAACTTTCAAAGCCCTTCTTCTTCCTCTGTGATTTTGATCGGATTGTCTTCAAATTTGTCATAAATGTTCATTAGGCGTCTCCTTTTGAAAAGTTACTTTTCTGGCAATCTGTTTAAAAATGGCTGAATGGGGGGAGAGGGGGGGGGGGCATTTAATAATATTTAGTGGCCAATTTTCAAAATGCTTCTCTTACCACAATTTTTAAATTTCCTTTATAAACTTTCAACAATCGGGCTTAAACAATATGACAATCACCATTCAAGTCTATTGATACGTGATTTACTAGATCTCGGCTTGTCACAATGTCCCTGGACATCTTGTTTAATGGATCATGCAATATCCAGTCCTGAAATAAAGAACTGAGAATTAGCAATAAATAGAAATTTGGTCGTGATCAGTCCGAATGTTTTGTTTAATTTTGTATGTATTAAAATCTTTGAAGAAAGAATAAATATGATTTACTCATTTTTACCAGTGATACAAGACAATGTGTACACGAGGGTGAACCCGGAGAAGCTTTCTACAGATTTACACGGCAAATACATTGTCTGCGAGGAGCTAGGGAGGTAACAATTTATTTTTCCGTAAGATTTATTTAATTGCGCACAAGCCTCTCCCATCTGCAGCCACACTGAGCATAGAAAAATGCTTGTGTTGGTTTTATTAAGAACGACGCATGGATACAAAATCTTGCGTGGTCATTTTAAATACTCTGAATGTGCATATGTTAACGCCGTTTCGCGACCTGCAACGTTTTGTTGCCAAGGCTGGTCGTAAAATGGACGCGCCATTTTAGGACGGCGCAGCGCCGTTTTGTGATCATATGTTTTTCCTCAAATAAATAATGTTGCATTCTGTTTCCCAATTTTTTTCGCTTGGGTCTCTGGATTGCGGGATTAGGGTTGTTGATCCGACGGTCAGTTGGCCCCCGGAGGCGGAGGGGGGGGGGTGAGTGAGAGGGGAAGGGAGTCAAATAACATTTATTCAAATATGAGGAAAGAATTAGAAGCATTTTCACAGTGAAAACTAAGGTTACAGTTATCCTGCAAGAAGGGGCGGGCAATGGGGATGGGGGTCTGGGGTGGAGGATGTTGGAGGGTTATATGTGAATTTATCGATATTTTCGTCAACTTCCAGCTTAACTTTAAGTTCTTAGTACACAAGAATGACACAAACATAAATGTTTATTTTTTGTTCTATTCTTGTTTTGAGAACGAATTAAAATGTGAATAGCTACATGCAAATGAAACTGGCAAACTGTTTAGTGATGTGAGTTTTAAATACAAGCATTCTGAAGTCTCTGCTGGAATTCTGTAATCTCTAAACGACATCCAGTTCATTGATATTTAATAACCTACTTTCTTTTGTCTACATTAAGATTATAAAAATTGGAATCAACACTTCAAACCTACAACATCTAAGTTACACACTACTCGCCCAAACTAATTAGGTAATTTCAATTAAACCATTAAACCACAGTTCATTTATACGTCTGCATTTGTAAAATGGAATTAAGTAAACGTCTACAGTCTTCTGTTTGTATTTCGTTGTAATCAACACAGAAACAAAAATTGCTACAGACGCCAGTGTCAATGTGCTTGATCACGCGACGCCTTTCTGTCGGCACTCTTCAAGATGGCTTTTCGGGTTGATGCACTTTAAGTAACGCGGATCTTCGCCGTAGGCAAGTGAAGTAGCAAAAGCAGCGGCAAAAATCCCACAACTATGCAAATCTTGCTGGTGCTGAACATTCATGATCTCAACCTGAATGTTGTCGGTATCCGGGTGCAAGAAACTGGCGATATCTTGTTTCATTTTTTCCCCATAGGGGGGAACAACATGCGATCGACCGCGTGTCGGTCTGTCGGTCTGTCATCAAGAGCTTGTTAACACGACAACTTAAAAACTCCTGCAAGGATTTTAATGAAACTTGGTATGAAGCTTCTATGGGAACAAACACAGATCGGTATTGTAAATGGGCCAGGTTCGTCCAAGGAAAATGGATCAGCTGAATTTCAGCTCTTGATTGACTATTAATGGCCGTGTTTAGTGATGGGGGCCTGTGGGGAATATGTGGGCTGTGCACACTGCTCTAGTCTTATCTGCTTTTCATATGGTAGTTAACAGAAAATAATTTTTCTAAAAATTGCTCAGTTGTCCGGGTTTTTTTATTAAGGCGTTGGTCAGTTGACCGTTCGTCAGTTTGTATGTGAACCGCCCCCCCCCCCCCCGCCCCGATCAAAATACGTGGATTCTAACTTTGGAACAGAATAGCAGACACAATTTTTTTAGTCAAGGTGGACTGGCGTGTTACGACGTATTATGTCAATTTTCTTCCTCCTTTAGAGGGGCATTTGGCGTTGTGCACCGGGTCATTGAGAGGAAAACAGGCAAGAGTTGGGCCGCCAAGTTCCTGCGCTGCACCGCCGTGGAGAGACCCATGCTCAGACAGGAGATGGAGATAATGAACACACTTCACCATCCGAAACTGCTCAAACTGCATGAGGCTTTTGACATGCCCGGCGAAACTGTCATGATTCTCGAATTGTATGTTAAAATATATCAGAAAATCAGCCACAAAAAGTAATAGTTTCGAGTTCCGTGATTTATCTCCAATTTCAGACCAGACTATTGTGTGCATTTAAAACTTCTTCGAAAATACGAACACTGAGTTCTGAACTTTTGCGATTCTACCACAAAGAACTTTGGTTACAGTGGAACTGATATACATCCTCTTTCCTCATTTTTTTTTTGCAATAACAAAATGAGCTGCTTATATTTGAGCACCCCCTCCCGCCTCACACCTTCTTATTATATCCCGCCCCACACTTTCTAATCCTATGACCATTTTCTTTTCCTGTTTTAAATTCGGTTACGTTGTTTTGAGCTAATTCGTCGATTACATGAAGATAGTTAAATATAGATATATTTCATCAGATCATCTGAAAAAAGGGACTGTTTTTGTTTCTGACAGGTTATCTGGCGGTGACCTGTTTGAGAAGCTGACAGAGCCTGATGGCGTCACCACGGAGGAGATGTGCATCAGTTACATGCGCCAGATCTGCCAGGGAGTGTCGCAAATGCACAAAAACAACATTGTCCATCTCGATCTCAAGGTGAGAAATTATGCGAGAAATACAATGCGTCCTGTGTTATGGCGGAAGTTGTTTAGACCGGCAAATTCTCATCGAGATGTTCTAGCTTCGAGATAACCTGTAGTAACGAAATGGGTGGGGGGGGGGGAGGGGATGATATTGAGACGTCTAGATAACTTAGTGTTCGAGATATCGGTGTTCGTGATAACGAGTGTCCATCATATATAAATAAAATAGTGTGTCTGATCTATGTGCACTGCTCCGGGACAGAATAAGAAAATTTGATGGGTACATGCGATACGAACAGGCCACTAGATGTATTTTTTCACTTTACTTACTTTCAAACCCCCTCCACGCTAGTTGAAAGTGAGCCTGAGCCTTGATTCATTTTGAGCCTAACATTTGCTTATTGAATGGATGAAGCTCATACTTCGCTCAGATTTTGTGTTTGAGCGTGGGTGTAAGTTTGAACCACACTATTGAATACGGGCATTGGTTGTGGATCATTCTATTTAGATAAATGTAACCAAATAAAAAATATTCCCGATTTTAAGATAAATAATTTTCAAAAACATCCAACCGGCGTATTCTCTTTTATATAATTTTTGAAGCTCTAATATGTTAAATAATATTATCAAATATTTTAGAATTACTAATCACAAACAGATCATTACCGAGCTCAAAAAAAAAAAAAAAAAAAATCAAGAAATTGCCCAGATGTCTTTTTGCAACTCCCGAAGTAACTATGGCATTCCTACCTTAAGTGGTGTTTTAATAAATTTGTTTGTATAGCAAGCAAATTCAAAAATATTTTGGCGTATCGAATAGGTGGAATAAATATCTTTTGAAATGATACACTGAACCGCCAATATGGCCTCACTAATTGTTCATTTTATTGCTGATATCTCTTCTCATTTTCAGCCCGAAAACATTGTGTTTGTCACAAAGAGTAGCAAAAGCTTGAAAATCGTTGATTTCGGCTTGGCCCAGATCGTAGATCCCGAACGACTGATCCGAGTGGCATTCGGAACGGCGGAATTTTGTGCGCCGGAAGTGATGGCGCATGGGTCGGTCAGCTTTTGCTCCGACATGTGGAGTCTGGGTGTGCTGGCTTACGTCATGTAAGTGACATTTTGAAATGGCGTCACAAGTGTCAGAAAAAATAGGGGGAGGGAGAATCATGTTGAAATTAAATCGTATTGGGTTGTATATTTGTTCGGTCCATTTCCGGGATTTTCGTTCGTATTCATTTCCTGTCGACGTATATATTATGTAATACCAGCTCTCTTGGCGGCCAGTTTGCTTCTAGATTGAAGTGCGTCATGTCAAATGTGTGAAACACTACTACAGCAAGTGATTGTTGGGTATCAATGAGATGTATATGTTCTGACGTCACGCCACTATGACGGCTCATCTTCATAACGTTACGTGGCCGGGTGCGTACTGCGCCATGGGATGTGGTGACGCGAAGAAGATTCGAAATAGAAGTGTATTTGGTTTTGGTATTGAACAGAGGAGGTGTATGTTTCTTGCGGGTTTGTCAGTTATTATAATTCTCATTCTCCCAAAATTCACAGGTGCTTTCCGTTGCCAATCCAAAACTAATCATCACTGTAAAGACGTAGAGTTTCACAAATGTGTTTACTTTTGACTTGTATTGTAGGCTGGTTGGTTATTCACCTTTCGCTGGCAAGAGCGCCGAGGAAACCTACCGTAAAGTGTTGACGGCGAGTTATAATTTCGATGAGACGGCATGGACGAAGATATCCGAATCGGCGAAAACCTTCATCTCGTCCCTTGTCCTTGTGGATAAGAAGTACAATGAATAATAGTTTTGACATTTTGTTTAAAATATGAAATGCTTCTTAAACTTCTAAGCATGTTTCGTTTTGTAAAAACAGGATGTCTGTTGTATTCCTTGTAAAATTACACATAAAATATAGTTTTTCTCCAATATATCTGTTTAATTTTGAGTTGTAAACAGTTCTTGGCTTCTCATTTCAGGAAACGAATGACCATTTCTCAAGCTCTTGCTCATCCTTGGTTAAATGTAAGTACAGCAACTTGTTAAATGTTTTTCTTGCTAAGTCACGTGCTGAAAATCGAATAGAATTCAAGTTTCAAAAGCGATAATAATAAACAATTAATATTCAACATGCACTTATGTAGGTTTACTGTTGTTTTTGATTAATATCAAATTAAATATAATAATAATAATAATAATAATAATAGCAGTAGTAGTAGTAGTAGCTGTGATAATAATAATAATCATAATAATATTATTATAATACAGGGCGAGGCGGAGGCTGTGTTGAGCGGTGCAACCATCACAGTGGGGCCTCACAGGAAGAGGCTACTCGCGCAACAGTGGCGGGTCTGTATCCCAAATCTGCTCAAAAGAATAAATAAGTAACTAAATAAATAATGATCGTGGAAGTGTATGATACTGGGTTTGTAACAGTCCCATCTTTGATTGTAAAAATAGTATTGTGTGCAAGA
>OX457030.1:48785706-48953206 GCA_949752745.1 Protula sp. h YS-2021 | reverse complement strand
CAGCATGAGCTATGACCGTGACCTTTCTGGCGGTCTTGGAAGGTCGTCCAGCGTGGACAGATTTAGCTCCTGCCTGCGTAGCCTCGACGCAAACATTCCACCTCAGTTTAAACTGCCATTGTTGGACCAAAGTCAGGCGTCGGGGAAGCCCTGCGTCCTCAGTGTCAGAGGTCAGCCCCTTTTGAAAATGCCAAGGGTTGGGGAAGAGGGGTGGGAGTGTATAGATTGAGGGTTATCTAGGGATAGTCGTATCGCTGTATGTCGCTTGGTGAGTTGTTTGTCAGACTGAGGCGAACCATCACAGAAACAGTGAAAGAAAAGACAAAACTTGTACACATTTGTTGGTGCAAACACTTTGTGTTGTCCCTCCTCACTTGTGTCCTTCAGCACTTCTGTCCTTCCACACTTCTGTCCTTCCACACTTCTGTCCCTCTACATTTCTGTCCTTCCACACTTCTGTCCCTCCACACTTCTGTCCTTCCACACTTCTGTCCCTCCACACTTCTGTCCCTCCACACTTCTGTCCTTCCACACTTCTGTCCCTCCACACTTCTGTCCTTCCACACTTCTGTCCCTCCACACTTCTGTCCCCCACACTTCTGTCCTTCCACACTTCTGTCCCTCTACACTTCTGTCCTTCCACACTTCTGTCCCTCCACACTTCTGTCCCTCTACATTTCTGTCCTTCCACACTTCTTTCCCTCCACACTTCTGTCCTTCCACACTTCTGTCCCTCCACACTTCTGTCCTTCCACACTTCTGTCCCTCCACACTTCTGTCCCTCCACACTTCTGTCCTTCCACACTTCTGTCCCTCCACACTTCTGTCCCCCCACACTTCTGTCCCTCCACACTTCTGTCCTTCCACACTTCTGTCCCTCCACACTTCTGTCCTTCCACACTTCTGTCCCTCCACACTTCTGTCCTTCCACACTTCTGTCCTTCCACACTTCTGTCCCTCCACACTTCTGTCCTTCCACACTTCTGTCCCTCCACACTTCTGTCCCTCCACTTCTGCCCCCCCCACACTTCTGTCCTTCCACACTTCTGTCCCCCCACACTTCTGTCCCCCCACACTTCTGTCCCTCCACACTTCTGTCCTTCCACACTTCTGTCCCTCCACACTTCTGTCCTTCCACACTTCTGTCCCTCCACACTTCTGTCCTTCCACACTTCTGTCCTTCCACACTTCTGTCCCCCCACACTTCTGTCCTTCCACACTTCTGTCCCTCCACACTTCTGTCCTTCCACACTTCTGTCCCTCCACACTTCTGCCCCCCCCCCACACTTCTTTCCTTCCACACTTCTGTCCCTCCACACTTCTGTCCTTCCACACTTCTGTCCCTCCACACTTCTGTCCTTCCACACTTCTGTCCCTCCACACTTCTGTCCTTCCACACTTCTGTCCCTCCACACTTCTGTCCTCCCACACTTCTGTCCTTCCACACTTCTGTCCCCCACACTTCTGTCCTTCCACACTTCTGCCCCCCCCCCCCCACACTTCTTTCCTTCCACACTTCTGTCCCTCCACACTTCTGTCCTTCCACACTTCTGTCCCTCCACACTTCTGTCCTTCCACACTTCTGTCCCTCCACACTTCTGTCCTTCCACACTTCTGTCCCTCCACACTTCTGTCCTCCCACACTTCTGTCCTTCCACACTTCTGTCCCTCCACACTTCTGTCCTTCCACACTTCTGTCCCTCCACACTTCTGTCCCTCCACACTTCTGTCCTTCCACACTTCTGTCCCTCCACACTTCTGTCCCTCCACACTTCTGTCCTTCCACACTTCTGTCCCCCCACACTTCTGTCCTTCCACACTTCTGTCCCCCCACACTTCTGTCCTTCCACACTTCTGCCCCCCCCCCCACACTTCTTTCCTTCCACACTTCTGTCTCTTCACACTTCTGTCCTTCCACACTTCTGTCCCCCCACACTTCTGTCCTTCCACACTTCTGCCCCCCCCACACTTCTTTCCTTCCACACTTCTGTCTCTTCACACTTCTGTCCTTCCACACTTCTGTCCCTCCACACTTCTGTCCTTCCACACTTCTGTCCCTCCACACTTCTGTCCTTCCACACTTCTGTCCTTCCACACTTCTGTCCCTCCACACTTCTGTCCTTCCACACTTCTGTCCCTCCACACTTCTGTCCCTCCACACTTCTGTCCTTCCACACTTCTGTCCCCCCACACTTCTGTCCTTCCACACTTCTGTCCCTCCACACTTCTGTCCTTCCACACTTCTGTCCCCCCACACTTCTGTCCCCCCACACTTCTGTCCCTCCACACTTCTGTCCTTCCACACTTCTGTCCTTCCACACTTCTGTCCCTCCACACTTCTGTCCCCCCACACTTCTGTCCTTCCACACTTCTGTCCCTCCACACTTCTGTCCTTCCACACTTCTGTCCCCCCACACTTCTGTCCTTCCACACTTCTGTCCCTCCACACTTCTTTCCCTCCACACTTCTGTCCTTCCACACTTCTGTCCCTCCCCACTTCTGTCCCTCCACACTTCTGTCCCTCCACACTTCTGTCCCTCCACACTTCTGTCCCTCCACACTTGTGTGCCACCACACTTCTGTCCCTCCACACTTCTGTCCTTCCACACTTCTGTCCCTCCACACTTCTGTCCCTCCACACTTGTGTGCCACCACACTTCTGTCCCTCTACACTTCTGTTCCTCCACACTTCTGTCCTTCCACACTTCTGTCCCTCCACACTTCTGTTCCTCCACACTTCTGTGTCGCCACACTTCTGTCCCTCCACACTTGTGTGCCACCACACTTCTGTCCCTCCACACTTCCTTGTCATCCCCCCAAAAAGTAAATCATTACTGATTTAAAGCAATTAATTTTCGAGTCTCTTTTCAATTTAGCTTGTTTTGCTTTAACAAAGGTGACTATAAGATGCCGTTATGTTTGCAGTGACGTGTAAACCGGAACCGGAACTGGCGTGGTTCCATGACAACCGGCGGGTGACGTCATGCGACGGCTTGACGATCAAGCATGCGGAAGGCTGGAGTAGCTTGGCCATAGACGCCCTGCACCCCCTGGACGCTGGGGAGTGGCGGGTGCTGGCCATCAACGCCTACGGCCAGGCCATGACCGTCTGTCGCCTCACGGTTCTAGGTGAAAATAAATAACACTTGTTAGTTTGACATAAATATCCTCAAGAGTGAGAAATTATCTGTTGTTTTTTTAGGAATGGCCCAATGTAGAAAGAGAGTTAAAGGACTGTATTGCGAAAATATCATATTTGTTTTGTTTCTTGTGTTTCATATTTCAAATAATAAAACATTTATATAAGTAAGTCTCAATTCGGTTTTTGTTAGCACTTTAATTTGTTCATGCGGCGACTTATAACATGTTGTTCTGTGTTTGTGACTATGAATTACGTGTTTTATTTTCAGAGAATATTCCAGCAAACTTCTACGCACCGGTCTTTACTTCGCCCGTGTGTAAGTCCGTTGTGTTTGAAGGCAACACGACCATGTTCACATGTCGGGTGGCAGGCTTCCCTCAGCCGGAAATATTTTGGTAAGTCGCTTACATATTGGTTTGTTGGTGTCGCCGACTTGCGAAATCAGTGCAGGAGGACATATGTTACATTGTTACATATGTTACATTGTATATCATATGGTTGGCAAGAACATTAGTCGTTTGTCCAACGGGGGTATATCTTTGCTACTTTTGTTCAAGTTTTTTGGTCAAAAATTTGTTTTTGGGTACAGCGTATGCTGAAACTTTGCTGCAAGGTTGGAGTATATTTTAGCTTCTCGAAAAAAAAATCGTTTGTTTTTTTTTAGAATACTTGTTTTTCTTATGAAAACTATTCTTCAAATTCAGTTGCAGTTTGCGAGAGAAGCATCGCATGCGCTTTGTGCATATTCCAGATAGAGCAGGCGAGGGATAAACTTGTGTCAATTCATGTCGTTGCTTTAACGACTTAACATTTTTAGAATGTTTGTTATAAAATTGATTGTCCAACGGGTTTGTAACACTGCTTATAGTTTCAAAATTACAAAAAGGGTTTTAGTTAGTAACAGGGATTTTGCTTGTGGTTGGAAAAATATAAAGTATACAAAACCCACAATATATTTTACCCTTTTTTAAATATTGAAATCTTCAGATCTTTATTGCTTTCAGTAAATGCATTGGGGGTGATGGTTACCTCAGTCGGTAAGGGCTTCGCTTTGGTAATCCCAAGGTTCTAAGTTCGAATCCAGTACTGGGTGGTAGGCAGGGGATTGACCTTCGCTCTAATTGCCTTAGCTAAGCGAATGCAGTGGGTTAAATTACCTATGACGCAATTCGCAAATAATGCCAACTGGCTTTCGGCCGTCCCTGGGGAGCAGGACAACTCCCGACAGGACAAATGTCGGTTAACTGACAAACGACTAACTGCTACCATTTTCACCCCCTCATATTTGCATACCATGTATTCTGCGCCCCCCCCCCTTCCCACCCATTTGCTATTGGTGGATAAGGTGTTTCACCTATTTTTTGCTGGTGGTCAGTTAGTCGATGATCAATTAGTTGGTGGTCAGTTAGTCGATGATCATTTAGTCGGTGTTCAGTTAGTCGATGGTCAGTTGGTCGGTGGTAAATTAGTCGGTGATCAGTTAGTCGGCAGTCAGTCTGTGAGCAGATAGTCAGTTGATCGATGATCACATAGTCGGTCATCAGTTAGTCAGAGGCCAGTTAGTAGGTGATCAGTCAGTCGGCGGTCAGTTGATCGGTAGTCAGTTGGTCGATGATCACATAGTCGGTGATTAATTAATCGGTGGTTTGTTAGTCGGTGGTCAATAATTCGGTGGTCAGTCAGTATGTGATCAGTTAGTCTGTGGTCAGTTAGTCGGTGGTCAGCTAGTCTGTGATCAGTTAGTCGGTGGTCAGTCAGTTGGTGATTAGTTAGTCGGTGGTCAGTTAGTCTGTGATCAGTTAGTCGGTGGTCAGTCGGTCGGTGATCAGTTAGTCGGTGGTCAGTAAGTCGATGATCAGTAAGTCGGTGATCAGTTAGTCGATGGTCAGTTAGTTTGTGATCAGTTAGTCGGTAGTCAGTCAGTCGGTGGTCAGTTAGTTTGTGATCAGTTAGTCGGTAGTCAGTCAGTCGGTGATCAGTTAGTCGGTGGTCAGTAAGTCGATGATCAGTAAGTCGGTGATCAGTTAGTCGATGGTCAGTTAGTTTGTGATCAGTTAGTCGGTAGTCAGTCAGTCGGTGATCAGTTAGTCGGTGGTCAGTAAGTCGATGATCAGTAAGTCGGTGATCAGTTAGTCGATGGTCAGTTAGTTTGTGATCAGTTAGTCGGTAGTCAGTCAGTCGATGATCAGTTAGTCGGTGGTGAGTAAGTCGATGATTAATTAGTCGGTGATCAGTTAGTTTGTGGTCAGTCAGTCGGTGGTCATTAAGTCGATTGTCAGTTTGTTTGTGATCAGTTAGTCGGTGGTCAGTCAGTCGGTGATCAGTTAATCGGTGCTCAGTAAGTCGATGATCAGTTAGTCGGTGCTCAGTTAGTCGATGGTCAGTTATTCGATGATCAGTTAGTTTGTGGTCAGTCAGTCGGTGGTCAGTAAGTCGGTGATCAGTTAGTTGGTGGTCAGTTAGTTGGTGGTTTGATAGTCGGTAGTTCGTTAGTCGGTGGTCAGTTAGTCGGTAGTCAGTCAGTCGGTGATCGGTTAGTCTGTGGTCAGTTAGTCTGGGATCAGTTAGTCGGTGGTCAATCAGTCGATGGTCAGTTGGTGGTTTGTTTTTCGGTGGTCAGTTAGTCGGTAGTTAGTCAGTCGGTCAGTTTGTGGTCAGTTAATCGGCGGTCAGTCAATCGGTGGTCAGTTAGTCGGTGGTCAGTCAGTCGGTGGTCAGTTAATCGATGGCCAGTTAGTCGGTAATCAGTTAGTTAATGGTCAGTTAATCGAACATTAGTTAGTCGGTGGTCAGGTGGTATGTATCCGACGCTATGCAGGATGCCAACCATTCACATGACATGTTGTCCCTAGGTATGGGTATGCCTTTCCCTTGTAATATATTGAAAAGGGTTGAATATAAAATTGTTTTTATTGAAATCAGTAAATAAAAAGTGAGGAATCTTTTTTATTAAGGTCCAGTCTTATCCATATCTTGAATATGAGGTGGAATAGGATATGAAGGAGCTTGTGAGTTTGGACTTTTGTGTTATAAACCCGAAGACCAGAAAAGGCCCTTGAATTTAAATGTTCCCTTGGTGCTGTCAACCACTGCACAAGTGCACTGACCATTCTAGTTTTCACTAGCGAGTCAAGTGAGTAACAAAAATGAAATAGACAGAAGTGCGATTGCCGTTTGAGTCGTAAACAGTATTGAAACTACCGGTGTTAGCGCCATTAGTGGGAGCCTCATTAGTAACAAGCAATAGGTCACACCGTCCCTCATGTTCCTCTGTGCCTTGTTGTAAAGCGAGTCTGGTTCTGTTCTGTGCGAGCTGAAAAACGTTAGGACGAGTTTTCTCTATATTTCTCATTGTAAATAAGTAGCCCTGAACAAAAGGTAGCTGTTAAAAGAGGACGCATCTGGGGGATGGAGCTCAAGAAGCAATCTGGTGTGTGTAACCTTTACTCTGCTGAAGCGTGACCTCCGCTGATCTATAGCACGCCATTGCATGAAAATACGGCTGTGCATAAATGCATTCCACGCAATATGGCTACAACGGAGCATTTGGCGGTCCTAAGTGTGTGTGTGTGGGGGGGGGGTGCACGCCCACACCCCTTGTAAGGCTGGATTTTTATTTCGAATATGGATGCGTAATTTATAAATTTTTAGCCGGGAGTACGTGACAACCCCCCCCCCCCTGCCTCCCGCACCCCCTACCCACACACAGCAGTCCGTACGTACACCCCTTGGAAGTTTTCTAGATCCGTGCAATGTACTGTGAGGATCCGCTTTCGGTACCTGTGTCGAATGTTTTTGTACAATTCGGGATATGTTTTTAATGCAAAAGTATTCTTCGAATAATGGTTATGGTTTCGGTGTAAATGCCAGGAGGTGAATTGTATATGAGAAAGGCGTGGATTGTCATCTGCTATCTAAGCAGAGAGATATCATTAAGCCTTTGATCTTTATCGCAATTGTTTATTTATACAAATAGCAGGTTTAGTTTCATATAGGAGTCGCAGTGCAGGTGCAATAAATAACAAGTGGGAAATATTGAAATGAAAAATGCTGAGACTAGGTTTCTTTAACAAAAAGTAATAATAGAGGTTTTTGATGAAAAATGCTGCTGATTTGCAAAAAATCATCAGTACCACTGGTGGATTTCTCACAATGGCCATAATGCGTTCATGAAAGGTTTAAAAAAAGAGAAGAAAAAGAAATACATAAGCCTTCAGACAAGAGCAGAGCGATAAATGATAGCAGTACATTAGGACATAGGGGGGTTGCTCAAAGCCTTGGTGCTTATCTGTTGCCATGGAACTGGATATTTTACACAAGAAATAAAACGCAGTCACACTTGTAAAAATGTTTCAGACAATTCTACAATTACTTAAAACATATTACAAGAGATATATCCACTGAACATCTTGAATTACGACGCATATAATTAATTTACGATTTAGATGTAATAATTTTTGAAGTATGGGCGCTCAAAAGTGAAACGTAGAACGAGATTAATTGCTTTCTACTTTATTAACCCGGAGCGTTGTGGTTCACACCGGTAGGGGAAAAAGTCTTCAAGGGTCTTGTTTGGAAATGTATCTACGATTCGTGCTGAGGTCATATGACTAGACGCGTTTTGGCGACCACTCATTTGACCACCGATCATTTGACTATCTGCCCTAGTATTTGAGTAGTTAACTCTAAAACCGCACAAGAGAAATCAGTTACTTTAACTAAGTTGCGCAAACAAATTTCACAAGAATTTCTTTTAATATAAAGTAAAATGTATTTATTAACTTTCCAAGTTATGTTCAACATGAGCAGTTAACGGAATTTATTAACTGTACAGTTAACTTTTATGAATACGGCCACAGCCATATGACCACCAGTTATTTGACCACCAATAATTTGACCACCGTCATTTGTCAAATAGTCATTTGACCACCGGGGGGGGGGGGGCGGGGGAGGTCATTTTGCCACTGATCATTTGAGTACTGGTGACTGCCATCAGTCAAATTTAATTCAGCTGACCATTACATCATTCCGAACGAGTGGTACAATTCAGGCAAAGTGCTCTGAATATTAGTTCTATAAATTTCGGAGGATTTTCTCCCATTACAAAGCGAAGATATACTTGCACTTTAGGCCATACTTCAAACAAAGCTCTCTGCTTTAAAAAGTAGAAGCAATTTATTTCCCGAAGAATAACGTTTTCAAGGAGGAGAAAAGATAATTCGCCATTTTTCTCTGGACTTGTTTTATGTTGAAGTCGGTTTCACAACCCAAACAAGTGGCGACGGTATTTTTCTCCAAAGAAAAGTGGTGCTGAAAAGAAATATAGTTTTTAAGCTGAAAATTAAACTCTAAATCACTTAAACTGTTTGTTCCATGTGACGCTGGTCGATTTTCTTAATCATGACAAAAGGATCGAGCTTTACCTGGTTAAATCAGTCCGACACGTATTATATGATTGCTGATCTGGTGATTGAAAGTAACTGGATATTGCACAACAGAGCAGCGCCTCGCAGGATGTTAGCACGATAAACTACACAGGGTGGTTCATGTCGTAAACAAATAAATTCCATCATCCCACGATTCGCTTGTGAACCTCATCAGGATAGTGCCACAAGTCGTAGAGAAAAAGTAAACACGCTTAATAAGAGCAATTGTTAGCTGCAAGTAAGAGTAAATACCAAGCGAATCATGTTTGTTCAGCGACCAATGAAATAATTGGTTTTAGAGATCGAGTAAACTTTTTGCAGAAAACTGAATTTGAACAGATACAAGGACCGTAAAATCAGATCGTGTGACTTTATGAACAGAAGTATATGCTTGGATTGTTTTATGGATTGTTTCGGATAAATTTTTGAAGGGGAAAAACTTCAAATTGCGTGACGTAAAATGATGAGTGCGGGACGAGAGCGTTGTAAATGAGAGAACTGTTTTGCTGCAAGCATCGCGTAAGGCTGTGAGAACCCTAGATACGAAAAACATGTTTCCATTAGTGCTATATCTACGTAAGCAGAAGAAACGGAATAGGTGAGACATTTGCATGCGTATATGCGTCACGTGTTCTGTCATATACAATACATCGGTTCAAAAGTTATTTAAATGTGTGTTTAATGTGCTGTGAATTTTTCAATTGAGTAGAAGAAAGATAGAAAACAACAAGACATGTGATTTCAGCCCTTTTAGTAACATTTTTGCGGAATTTTACATACAAAACTATTCCTTTCACCACAAATACCCAGTTTAAACACGGGTTGGGTGTGGGGGGGGGGGGTGGTATCACACACATAAAATCACACAAATCAGTCCTAATAAGTATGCATTTCTTGCAATAAATTAACATAACCCAGTATGGACCCTAAAATGTTCCTAGGCAGCATGGTTTGTTGTTTAGACAATATTAATCAATTGTCTGTTTAATTAGAACAGACTATTCACACATTGTCACATAAGCACACCATAGGCTTTCAGTGGTCAGCTAGAAATATGAATAACTTTTGAGCCGATGTATGTGTAGGCAACAAAATTGAACAACAATAATTTCACTTATAGCGAAAGAGTTTTCACAGATATATGCCAATTATTAATTTTACAAATAAATCAATTTTTAAATAAGGGCGTAAAGGGGAAAAGATTTGAATTTAAGTTAATTTTGTTTTTTTCTTCGAAGTGGCAATCCGAATCAGTTTAACTGAACTTCGCATCCAGGTGTTTCCGCGAAGCGTTTAGATATAAACAAATGCTACTCAACTAATTCCCGTGGGGCGAATAGTCTTGCTTTTCCCCCTAGTGTATTGAATTTGTGCGAAAATTTTAGCCGGAATTGTGGCCTGTTTTTTTTTTTTTTTTAGTTTGTCCATGGAACTAGTCAGAGGTCGTTAGGGCTAGAAAAATGAAATTTGGATATGGCAAACTTCAGTATGTCTAGTTGATCCTCTTGTATTTTTAAATTCGCTTACTTTTTCAATTAAAAAACGACAAAACAAATTTGCGAAACAGGCGGCAAGAAACTGAGAGCAGTAGTTTATATTGTAAGATATGTAAGAGGTACCTTGGTGACCTTGACTTCCTCGGCCATGGTCAAAGTCAAAAACCGGAAGTGGGCTATTATCCGAAAACCGGTTAGAGATAGAGCGATTTTGGGCTTATTTTCTACCCTTAAAGCTTAACAGACCACGTGTAAGGGGTACCTCGGTGAGCTTGACCTCCTCGGCCATGGTCAAAGTCAAAAACCGGAAGTAGACCATTATCTCGAAAACGGTTAGAGATAGAGCGATTTTGAGCTTATTTTCGACCCTTTGGCCCTAAAAGACGATATGTATGAGGTGCCTCGGTAACCTTGACCTCCTCGGCCATGGTCAAAGTCAAAAACCGGAATTGAGCCATTATCTCGAAAACGGTTAGAGATAGAGCCATTTTGAGCTTATTTTCTACCCTTAAAGCTTAACAGACCACGTGTAAGGGGTACCTCGGTGAGCTTGACCTCCTCGGCCATGGTCAAAGTCAAAAACCGGAAGTAGACCATTATCTCGAAAACGGTTAGAGATAGAGCGATTTTGAGCTTATTTTCGACTCTTTGGCCCTAAAAGACGATATGTATGAGGAGCCTCGGTAACCTTGACCTCCTCGGCCATGGTCAAAGTCAAAAACCGGAATTGAGCCATTATCTCGAAAACGGTTAGAGATAGAGCCATTTTGAGCTTATTTTGGACCCTTTGGGCCTAAAAGACCACATGTAAGAGGTTAAGAGTTCAGAATCGTATTTTTTGTGACCCCCAAGTGTAATTTGCGCTACTCGGTAGCGAAAACGGTCTAGTTCCCACTTGGTATTGAAAATACAAATGGGGATGGATTGCCTCAAATTCTTCACATATTTTTTTTTCCTCCCCCTTTTTTATTTTTTTTTTTCTTCTTCCGCCGAATCGGTTTCCAGACATCTCCTCCAAGACCGCTGTAGCTAGACCAACCAAACTTTGCACATGTATGGAGGGTCATCTGAAGTGGTGCACCTGATAAAAATTTTTGACCTTGACCTTACTGGTCAAAATCAAATCGCGAAAAAGATCAGTCGGTTTCCAGACATCTACAGCAAGGCCATTGAAGCTAGAAAAGCCAAACTTGGCACATATATAAATCAATCGGTTTCCAGACATCTACAGCAAGGCCGTTGAAGCTAGAAAAGCCAAACTTGGCACATATATAAAGGACGATGTGATCTGAGGCACCCGTTAAAAATTTTTGACCTTGACCTTGATGGTCAAGGTGAAATCGCGAAAAACGTTATTTAAGAAAAACAATGATTTTTCTCGAAAACGGTAAGAGCAATTTTGACCTCATTTTCGACCTCCACCCCCTATACGATATTACGTAAGGTGTAACTTCCGGTGATCTTGACCTCAAGGTCACTTTCTTGACCTCAAGGTCATCATTGACGAGGTATGACGTCATTTATGGTTTAAAGCTCAGTAACTCGAAAATTATTGAACCTAGTGCTTCGGCACAAAATACATTATGAGACATTACTTCTAAGAAAGGAATTTTTCGGCACGTCAAAGTTGTACATATGACGTCATCATTTGCGAACATCGTGAACTTTTGTCCCTTCATCAACAAATCAATCGGCATTTTAACTGAGTGAAACGTCCTTTTCACAACAGAATAGTCACTGGTAACCAAGGTTATCTTTTGGGCATTTTGAATTTGAAAAATGCCTTCACTTTTGTGTCCGTTCTGTTCCAAGTGACTGAGTAGGGGCTGTGGGAGACATAACCGTTTTTGTTTTAACAAAAACACTGGCAACTCTAGTTTTGACTTCATTTTCGACCTCCACCCCTCTACGACGTTACGTAAGGTATAACTTTCGGTGACTTGACCACAAGGTCACTTTCAAACCCAAAACCGTGGAAATCGGACTGAAGCTGGGATTCAGCGAAAGTCGTTCCAGGTCTATGGTTGTCCGGTTTGGGGGGTTGCTAAACATAAAGCTGAGTTTTCGGTCATTCATTAATAGCGTATGTCGTGACAGACAAGAAGACACTTTAACAAATTTATATATGTTCATTTGCGAATCATTGTTAAAAAAAAAGCGGTGTAGCCGATGTGGCGTAGTTGGATAAAGCGTTGATTTTTTTGCACCAAATCAGAAGGTCCTCTGTTCAATCCCCGGTAAGGATGTCTACTTGTATGTGAAAAGGGAGCACGAGAACACAATACCATTTTTTTCTTTTCTTGGTGGTTAAAATTGTAGAAAGAACAGTCATCTTTTTTAGACAGTTCTCAGATGACTTATCATTCCAAGTGGGATCTAATTCGCTGGGCGAATTTCGGTCTAGTTATGTATACTGAGTTCGTATATTTGCTTCGTTTCAGTCAGTCATGTAAGTAGTTCACTGAGCATTGAGCAAAGAAATACGTGCATTTATAATTTTCCCCCTACAGGTTAAAAGACAGACGGCCCTTAGCGGACGATTTCCGTTTTGAGACATTTGTCGATGAAAATGAAGCACATTCCTTAGTCATAAACGAAGCATACGCGGAGGACAGCGGCCATTACAGCTGTGTAGCTGTCAATCCAGCTGGGACAGCTGCCACTGAAGCTGAGTTGGTCGTTGAATGTGAGTACTGAATCTGTGTTCCGTTTTATTTCGTTTGAAGTTCCAGCGCAGCCCGTTTTTTTCCTGCCCTAGACTAGCACGTTTTGAGTGCATTCCCTTAGTAATTCCACCTCAGCACGTTGTGAGTTTGTTCGTGGTTCCAGTTGTTGGAATGTTAGAGGAGTTCTAGCTTTAACCCTGTTGTCCCTCGATTCACAAGTGGTCACCATCCAGCCCGATGGGTACTCATATACAGTGAGTATTAAGGTTTAATGCAAGATATAGAAACAGAAGGTGTAAGATTAAAGTGTTCATACGTTTTAGGTTTTTCATGTGGATATTTGACCAATTTTCAAATCGCCCAAAGACAGAAGTAAAAAAAAAAATACGAAAATTACCGTACCGGTTTCCGGTTAAATAGACGAGATATTTATTTGTGCATCTTTTTGTTTTATGGAAGAGGTTAACACATTTATAGAATCTAAGTGATGTAATCAATGCAAGAAAACTGGACGTTACAAGATATTCAAATTGTGATATTTTTTATTATTTATATAGATCTGACATATATTTGATAAAATCAGGTGTTTCAATTTGCAGCGCCTAAAAAAAGCTGAGAAAGTTTGCATAAGAACGGTGGTGTAGTTTATCAGCCCCCTGCCCCCGCGTGACTTGAAGCGGGGGACTGTTGAATTCGGGTCCGTCCGTCTGTCAACATTTCGGATATGATGTCTTTTGTGCGATAGATCTTAGAAACCATTGGAGGGTTTCAATTTAAACCTTGCATAATGAAGAAATATAGGTTCTAGTTGTGCGCTTGGGAATAGGTTTTGCCGGCCGCCGAAAAAAATGTGTCCTAGGGACTTGTCGAAGATGCCGTCAACATCTGGATAGGGTATCTTTTGTGCGATAGATCTCAAAGACTACGGGAGGGATTCCAGTTAAACCTTGCGTAAGGAAAGAATATAGGGTATAGTTGTGCACTTGGTATAGGTTTTGCCGGCCGCCGAAAAAAGTGCCCTAGGGACTTTGTCGAATATGGAAATTTCTTAGGCCATCAATTTCTGGATAGGATGTGATTTGTGCGATAGATCTCAAAGACTACTGAAGGGATTCCATTTAAACCTTGCGTAGCTAAAGAGTACTTGGTTTACGTATATTTGTTTTTCTTACACAGTTACAAGCATGTTACAGTTGTGTATAAGTTGTGAATAACTTTATGAATTTAATGAAATTTGATAAAAATCAGACATATTTTTTACAAAGTTTTATCCGGACATGTTATTTTTTAAACTTTTCTTTTGAAATCCTGAAATTGCGCGCCTGCGGGGGACTAAATCAGTTTCACTAACATACTCGTATGATTTGCCTTTAGGAACAGAAACGTAATTTAAGAAAGAAAAGAAAAGAAAAAAACGGCAACAGACCTTTGTGTTGTAAATTTCATGATAAGCCATGATCGTAATTTGTTAGAAAATCCCAGGGCTCTGTTCATGCAGGGTTGGGGAGAGGGGATGGGGAGTCGGTCCTTCTTTCACAGGCTAACTTTCCAGGAATTCAAAGATCCAACAGTGGGAGGGGTGTGAAGATCCAACTGCGGGAGTTATTTTAGTCCGCATCCTCATAATTCCGCAGGTGCTACCTCATATTCTGTTCTGCCGCAACACCCTCCTGCCCTCTCCCAGATCTCGAACGACTACTTTATCCGATTCTGAATGTGAATGTGTTTTGACGTCATACACTTACAGATTAAATTCCTTGATTTGTTTTTTCCTCGTTGAGCAAGGGCTGTCGGCAGTGTTTTTTTTCAGAATAAACTGATTCGCAAGTAAGGAAACTTGTGCTTGAGATCTTGAATGTTCATCATCTGAAAAATCGTATTTGCTCTTTCACTGTGTGTGATTCGTGTTTTTTCCATGGTTGCGCGGATGCAGTTTTCCATCCGGCTGTACGCCTGTTCATGGAGTAAGCTCTGTAGCCGCTAGATTCCTTAATTTTATGAAGTGGTGGTTTTGCCTTGCTGCTCAGTGACAGTACCTATCTAAGTTACGCAGTCTGGTGTCTGACCAAAATAAAGTAACATAGAGTCAAATGGCTTTATGTTTGAAAAATGGAAATATATTAACTTAAAGCAGAAATTTTTGTTCCAGCAAGTCCATCCAGAAGTGCTCAATATTGTTCTGTTTTAATTTTCAATAGACCATTTTTTGTTATAAAATGCTTGTTTCTGAAACAAACATAAACACGTGCGCCGTTATTGTGTGGCAACTGACAGGAGAACTGAGTAACGGGATTCTCACTGACCAGCCGCTATTGCCCGGATGTGTAAACAATCTCTGCTTCTTGGAAAGCCTCTGACATTTTGATTCGATTTCTGATCTTGCGTTAAATGGAGTGCCAGTCACTTCCTGTCAGAGGTGCCACCGCTCAAAGGTGCGCCGGGGATGATAACCAGTGTCGGATTTTAAGTGCGTTACGTCTGTAGAATTACACCAAATGTGTTTTTCTTGACAGGTCACTTTGTAGTTCCTGTGTTTTTCTGCAAATATGCTATGAGCGATTTTTCTTTGCATTCACTAACACCTTTATATCGCTGGCAGGCCACCATAAATCTCTTGGCGGAAGCGATTTGTCGGTGTGACCTGTAAAGCTTACTTGTTGAACGTTTTTCTTTTGCGCTTGAGCCAAGGCAATGATCCTGGTGTGAAAAAATATGTCATGTATCATGGATATATGTATTATGGGGATATCATCTCATGTACAAGCCCCCGGTATGGGCAACTACTTTTCATGAGCGAGGATATATATACAGCTGCCCATGCCAAGCGCTTGAATTTTTGCATTACACACTGTAGTTAAATCCTGGTTCCAGAACCTTCCTCTTATCATGTAATTATGCAGCATGTGTATTTGATGAACACCCAACTAAACATTCCACTTGATACACTATACTTTTGGAATTATATGATGATATAAAATCGTATGTTGAACCATAGAGTAAAAGGCCAGGTGATTTTTTTTCAATATTTAGGTTTTTCTCAGTATTGGAGAGGTCATTTTGCAACACCAGGTGAATTTTCCTCAATGCAGGAATCTGTGGATCTTGATATAGGGATAAATAGACGGATCCCCCCCCCCACCTCCGTAATAACCGCGATCTGTTAG
Organism: Protula sp. h YS-2021; assembly: GCA_949752745.1. Lineage (NCBI taxonomy): Eukaryota > Metazoa > Annelida > Polychaeta > Sabellida > Serpulidae > Protula > Protula sp. h YS-2021. The sequence continues at coordinate 48,937,312 of OX457030.1, read as the reverse complement.
CGGCAATGGAGATAGTTGTAATACAGTAATACGGTAACGGCGCTATGGCTGACTGACTTCTTTATTATACTCCTTGTTATTCTTTTTCTCGCACCTGTTAATTGCCATGGCAACTGCCATAAGTCAGGAAATGCACCTGGATGTAAACATATAGCGCAGACTAAAATACGTATAGCCGAGCTTTTAACAGAAGCGTGGAGCATACGTGTACTTCTGCCTCAGAGGTAGCTGTAACTAAATCTTTCTTAGCTAAACAATGCCCGTGTAGACAGGACTGACGGACGGACAGATTTTCAAAGGCCATTCCGTCGCCTTATCTCCATGAGGACCATACTTAACTAAGCGGCAAAAATAACAATAATAATAAATAAATAAATAAATAAGTGAATAAATAAACATTTTTGTCACAGCAGTGGTCGTAGTAGTGCTGGTGGTCTGTGTAGTAGGTGTCCCGTATAAGAAAATCGCCATCCGGTTCTTTCAACCTATCGCCGTATCAAAATACTTTGCAGTTGGATATGGTGATACCGCAGTGAGACTATATTGAATTAGCAATGATAAATTCACACAATGTCATGTCGGAATCCAGGTGAGTTGCGGGTCGCAACTACATACCGATAGGCTCTGACCTTTTTAAAATATAATGAAGATGCGTGAACTGGGGTGTAGCCCACCTTATACCCACCCCACCTCATTCGGAACTGCACCCTCTCGAGAAAGACTGGATAGGGCGCTTGCTGCGTAAAACTAGAAAAACGTACACCAACACATAGTTTTTTTCTTGCCATAGGTAAATACGAGCTCAGTCCATAGGCGGAGAGAGGCTGAGTGTACGAAGTTATTGGAGCAGATGGGGAGAGTCAGTTGGCCTAATCAACTCTGGCAATATTGTTGAGGCGAATTTCTCTTTCTGAGTGGAGTTGCAACTGGTCTTGAGTTGCGCTACCACCGTTCGACTCTGTAGCGAATTGCTCAATATATAATAATGTGTTATTGTACAAGCCATGGATAGAGACTTGTACACTGCTGTCTGCTTGCCCTTCCTGTTCGGGATGTGTGTCGCCACGGGTTCTGACCTTTAAGTAGTTCATCAAGGTCAAATTAATTAAGAAAAATAGGAATTTGGAGATTTTTTGCAGTAATGCTTTTATGTATTTTTTTCGAATAAGAGAAAATAGACAAACAAGTCAATATATGTGGCCAAAAAAACATACAAACAAAACACATTGCGCGGAGAACTGAGCAAACAAACAAGGATACATAATTATAGCAAAAAAAAAAAAAATCGTGATAAGAATCATTGCGGGATATTGAGACTGAGCTTCATGAAAAGCAAAAGTGCCAAATCGGACAGCAGTTTAGACTCAGTGATTCTCTACATTATTATTTTGATTTTAGTTTTGACTAAAATTTATTGTGTACTGTCAGAAAGTGTGTGGATCTGTTTGTTGTACTGATTGATTTTTCGCGTGTTTTTATGAAACGCGTCACCACTGCTTAAATATTTCCACGCAGCAAAGTAGCTTACCTTATCACCATGGCAACGCTAACGTCATCTTCGTCTTCCCAGCCGCAGAGTTGGTCCAAGTTATTTGGTAGCCAGCGGCGCCGCACGTATCGCTCGAGCTACGGCTCATATGCCACCTACGAATCCTCTTCCCCGAGCCTGGAGAAATCCTTCCACTCCAAACGCTATTCTTCCGCCACACAAAACGGACCCGGCTACGACGTGTCTCAACAGCGCCGATACACGGGGGCACGCAGGGGTGCCTCCGCAGACAGGGATCTGGAGCGCCACGTACGAGAGAGCGAGTCGCTTTTCACGAGGGCGTACACGACGACCGGCGCACACTCTGCCGAATATGAGGAGTCAGCTCGTCTGCCCAAAACGCGCCGCCGACGATTTAGTTTGTCGCTGGACAGGGATGTCGGGGAGATGGTGTCGCAACCACCGAGGAAGAGATTCACTGACGTCATTGAAAAACAGCGTCTTCGCAGGAAACTGGAGATGGAAAAGCAAGACATTGAAGAGCGAAGACTAGAAAAGCAACGTGAAACAAGTGTGCGCGATATTGTTGCCAGGGCAACGGAAGAAGAATACGCAGGTTTCGATTACCGCACGCTGCTAGATGGAATACCAAAAAGGCATCGCTCAAGCAGCGTGTCGTATTCGGAGTCCGGTTTCGGAAGTGGATCCGGGTCTCGCAGGCCACAGTACGATTACAGGCCATCAAGCCGGGCAAGCAGCGTCGCCAGGAGCTACTTGGATGACGCGACGGAGGAATTTACGTCACTGCGACCGCGGCGTCGCCGCAGCGCAAGTGTCAGCATAAGCCGCCACGATGACATCACTGACGTTGACCGTTACGAGAGGAAATCCCGAGCCCTGCAACAGTCAGAGTATGACATGTCGACCGTGAGTGATTTTCAAGTGGCGCGTGGCAAAGGCGATATAAGTTCGTATGTCCTTGACCCTAACGAGCCTTTCAACCCGGATGACATCAAGGTCAGCGTGTTGCCTTCTGGGAAGAAAGCAACCACGTACACACAAAGCAACCAGTATGGAAGCCAGAGTAATACAAAAGAGGCAAACGCTGAAATTGAAAAAGTGATCCAGAAAACGAAGATTATGCAGGATTCAATGCATACTTTAGAAAATTTCGTTCGTGCGAATCGCAGTCTGTTCCCTGAAGACACTTGCGTCTATCAGCAAATACGCTTCTTTCAGCTGACGAAAGAACAACTGGAACAGATCGGGGAACACCCGGACGCGGTTTTATACGGCGTCAAGATTCGCGAACGTTTGGTCGTCCCGCACGGCACTGACGTCACGGACATTTTGAGCCGTTACTATGGCAACAAAGAAAACATTGAAATTGAATACACCGATTCGAGGCATATCAAACAAGAAGTGGAACAGGAAATGGAATCTGAGCAAGCGCAGAGTGAGAAGTCCATTCGAAAGCAAGTAGAAGCTGATTTCGAGAAGTGGGATGCGCAGCGCATCCTTGGTAATGAACCCCTTGCCGTCAAGCAAGCGAACTGGTCACGTGAGAAGCATGACAAATACAATCACCTTCATCCCCACGTCACTGACAACTACGTCAAAAGCCTATACGTCAACGCAGGTAATCCATACATCACACGTTCGCTCATATACTCTACACGCCCCCTCTCCCTTCCTAAATATAAACCAGATGTGAAATCTTTGCTCACAGCAACAATCCGATACCTCGCTTTTGCTCACTTTTACGCACGACCCACCAGAGTATTAGTCATTATTTAATATGTTTACGTCACGCAAAGCAATTATTATTTCTTCAATTATACTATTTTTATACTGCCTGGTCTATGATCCCGAATTCTTGCAAACCTTCATAGTACCTAAAACGTTGGTGCTTAAACCATTAGACAAGTTTGTAAACGATTCGATTCCAGGAATTTTTGTTTGAAATAACTTCTTGTATACTCAAAATAACAAGATTCCAGGCTGTTAACTTTATGGTACAAAAATACTAAAAATCTGCGATGTGGTACATATTCATAACTAAAAAAAAACAATAAGTGCTTCCAAATAAAAAAAAGCCCATGCTTCACTCGCCGTATTTAGGTTAGAGTGCTCTCAATTAGATATTTCCGTAGCGGATACGAAGAAAAAATCTTTCCTTTTTAGCTCTTTTCTGTCTCCAGGTCTTGCCTTTGGGTACACTCCTCCAAGACGTGACATTGTTGACAGTAACTATGGTAACCGTGGCCTTGAAAGGTGTCACTATGGCTACAGTAGCCACAGTGGTCCTGATGCGAGTGTATATCTTAGGAAACAACCGAGGCTGCGTAGATACGAAACTGATTTAAATTACAAAGACTTTGAGTTTGATCATGGAAAGACAAATTCCAAGAAACCGACAGGTACTTCTATGTGACCAAACACTTGTGACGTCATAAGCCGGCATCTGGATCGATTGCTGTTCCGTTGATGTTTGCGTTTGTTAAAGTTCTTAGGTATCCGTACTGTGGCGTGTTAGCCGGAATCATTACGCTTTACTCACACTGGACTCGTCTGTTTGAATAAAGAAATATAGAACTGGTGAGGCCATCGGTCAAATTAAAAACTAAATAAATACAAAAATAAATATAAAAAATGCCAACGGAGGGAGAGACTGCAGTACTGTCCGCACTCTTTTCGATACGGAAGGCCAGACGTAACGATTCGTGCTATTTCTATTATGCGTAGAAATACAAAATATACACGGGAACGCTCCTACTTATTATGATTGGTCAAACGGTAATATACCAATTACGTTCTCGCAAATACCAGCGAAAAAGAAATAACTGTCAAATGTTGTATATTCAAACAATCGAGCCTTAAGTGTTTTGTTCATAACTGTTTTGTTGGTACATGCAGGAATGGTAGAACTAATAGTAGAACTTAGAACATTTCACTTTGGAGTAGATTTATTAACTGGGATCTTAGAGATGTGACAGGATTAGGAGTGATGTGAGGAGCAGGAGTGATGTGAGGAGCAGGAGTAATGTGAGAATGAGGAATGATATGAGGATTAAGAGTTATGCGAGGAATAGGATTTGATGTGAAGTGTAGGAGTGATGTGAGGAGGTGTGGTGTAGGGGTGAGTGGTGTGAGGAGTAGCAGTGATGTGAGGAGCAGGAGTGATATGAGGATAAGGAGTGATGTAAAGTGTAGGAGTGATGTGAGGAGTAGGAGTAATGTGAAGTGTAGGAGTGATGTAAGTAACAGGCATGATGTCAAGTATAATAGTGCTGTGAGCAGCAGGAGTGATGTGAAGATTAGGGATGATGCGAGGAGGCGTGGTGTGAGGACTGGTGTGAAGAGTAGTGGGGATGTGAGGAGGGGTGGTGAAGGGGGGAAGAGGAATGATGTGAAGTGTAGGAGTAATGTGAGGAGTAGGAGTGATGTGAAGATTAGGGATGATGCGAGGAGGCGTGGTGTGAGGACTGGTGTGAAGAGTAGTAGTGATGTGAGGAGGAGTGGTGAAGGGGGGAGAGGAATGATGTGAAGTGTAAGAGTAATGTGAGGAGTAGGAGTGATGTGAGGAGCAGGAGTTATGTGCGGAATAGGAGTGATGTGAAGTGTGTGAGTGATGGGAGTAGGAGTGATGTGAAGTGTGTGAGTGATGGGAATAGGAGTGATGTGAAGTGTGTGAGTGATGGGAATAGGAGTGATATGAAGTGTGTGAGTGATGGGAGGAGTAGGAGTGATGTGAAGTGTGTAAGTGATGGGAGGAGCAGGAGTGATGTGAAGTGCGTGAGTGATGGGAGGAGTAGGAGTGATGTGAAGTGTGTGAGTGATGGGAGGATTAGGAGTGATGTGAAGTGTGTGAGTGATGTGAGGAGTAGGAGTGATGTGAAGTGTGTGTGTGTGATGGGAGGAGTAGGAGTGATGTGAAGTGTGTGTGTGATGGGAGGAGTAGGAGTGATGTGAAGTGTGTGAGTGATGGGAGGAGTAGGAGTGATTTGAAGTGTGTGTGATGGGTAGAGTAGGAGTGATGTGAAGTGTGTGAGTGATATGAGGAGTAGGAGTGATGTGAAGTGTGTGAGTGATGTGAGGAGTAGGAGTGATGTGAAGTGTGTGAGTGATGTGAGGAGTAGGAGTGATGTGAAGTGTGTGAGTGATGGGAAGAGTAGGAGTGATGTGAAGTGTGTGAATGATGGGAAGAGTAGGAGTGATGTGAAGTGTGTGAGTGATGTAGGGAATATGAGTGATGTGAAGTGTGTGAGTGATGGGAGGAGTAGGAGTGATGTGGAGTGCTTGAGTGATGTGAGGAGTAGGAGTGATGTGAAGTGTGTGTGTGTGATGGGAGGAGTAGGAGTGATGTGAAGTGTGTGTGATGGGTAGAGTAGGAGTGATGTGAAGTGTGTGAGTGATGGGAGGAGTAGGAGTGATGTGAAGTGTGTGAGTGATGTGGGGATTTAGCTGCACCGATGAAGCTTCTGTTTAGTTTCTGTGTCTTGTTTTTATTTGTTTATGGACGGATGAACATCTGGAAGATTTTAGAAATTGATGCTTCTCTTGCTGTCTAATTGGTTCTTAGATTCCTTTATGCACATCTAAAAGGTCTTAATATTTGTTTTCTTTATGCCTTAGCAGCGTAGTCGCTATTATTTTGTCTTCTCGTGAACATACAGCTGTTTCTTGTTCACGTCAGTGCCGTGCATCTTCGTAGCAGTGTAGCCTGGGCGCAATGTCCTTGGGCGTCGTCTGTACAGTATACAAAACTGTGTTGCTGTCACAGTGTATAAAACTGTTGCTGTTATGTTTTAATACTTATAGCCGTAATACTTACAGGGTAATATTTACGTGTTTTGTCTTTGTTTTCGTGTTCGATCCCCTAAAAATTACGCAGTGTATTTGCACTACTGATGTTTATAATGAGCATTTGCCATTTTATTTACCCGTTTATTATTGCATTTGAAATATTTTGTGTCTGAATGTATGAATTTATGACTTGCAATTCAGTGATATTTTATGAAGACCGAGGTGAAATATGGTTTTGAAAAAATCCATAGCTGTCTTAAAGCTCAAAGTAATGTTTTCTTCTGCGTGCTCATGCTCACACTCGTGCTCTTGTTTTTCCACGCTCACACTCGTGCCCTTGTTTTTCCACGCTCACACTCGTGCTCATGTTTTTCCACGCTCACACTCGTCTTGTTGTTTTTCCACGCTCACACTCGTGCTCTTGTTTTTCCACGCTCACACTCGTGCTCATGTTTTTCAACGCTCACACTCGTGCTCTTGTTTTCCACGCTCACACTCGTGCTCATGTTTTTCCACGCTCACACTCGTGCTCATGTTTTTCCACGCTCACACTCGTGCTCATGTTTTTCCACGCTCACACTCGTGCTCTTGTTTTTCCACGCTCACACTCGTGCTCCTATTTTTCCACGCTCACACTCGTGCTCTTGTTTTTCCACGCTCACACTCGTGCTCTTGTTTTTCCACGCTCACGCGTCACGATCTTGATAGTTCACCGTTTTGACTTACTGAGTGTTATATTACATTCACGCGGTGTTACACGCGACATTTACGCGGTATGCCAGATTGACGTAGTACACACGTTAACTCTGCGGTGTCTATGTCATATTGAAACGGTATGTATATTACATTGACGGGGTATAGAAGTTTACATTTACCTGGTATGTTACCTTGGCGTGGTATGTTGCATTGACGCGACATGTTACATTGCTGAGGTATACTTTGTCTCCTTACAGGTCTCGACTATGACTCCATCTATGAGATCTCACGCTCGCAGCGCTCCAACGCCTCCATGGTGTCTGACCTTGAGTCCGTCTACACAAGGTCATCCGTGCCCTCCAGTGCCGAGAGAAAGGCCCGCCAGAGGAAGCTCGACATCGCTCCACAGTTTACCTCAGGTGGGTTAGAAGACCACCTCCCCCCCCCCCGCCCCCCCCCCTCCCTTCATGGATTATTATTTATAAGAATGCGATTTCTGTTTACAAAACATAGGTAATTGTCTTCTGGAACCTATTCTTGAACTGTTTAAAAAATCATGGAATTATACGCTAGGAGTTAATTGAAGAGTGCCTTTATTATTGCAGGATTAGTAGATTCGCTGTTTCCACGTTTTCTTTCAGCTCTTAGGCCAAAACGAATCTCGGAAGGATCAACGGTTAGGTTCAACTGTTCCGTGACCGCTTTACCCATGCCGGATGTGACGTGGTTGCGCGGAAATAGTGCGCTGAATGAAGGCGGAAGGATACACATGTCTGTAAGTACTAACGTTTACGATTTCCGCGAATCTCGGGTCGTGTCATGTAGCCGTTATACTTTCGCGTTGAAATTAAGACCACATCTGCATAAAGGGCAGAGGAGAGGCGTTATCAACTTACACAGGACGGTCCTTGCGCCGCCAATGATTTTTAACGCGTCAAATTCGCGTAAATGGGATAAACAGCGTGGATGCCGCAATTCAGTATTTTGACTCGAAACAATAGCCTCTCCCTTCAGTGCATCCAGGTAACGGTGTTAATGCCGCTGACCGCAGTAGGCTTTGAGCAGGTACTAGAAAATGAGGGTAAAAGGCAAAAAAGTATTCGTTTGTGGTGCTTGGACGGCCATCTTTGAGGTAATGGTTAGCTGAGCATTTGTATGTCACCCCGAGCAAAATGTTGTGTTAAAGATATCTCGAGAACGAAAAGTCGGATCGACTTCACACTTGAGTTATTTATTCCTTGGGTAGGTCGGGTGGTTCTTTAAACTCTTGACACATGTTACGTTATTAGGGAAGGTGTATGACGCCATTATGTTAAAATCTTGTATGTAAGATTTCTCAGCTGTTGGAAGTTGAAACTTGGTGAGATTGTTGCTTGATAGGCCCGAAAGATTCTGTCAAATTTGGACCGGACTATAAGGTACGAAAACGGGATATGACGTCATTATGTGAAAAATGATTCCTTGGGTAACTGGCACGGTTTTGTTAAGCATTCAACTCGTATACAAAATTAAGAAAAGCCCGTGATGTCACATCTTATCACGTAATATATTTTGCAGTCGCCGAATCTAACACCACCATTTGTAACGACCACCTTCAAAAACCGGAAAAAGTAAAACCTGTGTGTGGTGACCTCTTCCAAATTTGGATAAAAAAACACAGGGTAAAAACCTGCCTGTCTTGGCCAACTTGCAGACCCGGAAAAAAGTAACGTACGGTGAACCTGCTGTAGTGACCAACTTTCAGACCCGGCTAAAAAGGACGAAGAGTAAAAACAGTTTTAGCGACCACCTTCCAGACTCGGATAAAAAAGACGTACAGAAAAATATGTTTTAGCGACCACAGTCAAGACCCGGAAGTAAGACGTACAGTGAAACTTTTTAGTAACCACCTTCCAGACCCAGATAAAAAGGTATACCGTAAATCTGTCTGTAGTGACCACCTCCCAGACCCAGATTAAAAAACCTGTACCTGGACTTGTTTAGAAAAAGAGAATTGACATACCCACAGGTCAAGTTACGTACCCTCTCCCCTTGCTCCTCTAAAATGAGATAAAGGTGGTGTGCAACCCGATTTTTGGGCAGTTGAAGTTATATATCTATTCAGATGTATTTTTAAAGGTTAAAAGGTCTTAGTTTTTTGAAAATAATATAAACTTGTTCAAATAAAACTTTGTAAAAGGGCTGTCGGAGGAAAGATTTCTTTATTTGCAAAGAAAAAAAAAAAAGGCAACGGCTGGTTAATAAAAGTTTTTGGCGTGTTCGGGTACACTGATGTTGCTGAGCACTGGCCGCTCTAGTTTTGTTTATTTTTTTTTTATTATTTTATATCGGCCAATTTTTGTCCTGGTTCCGTACGAGACAAAGATTTTTGTTATGTGCATCATTCAATATGTGGCTAGAATGCGATTCGAGACCCGACGCCCTTAGACGGCAACAGAGAACCTGGATATTTAAAGCTCCATGTTCCAGGATGGAAAGGAGGCATTTTAGTTTGGTTGTATCTTCTACACTTTTTCCATTTCTTGGATCAGTTGTTTGCTTTCTCAATAACAGACTGGGCAAATATATCAGTCGGTATCCTGGGTGTTTATCACATTAGCACGGCAAGCAAAGTGATGAAGTGCAGATTTTTAATGGGAGATAAAGGCTATTGCTGGTGTTTCTCTTGAATTCTGTGATGTTTTATCATCCAGTTCTTGTTTTCTGTTATGATCGATATTATTACTGTGGGACCTCGATCAGATGGTTTCTTGAATTTTATCCGTCCCGACCGCCCCCCCCCCCTCCCCCGCCCTCGTTAAATATAAGTAGGATGTAGTGTTACGGTCTGAGAAATGAAAGGCGATGAAAAATAATGTACGCAGTTCGTTATTTGAATTACCATATGTAACCATTATGAGCATAGATAACTGCGAATACATATAAATAACTGGGTGTAAGAAACCGAGCCTATGACCCCTCCCTTAAGTGTTGTAAGAAGTGTTCCCTAAAATAGTGTCGCTATCGACTGGCACACCGGTACTTGCACAGGGCTGTAGCCGGTGTTGTAAGTTGTAATTCCAGCCTTTTAATTTAAAAACAAAAGTGTCTTTTTTTCAAAAGTACAAAATATTTGAAATTAGGCATCGATTCCAGTGGAAACAATAAAAAAGTTGAACAAGCGCCAAGGTTTGCTGTAGGGTCAGATATATTCGATTCAATGGCTCTTGATGATCTCCAGGAAAGGGCAGTTGCGCAGTTGTTGATATTTTTTCCTGACATTTGCGGAGGCGGCTGCCATCGTTAGCCAATCCAGTAACTGAAATTCATTGTTGTTAGCGAAGAGGATCTGGATCAAGGATCTGGCAATGGATGGCCTAGTAGTAAATAGATAACAAATTTGCTAAAAATAATCCCGAAGGCTTCCTACCTGATTTTTTTCCCTTTTTTTTCTTTTTTTTTTTTGGAAACAGCAAAAACTAAGGCACTGTGACGTAACCTTCAAAACTTAACTACGCTGGGGGAGTAAAAATATTGGACATTATTATTATTATTATTATTATTATTATTATTATTATTATTATTATTATTATTATTATTATTATTATTATTATTATTATTATTATTATTATCTCAACTCTTACATTGCACAACTGAAGTATATTACTTTGTGACGCGCATCTTTAAAAAAAAAAGAGGTCACAGTGAAAGCCGATGCCAATCTGCAGTTTTAAATAATGTAGGGTGGATTTCATGGCCGAACACTTTCCATTCATAGTGCAGAATGTCTGTGAACATATATATATATATATATGTGTGTGTTCACAGACATTCTATATTATATATATATAATTTCCCCGAGAATGATGTGGTTACTTCAGTTAGTCACACACTTGGGCACAGTTTTGAGTTCGGATAAGGTCCATATTTAACCGGTTTAAGCAGCATCTGGCTGAACTGCACCTTTGATTGCAAGAGGAGGTGGGAGGGGAGAATGGGGGGGGGGGGGGTCGTAGTTTTTTTGTTGTTTTTTTTTGTGTGTGTGTGTGTTTATTTCGGGCTCACTTAAAGTGGCGTTTATTTTATTTCATTATTTTTTTAACATTGCTGGAGAAGTAATTTTTGTTTATTATCAAAATAATATTTAACAGGAAAAAGACTTCGACTTCCAGAAACGGTAGTTCCGTTTGTTGGATCAATCAAAAGTGGCAATTGAACACTATTGGCAACTGGCTATGTACGTACTGTGTAGATATATTGTCAGTTTTGCACACGGTTGATCCGTATCCCTTACAGATAAAAAAAAAACAGATGGCATTTAACAATCCAATACCGCCAGCAAAACGGTTGGATTGGGTTAATAAAGGAGTCAAAAAATGAAATATGGTAAAACCTGAGTGTGAAAATTGGTAAAAATGTTGCAGATACTGGTCCTGTAAACGCCTAATCTCAGCTTTCTGGCTCCCTGGTATTTCGTCAGAAATACCTAATCACATAAAACAATCATCTAGATCTCAAACTCTTCACAAGAAATGGTTGCGGTAAACTGATAAAACTGATTCGGTGACATCGGTATCTTTTGAACGAAGTTTATTTTAATTCGAAAAACGCCTAACGCCTAACTGGGCGAGCAATGATGTTGTAGAATAACTTCGGTCTGCTGTCGCTGGAGATCAGTGAGGTGAGGCGGGAGGACGCGGGTGTCTACACGGTCCGCATCAAGAACAAGGAAGGCGAGGCTGTCTGTAACGCCACACTAGAGGTGGAAGGTAGGCAGGGGCGGGTCCCGGGACGGGACGTGGGAGGTCTGTGAGGTGAGGCGGGAGGACGCGGGTGTCTACACGGTCCGCATCAAGAACAAGGAAGGCGAGGCTGTCTGTAACGCCACACTAGAGGTGGAAGGTAGGCAGGGGCGGGTCCCTTGGGCGGAACGCGGTAGGTCCGTGAGGTGAGGCGGGAGGACGCGGGTGTCTACACGGTCCGCATCAAGAACAAGGAGTGCCAGAGTGCCTGTAACGTCACACTAGAGGGGGGAAGGCAGGCAGGAGTGGGGTCGGGGGATAGATATATATTTAGTGGAGGAGGAGGGGGCAGCTGAAATAGCTCTGCTTCGAGTGGATATGACATTTTTAAAAGGTTATGCGCATATCTGTGGTGTGTCCAGAGATCCATAACAACCCTGGCCCGTTTCTGTGAGAAGATTATTGAGCCGCATATACAAGTCTGTAAGTAAAAATGCTAAGAAAGAAAACAAAAAATGTGCTTCGTAAAACGCATAAAACAGAATAATTCAGAGCAACCGCAGCTTTTGCAACGGATACTCATCGTGTATTTCACAGAAATTGGTAAAGAAGAGGAAAAGTTGGATGGGCCACGAAAGCCGTGGTTTATCTTGGAGGCACAGAATCAGTGGTGCGAGGTGGGCCAAAGGGCCACCTTTGAAGCCCAGGCAACGGGCAAGCCCATACCGTCCTTCAAATGGTAAGTAAAAGCGGAAATGCTGGAAAAAGCAGACATATGGCAGTTCTTTTTTTCATGTAGGCAATATATGAGGACATCACCCATTTGCTAACGTTGGCGTGCGCACAGCCATAGATCCCCCTCCCACCCCGACCATGTGTACGTATTTTTTGGACGAAAGCTTTAAGTATGCATTTTGGCTCACAGGTTACGCGACAACTGCCCTCTAGCGGCGGACGGCCGCATCAAAATGTACTCAGATGAGCAGGGCAACGCCAAACTGGTGGTTAGCGATCTCAGGCACGGCGACAACGGCCTCTACTTCTGCGTGGCTGAGAGCAAGGCGGGCAAGGCGAAGTGTGCCGCCACACTCAAGGTCGTCGGTACGTCAAGTTCATGTGACCTTCACTCTTTTTATGTATTCATCCAAAAAAAAATCAACGCTGAATTTTTCAGAGTACTTTTACCATTGATTGTCATTTCCTCATGTTGCACAAGTCAAGTTTCGCAAGCACAGTTTTACAGACTGCGTTACATGTCCCATGTGTTATTATTACAGACAAAGGTCAGCTCGGTGACCGCCGCAGGTCGGGGTCAAGGTCTCGTGACGTGACACCCATGCGCAGCAGGCGATCCATGTCACGTGACTCTACGCCGCTAGGACGCAGGTTCATTGGGTCCAGAGAAAGCACACCGACAGGCTTAAAGGAGATAGACACCAAGGTGCGCGGGGGTTCCCCGCCTCCCCCATCCCCCCATCCCCCCCCCCCCCCCCCGCCCAACGCCGAGGAAAGCCCTAGGGGAAATCACCACGGCTGTAAAAGGCTCATTTTGAAGTGTTTCATCTCCCATGTGAGGGAGGGATGTAGTTATGAGATCATCCGTCTGTCTGTCTCTCTCTCTCCGCAGTCGTGTCCAGGCTGTATCTGCGAAACAATACGGGTTTCATTTTGAAGGGTTTTGTGCCTTCTATACCAACATTCAAGGGCTTTGGCAATCCTGAATAGGACTTAATGCTTTTTCTGGTCACATCTTCCATGATATAGTCCTACTGTTTAATTTCTTGTTCTTTTAACATCATTAAAAGTTATCACAGAGTATACTCCATGTTCCTCTTTTCCTGAACGTATGATTTTTTTTAATGTAAAACAGGTTTTGTCGAAATTTAAAAATGTAAAACTTTTAGAATTGTAAAAACAAAAACCTGGTGAATTCAGCAAACCAACCTCAGCAGCGATTTCAAACATCACGCGCTCTACACTCGTGTCTCTGTCAGGCTGTAGTTATATGGAATTCCGTGGTAAAAATGATGTAATAGGCAAGAGTAGGAGCGAAAAATTCTCCTAAGTCAACGCTTAGATAATAAATTTTATCCTGTTATAATCAGCAAATTTCTTTCGTTCAGCTTAAAACTCTTATATTTTTTGGCAGTTGGATACTAAAAATGCTTGGCATAAATAACAAGACAAATATTGAAATATAGTTTCAAATGCAAATCAGACAAACAATAAAATAAGATAAATAAAATAGAATAAAAAAGAAAATATGTAAAGATAAAAGGTTTGGGTTGTGTGAGAAGTATTGCTTTGTTTAATGCTGATCTGTAAAATAAAAAAAGAAGACAGAACGAAGTGGTTAAAACATTGATTGACATGTTCCCAGTTTACGTTACGTATTGACAGATCCATTTTTTTTCTTTTTAGTTGTGTAACATACCTGATTTTAGTGTGTATTGGATTGATTGAAATATGAATCTTAAAACGAAGAAAAAATAAACAAATAAAATCATTAAATAATAGGGGCGTGTTTATATGTTACAGTTGACAGGCACGGCTCCGTGGTTCCTGCAGACGCTGACGGACAGGCTGGAGGTACACGAGGGCGACCCCATCGATCTTAAAGTCATTGTGGACGGAGACCCTAAGCCCCGAGGTGCGGCCCCTTACAGCCTTGTCTCGCGAGCCCTCGGCTCCTCGGCCAAACAACTGTTTAATGTACAACAGTTTTATTGCAACTGAATGTTTGCTCTATACCGCCATCTTACTTAACGTCCATTCCCTATCGTCCAGACCGACCTGAGTTGGATTTTCGGGGCCTGTTCAGTTGACCTGATAACATGAAGTGTTGCCCTATCAGATGTGGCAAAGCTTTTTCTCGGACTTTCTGATTGGACAGTAGTTTACGTCATCATATGTTCGATCAGACGTTAATGGCCTCTTTGATCAAATCTGCTGTCCTTGGTGTAATTTGTCGCCATTTTCCTTAGTGGATTCATTTCAATGATGGGGAATAAAAATAAATGGGACTTCATAACTGAATTCTTCTAATTTTATTTTAAGGGCAGAATCTTTAGTTGTCGAACATTTTAGATAACCCCCCCCCCCCCCCCCTCCCTGTGATTCTCCCCAGATCTCCCCCAAGGTAACTTTCATGTACTCTTCGTTTTTATTTCTTGGTTAAGCAAATTCTTATCTGCCAACACATCTTTGATTATTACTTTTTTTATCCGGATTTTAAATGACTTTAATGCCACACCACTTCTCCCTCCCTGCGGCATGCACTTCATGCAAAATCTGGGGAGGGGAGGCTTAAAATATGTCACATTCAACCCCCCTCCCTCAAATAAATAAAAAAAGCCTGAGCTCCCCCCCCCCCCTTCCTTTTAGAAAATCCCGAGTCCGCGCTTGGTAATCACAGCTTGTCTTTGTTCGTCTCCTCAGTGACGTGGCTGAAGGAACCGTACCGCGAGCTGATGTACAGCCGACGTCACCGCGTTGTGACGGCGGGGGACCACCACGTCATGGTCATCGCGTCGTCCATCAGCACTGACGCCGGCCGATTCATCGTCATCGCCGAGAACGACCTGGGCAGAATCCAGTCGTCCTGCTGGGTCAACATGTTGCCTCCGCGGGTTGTCGAAGGGTAACTATCAGGATGGGTGGGTCCCCCACCAGCCCCCCCCCCCCCTCCTCCCCCCCCAAACTAATTTGTTTAAAGGAAGTGAAAATCCACTATTTATTACTCATAATTTTGACCTAAAATGCGAAAAATATGAGAATTTAAACCAGTAAGACAGATTGTAACTGACCCCCCCCCCCATACCACCACCACCATCCCCCCCCCCCCCCAAAAAAAAAATAAATAAAAAATCTGAAACCATCTCAGTAAGTGCTTGGTCCCTGATCTTTAGAGTCACCGCACGCCTCCCCCGCTTCCGCCTGTTTTCACCCAAACCTCGTCGTGAGGCGCATTGGGCCAGTGAGCGGGTGGTCATGCATTTTAATGCTTACAGGGAGGACTACGACATAAAGCGCTCGTTCGTCGAGATGCCCGAGTACGAGTATGAGCTGCACGCCAGCAAGGAGAAGGGCAAGATGGGTGAGGAGTTAGTCCTAGCCACGTCCCCGACCTGATTGCTGTCTGTTCGCGTTGGTTTTTAAAATTGTGCGGTCCCGCGTCTAGTTTTCAAATGGTTAAGAAAGTAACCCCTCTCGCCCCACAAAAAAAATGCTCAAGTTAATTCAGTCCACGCCAGTAAGGTTTTGAGATGCCATGGTGTAAGAGTCTGTTCAAAAGTTGTCTGCCATTGCTCAC
This sequence comes from Protula sp. h YS-2021, assembly GCA_949752745.1. Taxonomy (NCBI): domain Eukaryota; kingdom Metazoa; phylum Annelida; class Polychaeta; order Sabellida; family Serpulidae; genus Protula; species Protula sp. h YS-2021. The sequence goes on along the minus strand of OX457030.1, from coordinate 48,921,288 downwards.
GTAGTTGTTGTGTTATTGCAATTTATCCGCTCTCAGGACTTGATTGATCGACGAGAATAAAATATATTGTGGTTGCTCTCCTTTTCAGCGCCGAGATTTGTGAAGAAATTGCCTGTGTCCAAGGAAGTACGGGAGGGTGACGACATAAGAGTCGAGTGCAAGATCGACGAGGCCGACGCCGGTGACGTCATCAGCAGCATTGACGTCACGACCAAGGGTAATGGCCGTTTGTGTGTGAAAGGGTGGTGGGAGGATGAAGCACGGCATTAAGTGGTACTCTTGCTTATTAAGTGTAATGATTTTGTGACTAAAGAGTCAGCTGTGTAGTCCTTGCACGTCCTGTAATGTCAGGGGGGCAACTCAAAAGTCCATTCACGTCCTCTAATGTCTAGGGGCCAACTCAAAAGTCTGTGCACGTCCTCTAATTGTATGGGTCTACCTGAAAAGTCCATGCACGTCTTCTAATACTATGGGACAAACTCAAAAGGCCATGCGCGTCCTGTAATGAAATGATAGGAACCTGCCTAAAGTTCTCTATTGGCGTGCAAGATGTGTTTGTTATATGTCAAGGGTGTGCCTGATTTGTTTAACGAGTCTTTTAATTTTAATGTATTTTGAAGTAAACTTAACCCAGCAATGCCGCCAATAATGATATATATGTCAGAGGCATGTTCAGTTGTGCGCACTGAACAATTGAATCACCTCCACGTATTTCCCGCGTGTTTTCTTTTGTTTATTTACCTTTTGCATTAACACTAACTACGTCAGCAGTCCACGTCATCAACCTGTCGCTCATATTTTTTCGCGCGCTTTCCAAACAGCACTTTGTGTCTGGGGTATTCGTTTTCAGTGACTTTTGACACTTATTAACCCAGACTGTGTTAGTCGTATCACTATGGGGGGCTTGAATGTATGTGCGTATGTGCGAATGTTAAACTTTTTCTTTAAAATGCTACTGCTCCTACAGTTTTGCTCCAATCGTTATGATATTGCGCAGGAATGTTTCCTGGGTGGTCGCCCACCTGGCTATTACTTGTTTTGATGATTGATGAAAAACTGACAAAATGGCGGCATTTTTTAATGCCCGTTGTGACCAATTTTTAAAATGCTGCTCCTCCTACAGTTTTACACCAATCGCTTAGATGTTACACAGGGATGTTCCCCAGGGGGTTTGCCTACCAACATACCTTTTCGGGTAGCTTCCAAGTTCGAATTAAATGCAATTTGTATATTTCATTTTTTGGCCGAACAGTATTCGTTTCAGAGTTTTTCTCTCTTTCCTTGTTTGGTAACTCGGTTGGATCATGTCCTTGGACATGCTTATCTACTATCCCTGTGGTCATTTCTGAGGTAGTAAGTAAAAATTACGGCCTAGGAATAAATTTTGGAGGAATTTTAAGTCAATTTCCACAGGTCACGACCTGTGAAATATTTCAAAAGTTGAAAAATGTCAGAAAATTTCAGAAATGCATATGAATGCCTTTTCTACAATTCTTGGAATCAGTAGAGTGCTAGTAAGGAAAAATTACAGCGGGAATAAATTTTGGAGGAACTCAAAATTTCAATCACTTTTCATAGGTCCCGACCTGTGAAATATTTCAAAATTTGAAAAATATCAGAAAATGTCACAAATGCATTTTAATGCCTTTTCTTTTACCAATTTAGTTATTTCTGAGGTATTAAATAAAAATTACGGCCTAGGAATAAATTTAGGAAGAACTTAAAATTTCATTCAATTTTCATAGGTCTCGACCTGTGAAAATTGTCAAAATTTGAAAAATATCCGAAAATTTCAGAAGTGCATCTGAATACCTTTTTTATTATCCTTGTATTCATTTCTGAGGTAGTAAGTAAAAATTACGGCCTTGTAATAGATTTTGGAGGAACTTGAAATTGAAGTCAATTTCCACAGGTCCCGACCTGTGAAATATTTCAAAATTTGAAAAATATCAGAAAATTTCAGAAATGCATTTTAATGCCTTTTCTTTTACCAATTTAGTTATTTCTGAGGTATTAAATAAAAATTACGGCCTAGGAATAAATTTAGGAAGAACTTAAAATTTCATTCAATTTTCATAGGTCTCGACCTGTGAAAATTGTCAAAATTTGAAAAATATCCGAAAATTTCAGAAGTGCATCTGAATACCTTTTCTATTATCCTTGTATTCATTTCTGAGGTAGTAAGTAAAAATTACGGCCTTGTAATAGATTTTGGAGGAACTTGAAATTGAAGTCAATTTCCACAGGTCCCGACCTGTGAAATATTTCAAAATTTGAAAAATATCAGAAAATTTCAGAAATGCATTTGAATGCCTTTTCTATTATCCCTGTATTCATTTCTGAGGTAGTAAATAAAAATTACGGCCTAGGGAAAGATTTTGGAGGAACTCAAAATTTAAGTCAATTTCAACAGGTCCCGACCTGTGAAGTATTCAAAATTTGAAAAATATCAGAAAATTTCAAAAATGCATTTGAAAGCCTTTTCTAGAATTCTTGGACTCACTATAGTGCTAGTTAGTAAAAATTACGGCCTAAGAATAAATTTTGGAGGAACTAAAAATTGAAGTCAATTTCCATATGTCCTGACCTGTGAAATCTTTCAAAATTTGAAAAATACCAGAAAATTTCAGAAATGCAATATTGTACCTTTTCTTTTACCAATTTAGTCATTTCTGAGGAAGTAAGTAATAATTACGGCCTAGGAATAAATTTTGGATTAACTTAAAATTTCACTCAATTTTCACATGTCCCGACCTGTGAAATATTTCAAACTTTGAAAAATATCAGAAAATTTCAGAAATGCATCTGAATGCCTTTTCTATTATCCTTGTATTCATTTCTGAGGTAGTAAGTAAAAATTACGGCCTAGGAATAGATTTTGGAGGAACTTAAAATTGAAGTCAATTTCCACAGGTCCCGACCTGTGAAATATTTCAAAATTTGCAAAATGTCAGAAAATTTCAGAAATGCTTTTGAATGCCTTCTCTACAATTTTTCGACTCACTAGAGTTATAATAAGTAAAAATTACGACCTAGGAATAAATTTAGGAGGAACTTAAAATTTCACTCAATTTCCACAGGTCCCGACCTGTGAAAAATTTCAAAATTTCAAAAATGTCAGAAAATTTAAGAAATGCATTTGGATGCCTTTTCTACTGCCCCTGTGGTCATTTATGACGTAGTAAGTAAAAATTACGGCCTAGGAATAACTTTTGGAGGAACTTAAAATTGAAGTCAATTCCTACATTTCCACCTGTGAAATATTTCAAAATTTGAAAAATATCAAAAAGTTTCAGAAACGCATCTGAATGCCTTTTCTATTATACCTGTATTCATTTCTGAGGTAGTAAGTAAAAATTATGGCCTAGGAATAGATTTTGGAGGAACTTAAAATTGAAGTCAATTTCCACAGGTCCCGACCTGTGAAATATTTCAAAATTCGAAAAATATCCGAGAATTTCAGAAATGCATTTGAATGCCTTTTCTATTATCCCTGTATTCATTTCTGAGGTAGTAAGTAAAAATTACGGCCTAGGAATAGATTTTGGAGGAACTTAAAATTGAAGTCAATTTCCACAGGTCCCGACCTGTGAAATATTTCGAAACTTGAAAAATATCAGAAAATTTCAGAAACGCTTTTGAAAGCCTTTTCTATTATACCTATATTCATTTCTGAGGTAGGAAATAAAAATTACGGCCTTGGAATAGATTTTGTAGGAACTTGAAATTGAAGTCAATTTCCACAGGTCCCGACCTGTGAAATATTTCAAAATGTGAAAAATATCAGAAAATTTCAGAAATGCTTTTGAAAGCCTTAATGTAGAATTCTTGGACTCACTATAGTGCTAGTTAGTAAAAATTACTTCTTAAAAATAAATTTTGGAGCAACTTAAAATTTCAGCCAATTTCCACATTTCCACCTGTGAAATATTTCAAAATTTGAAAAATATCAAAAACTTTCAGAAACGCATCTGAATGCCTTTTCTATTATCCCTGTATTCATTTCTGAGGTAGAAAGTAAAAATTATGGCCTAGGAATAGATTTTGGAGGAACTTAAAATTGAAGTCAATTTCCACAGGTCCCGACCTGATAAATATTTCAAAATTTGCAAAATGTCAGAAATTTTCAGAAATGCTTTTGAAAGCCTTTTCTAGAATTCTTGGACTCATTAGAGTTATAGTAAGTAAAAATTACGACCTAGGAATAAATTTAGGAGGAACTTAAAATTTCACTCAATTTTTACAGGTCAAGACCTGTGAAATATTTCAACATTTAAAAAATGTCAGAAAATTTAAGAAATGCATTTGGATGCCTTTTCTACTGCCCCTGTGGTCATTTATGACGTAGTAAGTAAAAATTACGGCCTAGGAATAACTTTTGGAGGAACTTAAAATTGAAGTCAATTTCCACAGGTCCCGACCTGTGAAATATTTCGAAACTTGAAAAATGTCAGAAAATTTCAGAAACGCTTTTGAAAGCCTTTTCTATTATACCTGTATTCATTTCTGAGGTAGTAAATAAAAATTACGGCCTAGGAATAGATTTTGGAGGAACTTGAAATTGAAGTCAATTTCCACAGGTCCCGACCTGTGAAATATTTCAAAATTTGAAAAATGTCAGAAAATTTAAGAAATGCTTTTGAAAACCTTTTCTAGAATTCTTGGACTCACTATAGTGCTAGTTAGTAAAAAATTACTTCTTAAAAATAAATTTTGGAGCAACTTAAAATTTCAGCCAATTTCCACATGTCCCGACCTGTGAAATATTTCAAAATTTGAAAATTCAAAAAGTTTCAGAAACGCATCTGAATGCCTTTTCTATTATCCCTGTATTCATTTCTGAGGTAGTAAGTAAAAATTATGGCCTAGGAATAGATTTTGGAGGAACTTAAAATTGAAGTCAATTTCCACAGGTCCCGACCTGTGAAATATTTCAAAATTTGCAAAATGTCAGAAATTTTCAGAAATGCTTTTGAAAGCCTTTTCTAGAATTCTTGGACTCATTAGAGTTATAGTAAGTAAAAATTACGACCTAGGAATAAATTTAGGAGGAACTTAAAATTTCACTCAATTTTTACAGGTCACGACCTGTGAAAAATTTTAAAATTTGAAAAATGTCAGAAAATTTAAGAAATGCATTTAGATGCCTTTTCTACTGCCCCTGTGGTCATTTATGACGTGGTAAGTAAAAATTACGGCCTAGGAATAACTTTTGGAGGAACTTGAAATTGAAGTCAATTCCCACATATCCACCTGTGAAATATTTCAAAATTTGAAAAATATCAAAAACTTGCAGAAACGCATCTGAATGCCTTTTCTATTATACCTGTATTCATTTCTGAGGTAGTAAGTAAAAATTACGGCCTAGGAATAGATTTTGGAGAAACTTAAAATTGAAGTCAATTTCCACAGGTCCCGACCTGTGAAATATTTCGAAACTTGAAAAATGTCAGAAAATTTCAGAAACGCTTTTGAAAGCCTTTTCTATTATACCTGTATTCATTTCTGAGGTAGTAAATAAAAATTACGGCCTAGGAATAGATTTTGGAGGAACTTGAAATTGAAGTCAATTTCCACAGGTCCCGACCTGTGAAATATTTCAAAATTTGAAAAATGTCAGAAAATTTAAGAAATGCTTTTGAAAACCTTTTCTAGAATTCTTGGACTCACTATAGTGCTAGTTAGTAAAAAATTACTTCTTAAAAATAAATTTTGGAGCAACTTAAAATTTCAGCCAATTTCCACATGTCCCGACCTGTGAAATATTTCAAAATTTGAAAATTCAAAAAGTTTCAGAAACGCATCTGAATGCCTTTTCTATTATCCCTGTATTCATTTCTGAGGTAGTAAGTAAAAATTATGGCCTAGGAATAGATTTTGGAGGAACTTAAAATTGAAGTCAATTTCCACAGGTCCCGACCTGTGAAATATTTCAAAATTTGCAAAATGTCAGAAATTTTCAGAAATGCTTTTGAAAGCCTTTTCTAGAATTCTTGGACTCATTAGAGTTATAGTAAGTAAAAATTACGACCTAGGAATAAATTTAGGAGGAACTTAAAATTTCACTCAATTTTTACAGGTCACGACCTGTGAAAAATTTTAAAATTTGAAAAATGTCAGAAAATTTAAGAAATGCATTTAGATGCCTTTTCTACTGCCCCTGTGGTCATTTATGACGTGGTAAGTAAAAATTACGGCCTAGGAATAACTTTTGGAGGAACTTGAAATTGAAGTCAATTCCCACATATCCACCTGTGAAATATTTCAAAATTTGAAAAATATCAAAAACTTGCAGAAACGCATCTGAATGCCTTTTCTATTATACCTGTATTCATTTCTGAGGTAGTAAGTAAAAATTACGGCCTAGGAATAGATTTTGGAGAAACTTAAAATTGAAGTCAATTTCCACAGGTCCCGACCTGTGAAATATTTCAAAATTTGAAAAATATCCTATGACGTAGTAAGTAAAAATTGCGGCCTAGGAATAACTTGGAGCAACTTGAAATTGAAGTCAATTTCCACAGGTCTCTACCTGTGAAATATTTCAAAATTTGAAAAATATCAGAAAATTTCAGAAATGCTTTTGAAAGCCTTTATGTAGAATTCTTGGACTCACTATAGTGCTAGTTAGTAAAAATTACTTCTTAAAAATAAATTTTGGAGCAACTTAAAATTTCAGCCAATTTCCACATTTCCACCTGTGAAATATTTCAAAATTTGAAAAATATCAAAACCTTTCAGAAACGCATCTGAATGCCTTTTCTATTATCCCTGTATTCATTTCTGAGGTAGTAAGTAAAAATTATGGCCTATGAATAGATTTTGGAGGAACTTAAAATTGAAGTCAATTTCCACAGGTCCCGACCTGTGAAATATTTCAAAATTTGCAAAATGTCAGAAATTTTCAGAAATGCTTTTGAAAGCCTTTTCTAGAATTCTTGGACTCATTAGAGTTATAGTAAGTAAAAATTACGACCTAGGAATAAATTTAGGAGGAACTTAAAATTTCACTCAATTTTTACAGGTCAAGACCTGTGAAATATTTCAACATTTAAAAAATGTCAGAAAATTTAAGAAATGCATTTGGATGCCTTTTCTACTGCCCCTGTGGTCATTTATGACGTAGTAAGTAAAAATTACGGCCTAGGAATAACTTTTGGAGGAACTTAAAATTGAAGTCAGTTCCCACATTTCCACCTGTGAAATATTTCAAAATTTGAAAAATATCAAACACTTTCAGAAACGCATCTGAGTGCCTTTTCTATTATCCCTGTATTCATTTCTGACGTAGCAAGTAAAAATTATGGCCTAGGAATAGATTTTGGAGGAACTTAAAATTGAAGTCAATTTCCACAGGTCCCGACCTGATAAATATTTCAAAATTTGAATAATATCCGAGAATTTCAGAAATGCATTTGAATGCCTTTTCTATTATCCCTGTATTCATTTCTGAGGTAGTAAGTAAAAATTATGGCCTAGGAATAGATTTTGGAGGAACTTAAAATTGAAGTCAATTTCCACAGGTCCCGACCTGTGAAATATTTCAAAATTTGAAAAATATCCTATGACGTAGTAAGTAAAAATTACGGCCTAGGAATAACTTGGAGCAACTTGAAATTGAAGTCAATTTCCACAGGTCCCGACCTGTGAAATATTTCAAAATTTGAAAAATATCAGAAAATTTCAGAAATGCTTTTGAAAGCCTTTATGTAGAATTCTTGGACTCACTATAGTGCTAGTTAGTAAAAATTACTTCGTAAAAATAAATTTTGGAGCAACTTAAAATTTCAGCCAATTTCCACATTTCCACCTGTGAAATATTTCAAAATTTGAAAAATATCAAAACCTTTCAGAAACGCATCTGAATGCCTTTTCTATTATACCTGTATTCATTTCTGAGGTAGTAAGTAAAAATTACGGCCTAGGAATAGATTTTGGAGAAACTTAAAATTGAAGTCAATTTCCACAGGTCCCGACCTGTGAAATATTTCAAAATTTGCAAAATGTCAGAAATTTTCAGAAATGCTTTTGAAAGCCTTTTCTAGAATTCTTGGACTCATTAGAGTTATAGTAAGTAAAAATTACGACCTAGGAATAAATTTAGGAGGAACTTAAAATTTCACTCAATTTTTACAGGTCACGACCTGTGAAAATTGTCAAAATTTGAAAAATATCCGAAAATTTCAGAAGTGCATCTGAATACCTTTTCTATTATCCTTGTATTCATTTCTGAGGTAGTAAGTAAAAATTACGGCCTAGTAATAGATTTTGGAGAAACTTGAAATTGAAGTCAATTTCCACAGGTCCCGACCTGTGAAATATTTCAAAATTTGAAAAATATCAGAAAATTTAAGAAATGCATTTGAATGCCTTTTCTATTATCCCTGTATTCATTTCTGAGGTAGTAAATAAAAATTACGGCCTAGGGAAAGATTTTGGAGAAACTCAAAATTTAAGTCAATTTCAACAGGTCCCGACCTGTGAAGTATTCAAAATTTGAAAAATATCAGAAAATTTCAGAAATGCATTTGAAAGCCTTTTCTAGAATTCTTGGACTCACTATAGTGCTAGTTAGTAAAAATTACGGCCTAAGAATAAATTTTGGAGGAACTAAAAATTGAAGTCAATTTCCATATGTCCTGACCTGTGAAATCTTTCAAAATTTGAAAAATACCAGAAAATTTCAGAAATGCAATATTGTACCTTTTCTTTTACCAATTTAGTCATTTCTGAGGTAGTAAGTAATAATTACGGCCTAGGAATAAATTTTGGATTAACTTAAAATTTCACTCAATTTTCACATGTCCCGACCTGTGAAATATTTCAAACTTTGAAAAATATCAGAAAATTTCAGAAATGCATTTGGATGCCTTTTCTACTGCCCCTGTGGTCATTTATGACGTAGTAAGTAAAAATTACGGCCTAGGAATAACTTTTGAAGGAACTTAAAATTGAAGTCAATTTCCACAGGTCCCGACCTGTGAAATATTTCAAATTTGAAAAATATCAGAAAACTTCAGAAATGCTTTTGAAAACATTTTCTAGAATTCTTGGACTCACTATAGTGCTAGTTAGTAAAAAATTACTTCTTAAAAATAAATTTTGGAGCAACTTAAAATTTCAGCCAATTTCCACATTTCCACCTGTGAAATATTTCAAAATTTGAAAAATATCAAAACCTTTCAGAAACGCATCTGAATGCCTTGCTATTATCCCTGTATTCATTTCTGAGGTAGTAAGTAAAAATTATGGCCTATGAATAGATTTTGGAGGAACTTAAAATTGAAGTCAATTTCCACAGGTCCCGACCTGTGAAATATTTCAAAATTTGCAAAATGTCAGAAATTTTCAGAAATGCTTTTGAAAGCCTTTTCTAGAATTCTTGGACTCATTAGAGTTATAGTAAGTAAAAATTACGACCTAGGAATAAATTTAGGAGGAACTTAAAATTTCACTCAATTTTTACAGGTCAAGACCTGTGAAATATTTCAACATTTAAAAAATGTCAGAAAATTTAAGAAATGCATTTGGATGCCTTTTCTACTGCCCCTGTGGTCATTTATGACGTAGTAAGTAAAAATTACGGCCTAGGAATAACTTTTGGAGGAACTTAAAATTGAAGTCAGTTCCCACATTTCCACCTGTGAAATATTTCAAAATTTGAAAAATATCAAATACTTTCAGAAACGCATCTGAGTGCCTTTTCTATTATCCCTGTATTCATTTCTGACGTAGCAAGTAAAAATTATGGCCTAGGAATAGATTTTGGAGGAACTTAAAATTGAAGTCAATTTCCACAGGTCCCGACCTGATAAATATTTCAAAATTTGAATAATATCCGAGAATTTCAGAAATGCATTTGAATGCCTTTTCTATTATCCCTGTATTCATTTCTGAGGTAGTAAGTAAAAATTATGGCCTAGGAATAGATTTTGGAGGAACTTAAAATTGAAGTCAATTTCCACAGGTCCCGACCTGTGAAATATTTCAAAATTTGAAAAATATCCTATGACGTAGTAAGTAAAAATTACGGCCTAGGAATAACTTGGAGCAACTTGAAATTGAAGTCAATTTCCACAGGTCCCGACCTGTGAAATATTTCAAAATTTGAAAAATATCAGAAAATTTCAGAAATGCTTTTGAAAGCCTTAATGTAGAATTCTTGGATTCACTATAGTGCTAGTTAGTAAAAATTACTTCTTAAAAATAAATTTTGGAGCAACTTAAAATTTCAGCCAATTTCCACATTTCCACCTGTGAAATATTTCAAAATTTGAAAAATATCAAAACCTTTCAGAAACGCATCTGAATGCCTTTTCTATTATCCCTGTATTCATTTCTGAGGTAGAAAGTAAAAATTATGGCCTAGGAATAGATTTTGGAGGAACTTAAAATTGAAGTCAATTTCCACAGGTCCCGACCTGTGAAATATTTCAAAATTTGCAAAATGTCAGAAATTTTCAGAAATGCTTTTGAAAGCCTTTTCTAGAATTCTTGGACTCATTAGAGTTATAGTAAGTAAAAATTACGACCTAGGAATAAATTTAGGAGGAACTTAAAATTTCACTCAATTTTTACAGGTCACGACCTGTGAAAATTGTCAAAATTTGAAAAATATCCGAAAATTTCAGAAGTGCATCTGAATACCTTTTCTATTATCCTTGTATTCATTTCTGAGGTAGTAAGTAAAAATTACGGCCTAGTAATAGATTTTGGAGAAACTTGAAATTGAAGTCAATTTCCACAGGTCCCGACCTGTGAAATATTTCAAAATTTGAAAAATATCAGAAAATTTCAGAAATGCATTTGAATGCCTTTTCTATTATCCCTGTATTCATTTCTGAGGTAGTAAATAAAAATTACGGCCTAGGGAAAGATTTTGGAGGAACTCAAAATTTAAGTCAATTTCAACAGGTCCCGACCTGTGAAGTATTCAAAATTTGAAAAATATCAGAAAATTTCAGAAATGCATTTGAAAGCCTTTTCTAGAATTCTTGGACTCACTATAGTGCTAGTTAGTAAAAATTACGGCCTAAGAATAAATTTTGGAGGAACTAAAAATTGAAGTCAATTTCCATATGTCCTGACCTGTGAAATCTTTCAAAATTTGAAAAATACCAGAAAATTTCAGAAATGCAATATTGTACCTTTTCTTTTACCAATTTAGTCATTTCTGAGGTAGTAAGTAATAATTACGGCCTAGGAATAAATTTTGGATTAACTTAAAATTTCACTCAATTTTCACATGTCCCGACCTGTGAAATATTTCAAACTTTGAAAAATATCAGAAAATTTCAGAAATGCATTTGGATGCCTTTTCTACTGCCCCTGTGGTCATTTATGACGTAGTAAGTAAAAATTACGGCCTAGGAATAACTTTTGAAGGAACTTAAAATTGAAGTCAATTTCCACAGGTCCCGACCTGTGAAATATTTCAAAATTTGAAAAATATCAGAAAACTTCAGAAATGCTTTTGAAAACATTTTCTAGAATTCTTGGACTCACTATAGTGCTAGTTAGTAAAAAATTACTTCTTAAAAATAAATTTTGGAGCAACTTAAAATTTCAACCAATTTCCACATGTCCCGACCTGTGAAATATTTCAAAATTTGAAAATTCAAAAAGTTTCAGAAACGCATCTGAATGCCTTTTCTATTATCCCTGTATTCATTTTTGAGGTAGTAAGTAAAAATTATGGCCTAGGAATAGATTTTGGAGGAACTTAAAATTGAAGTCAATTTCCACAGGTCCCGACCTGTGAAATATTTCAAAATTTGCAAAATGTCAGAAATTTTCAGAAATGCTTTTGAAAGCCTTTTCTAGAATTCTTGGACTCATTAGAGTTATAGTAAGTAAAAATTACGACCTAGGAATAAATTTAGGAGGAACTTAAAATTTCACTCAATTTTTACAGGTCAAGACCTGTGAAATATTTCAACATTTAAAAAATGTCAGAAAATTTAAGAAATGCATTTGGATGCCTTTTCTACTGCCCCTGTGGTCATTTATGACGTAGTAAGTAAAAATTACGGCCTAGGAATAACTTTTGGAGGAACTTAAAATTGAAGTCAATTTCCACAGGTCCCGACCTGTGAAATATTTCGAAACTTGAAAAATGTAAGAAAAGTTAAGAAATGCATTTGGATGCCTTTTCTACTGCCCCTGTGGTCATTTATGACGTAGTAAGTAAAAATTACGGCCTAGGAATAACTTTTGGAGGAACTTAAAATTGAAGTCAATTCCTACATTTCCACCTGTGAAATATTTCAAAATTTGAAAAATATCAAAAAGTTTCAGAAACGCATCTGAATGCCTTTTCTATTATACCTGTATTCATTTCTGAGGTAGTAAGTAAAAATTATGGCCTAGGAATAGATTTTGGAGGAACTTAAAATTGAAGTCAATTTCCACAGGTCCCGACCTGTGAAATATTTCAAAATTCGAAAAATATCCGAGAATTTCAGAAATGCATTTGAATGCCTTTTCTATTATCCCTGTATTCATTTCTGAGGTAGTAAGTAAAAATTACGGCCTAGGAATAGATTTTGGAGGAACTTAAAATTGAAGTCAATTTCCACAGGTCCCGACCTGTGAAATATTTCGAAACTTGAAAAATATCAGAAAATTTCAGAAACGCTTTTGAAAGCCTTTTCTAATATACCTATATTCATTTCTGAGGTAGGAAATAAAAATTACGGCCTTGGAATAGATTTTGTAGGAACTTGAAATTGAAGTCAATTTCCACAGGTCCCGACCTGTGAAATATTTCAAAATTTGAAAAATATCAGAAAATTTCAGAAATGCTTTTGAAAGCCTTAATGTAGAATTCTTGGACTCACTATAGTGCTAGTTAGTAAAAATTACTTCTTAAAAATAAATTTTGGAGCAACTTAAAATTTCAGCCAATTTCCACATTTCCACCTGTGAAATATTTCAAAATTTGAAAAATATCAAAAACTTTCAGAAACGCATCTGAATGCCTTTTCTATTATCCCTGTATTCATTTCTGAGGTAGCAAGTAAAAATTATGGCCTAGGAATAGATTTTGGAGGAACTTAAAATTGAAGTCAATTTCCACAGGTCCCGACCTGATAAATATTTCAAAATTTGCAAAATGTCAGAAATTTTCAGAAATGCTTTTGAAAGCCTTTTCTAGAATTCTTGGACTCATTAGAGTTATAGTAAGTAAAAATTACGACCTAGGAATAAATTTAGGAGGAACTTAAAATTTCACTCAATTTTGACAGGTCAAGACCTGTGAAAAATTTCAAAATTTAAAAAATGTCAGAAAATTTAAGAAATGCATTTGGATGCCTTTTCTACTGCCCCTGTGGTCATTTATGACGTAGTAAGTAAAAATTACGGCCTAGGAATAACTTTTGGAGGAACTTAAAATTGAAGTCAATTCCCACATTTCCACCTGTGAAATATTTCAAAATTTGAAAAATATCAAAAACTTTCAGAAACGCATCTGAATGCCTTTTCTATTATCCCTGTATTCATTTCTGAGGTAGTAAGTAAAAATTATGGCCTAGGAATAGATTTTGGAGGAACTTAAAATTGAAGTCAATTCCTACATTTCCACCTGTGAAATATTTCAAAATTTGAAAAATATCAAAAAGTTTCAGAAACGCATCTGAATGCCTTTTCTATTATACCTGTATTCATTTCTGAGGTAGTAAGTAAAAATTATGGCCTAGGAATAGATTTTGGAGGAACTTAAAATTGAAGTCAATTTCCACAGGTCCCGACCTGTGAAATATTTCAAAATTCGAAAAATATCCGAGAATTTCAGAAATGCATTTGAATGCCTTTTCTATTATCCCTGTATTCATTTCTGAGGTAGTAAGTAAAAATTACGGCCTAGGAATAGATTTTGGAGGAACTTAAAATTGAAGTCAATTTCCACAGGTCCCGACCTGTGAAATATTTCGAAACTTGAAAAATATCAGAAAATTTCAGAAACGCTTTTGAAAGCCTTTTCTAATATACCTATATTCATTTCTGAGGTAGGAAATAAAAATTACGGCCTTGGAATAGATTTTGTAGGAACTTGAAATTGAAGTCAATTTCCACAGGTCCCGACCTGTGAAATATTTCAAAATTTGAAAAATATCAGAAAATTTCAGAAATGCTTTTGAAAGCCTTAATGTAGAATTCTTGGACTCACTATAGTGCTAGTTAGTAAAAATTACTTCTTAAAAATAAATTTTGGAGCAACTTAAAATTTCAGCCAATTTCCACATTTCCACCTGTGAAATATTTCAAAATTTGAAAAATATCAAAAACTTTCAGAAACGCATCTGAATGCCTTTTCTATTATCCCTGTATTCATTTCTGAGGTAGCAAGTAAAAATTATGGCCTAGGAATAGATTTTGGAGGAACTTAAAATTGAAGTCAATTTCCACAGGTCCCGACCTGATAAATATTTCAAAATTTGCAAAATGTCAGAAATTTTCAGAAATGCTTTTGAAAGCCTTTTCTAGAATTCTTGGACTCATTAGAGTTATAGTAAGTAAAAATTACGACCTAGGAATAAATTTAGGAGGAACTTAAAATTTCACTCAATTTTTACAGGTCAAGACCTGTGAAATATTTCAACATTTAAAAAATGTCAGAAAATTTAAGAAATGCATTTGGATGCCTTTTCTACTGCCCCTGTGGTCATTTATGACGTAGTAAGTAAAAATTACGGCCTAGGAATAACTTTTGGAGGAACTTAAAATTGAAGTCAATTTCCACAGGTCCCGACCTGTGAAATATTTCGAAACTTGAAAAATGTCAGAAAATTTCAGAAACGCTTTTGAAAGCCTTTTCTATTATACCTGTATTCATTTCTGAGGTAGTAAATAAAAATTACGGCCTAGGAATAGATTTTGGAGGAACTTGAAATTGAAGTCAATTTCCACAGGTCCCGACCTGTGAAATATTTCAAAATTTGAAAAATATCAGAAAATTTCAGAAATGCATTTTTGTACCTTTTCTTTTACCAGTTAAGTCATTTCTGAGGTAGTGAGTAAAAATTGTCGCCGTGTCTGCCAGACAGAGATTCCGGTCACGCCAGGGATGCTGCGCCAACCTGATCGGAATTGTGTTCATGAAAGGGCCATCTCTGCCGCTTGTGGCTTTGGTGCATCGGCAATCGGTAGCTAAGTCGTTTAGATTTTCCGAGCGAGTACAGCCACGGCTGGACAAATACATGCGGAATGTAAGGCTTCTGTGTACTTGTCACAATGGAAATTGTTCAAGTTTTTTTCTGTTCGCCCTGCGAACTAGACCCATTCGCCGCCACAACGCCGGTAATGGCCGATTTCCCCATCCATTTGTTTGAAAAACGTCGCCTGTCAGTACGCATTATCGAGGGCTATAGATAAGCTATTTCAGTCGTCCTAAACAAGTTTTCAGGTTTCGATGCCGGCTCCGACAAGTATCTCGCGCAACTTGTGCGAAACTTGAAGTTAGAACGGCGATCGCGGTGCGAACGGTGGTTCAGTGGGACATACGGCTGGTGCTGAATTTTTTTGCAGAAAGGCCCGTTCCTGCACATGAAAGATTTGGCACCAAAAGAGCTCACCCTCAAGTGTACATGTCTATTAGCTTGTTCCGCGGGCAGGGTTTCTCAGCAAGCAAAACTCATCTTGTTACCAACGGTGCTGGGGCATTAAAAGAAATTTCCATCACAGCTCTCGACGATGTCTGTTCACCGGACGATGTCACAGAAAAAACTCTGTCCAGAGGCGTCCAATAAGTATCGACATCCTGATCACAAACGCTTGTTGATTTCTTATGTGCTTGTTGATTTCTTATGTGCCTGGGCGTTGTCACGACATTGGGAAACAGACAGTATCAGATTACATTTAAACAGTGTATTGTCATGACATATTAAAAAGCTGGGTCTAGCCCGGCATCCCTGCAAGCGCTAAACATTAGAGCCCACCAAGTCGGTCATGTTGCGAACTCGCTAAATTTCTGTAAAGGAGCCTCTATGGGAAGTTACTTAATGCGGGGTCGTTGGTGTCAGCCAATACATTTATTTCGCACTACCTGCAGATTTTTCAACCGACGCAGCCACAGGAATCCACTCTTTTGGTCCGTGTTTAGCGGGGAATTGTCTGAAAAAAAAGCGTCTGGCACGTTCTGCGTTATCATAACTGGGTTCGTTAAGTTCACAGGTAGCTACTTGTTATGGTGGAAGGAAATTTTGTTGTTTGCTATGATTGTTTTCACAAAAGAGTAAGGGGGTTAAGAGTAGATTTAATAACTTAGCCTTGTCTTGGTCGGGCAGACAAGGTGCTCGAAAGTTGATTGTCACCATGAGCAAGTTACATTAGTAATGATCACTGCATGTATTTACTCAAAAAATTTTGGCATTGTCAAAGACGCCCACCTCCGGTTTAACATCTATCATTATTGGCGGTATTGCTGGGTTAAGTTTACTTCAACATACATTAAAAGTGGCGTTTTAAGAAATTAAAACGCATTTTGATGTCTTATTGGAGAGTAACTTCAGCAATGATGCCAATAAACCTACGGCAACCCGACCCAACCTGTCCGCGCCTGTCTTCAACACTTGACAGTGCTTGGTTGCGGCGCTCAAAGTAATATGAGTGACAGGTTGATGACGTGGACTGTTAGTAACCAAACGAAAACACGTGGGGGGGGGGGGGGGGGCGCGCGCGTTGAACATGTCTCTGGCATGTATAACATTATTGGCGTCATTCCTGTGGTTAATCTCCAGTAACACATAAACATGCGCTTTAATTTCTTAAAACGTCACATAAGTAAAATATAAGAGTTTGCTGCGAATTCACGCCATCACTCTTGCCGCGAGATGAAGATTTCAAAACTTGGCTGTAATAGATATATATATATATATATGTACACATTTAAATAATTCGTTTCAGAAATATTCCTGATTTATGCCAGAAGTAGGTAATGTTTATGTTGGTATATGCCGATTTCTTCTTCAATGTAAATTATGTGAGCTCGTGTGTAATAGTAATTAATTTTGTTTTCTGGAAATTCGTTTGAAAGAAGGACACTGCTGGAGGTGTAAAATGTCTCATTTTAGTGGTGAAAGAAGGCGCTATCAAAACTCTGACGCTGGAGAAAAGTGGCGAAATCACCGTGTCCAGAGATGTGTTCGCTGACAGGGATAGGACGCCCACGGGTACGTGTTATGGTTTCATTTACGTCTATAATCATTCGACCCCGCCCGGAGTGGTAAGCAGGGGATTAACTTTCGGTCCGACTGTCTCACCTAAACTAATACAGTGGGATGAAAATTTGCACGGAATCTAAACTTTTATCTCCTATTGACACTTTCAGTCATCCCTTTAAACAAATTTTGAACAGGGCGATCAAAGACGAGTAATGTTTCTTTAGGTGATGAAGAGTCTGCTGCTGTGGAAAAAGGTGTTGCCAAGGAAACCGTAGAAAAGGCAGAGGCTGATGCAACTATGGTGGTTGCAGGAGTAGCTACTGAAGCTGGTGCAACCATGACGGTAGCTGGAGTAGCAGCTGCCGCAGCCGGTGAGAGTGATACAGTAGTGGTCCAAGAGCAGATGCAGCAAAGTCAAACGGTTGTTATAGAAGCTGTTCCACTTGAAGTATCTCAGTCCGAGAAAGACAAACAGCGTACGGCTGATGTAAATGCTATTAAGGCTGTTACTGCAGAGGGCGACGCGGTGGTTGAAGAAAACATCGAACCTTGTTTAGCGGATCGGCCACAGAAGGCGCCCAAACCTGCGGCAGAGACTGAGAGACAGGAGGACGATGACCTGGAAGAGGTTGACCTTGGAGTCAAGGTCGTGGAAGCCACGCCTGAGAAGTTGGCGCGAGAAGCGTCACCACCTGCCATTGAAGAGGAGACCATCAAGCCTACACAGAAGGAAGGAGAACAAGGTTCTATCGAGGCAAAAGTATCTGCTGTATTGGCCTCGAAACCGGAAGGTGAAGCTATGACGGTGGCTGGAATTGCACCACCCGATAAATCTCAAAGCGATGCGGTAGGTACGGCAACTAAGGTAGAAGCGGTTATTCATGATTCTGAGGTCCAAGGCAAGGTAAGCGAAGAACCGAGTCAAATAGCAACTGATGTCAGCCTGAAGGAAACTGTGCAAAGTGTTGCGGAAAAAAGTGAGGTGGCGTCCTCCGAAAGTAAACAAGAGGTCACGGGAAGTAAACTAGAGGTCACGGAAAGTAAAACCAGCAGTGAAGTGACTTTTGTGAGCTCAGAGAAGTCGACGGAAATAAGCCAGAAAGTGAAGGGAACGTACACGTCGAAACAGAAGCTGCAGCTGCTTGGGTCGTCGTCGGAAGAAAGGAGTGACTCGCCGCCAGCTGGATCCTCTGTTAAGGTATGGGAGTGTATTTGAAAGTCGTCCCTGAAATAAAGAAGCTGTTTGTGTGTCTCATTGCTGCGTCTTCGTACATAACGGAGGCACCCAGTGCTTTGTGTTATGGTGTTCTATAGTGTATGTTTGTTTGTCTGTAAGTTGCGTTGGTACCACGAAAGTTGAACCTGTGGGACTCGAAGTCAAAATACATGTATTATATTTTAAAATCCAGTAAGGCGAAGATGTGAGCAACTATTCCCATGTCCACAGAAACACACCGCTTCGTAAACTATGTAATTTAAATCGTCGCTTCTTGTTTCCCTCTGTGATTTTTATAGATCAAAACAAAGACTCGCAATGGCGACGCCTCTATGACTATCAGTAAATCCGATGAGAATCACGTGACTGTGGCTGCAGTCACGCTGGATCAGGGCGCTAGTCCTGAAAGAGGTCAAATGCGCAGAATGTCCTCTAAGGTGGTCTTATTTTAAAATCTTACCCTAATACTTTGCACCTTTTGGTTCGCATCCGTCCGCACTTATTTTGATATCTTTCCACACTTATTTTGTACCATTTTATATTCTCGTTATTCAGTGTATATGTTATGTTTTTCATATCCATGTGCGTTTTGACTTCACGTGTATATTTGGTTCTCCTTTACCCGTTGATTCACTCCCTACAAAATAACAATAAAAGCAATTAACTACCTCCACACCCCCCCCCTCCGAACTTTTAAAACCTAAGAAAAAGAAAAAAATCAAATGTCATTTTTGCATGATCCTCCGTTGATAGCCCACAGAGTTATTGTCATTTCTTCTCATCTTTAGAAATACACATCATATATCATTTCCTGGTCAGTTATTTGTACCAAGTCAAATCCGTCGTTGAGACCAAACTTATCCCTTTCCTTTTTTTCTCTTTGCTGAGAGTGGAGGCGGGAGATCTTTGTACGGGGCACTTTGTACTTTAGTGTATTGTTCAGGTTCTCTCGTGGTTGTGTCTGTTAGTCTGTTCCTTCATAGCAATGAAGTGGCGGCTTGCTTTGGTCTACCGCCGTCTAGCCGAGAGACATTTAACCGAGCGATATTTAGCCGAAATTGGCATCTACGATGTTAAGTCGAAATTTATAATTGTAAGAAAATATCTTTTTATTCGATTCATCAAGGTGACATCTTTTTTGAACTGATAGATTTTAAATCTCGATTTAAAAGATGTATTGATTCATTAAGCGTTGAAGTAATCGGCTGCGGGAGATGGCATTGAAAGTTGTGCAGTTGTAATAACCATCGAATTGCAATTGACAGATTCAATACAAGATGCTCAAATTGTACAACATTTCATAGATTGCCACCGATGGTTGCAGTTGCTTCAGTTCTCTCAACAAGTCATAGAAAACAAAGTAAGGCATCGGATGAATCGGCTCAGCTTTTCCTGAGAACAAATTCGTTGTATATAAAATGGGTCTTTTTCGGAAGCAACCATCCTATTTCACAATGGAAATTTCAACAACGAACCAAAGAAAACAAAAACTTTATTTTTTTTTATTTGACCAGTCACTGCATAAGAGGTTGTCTAGATTTTGCCGAATCAGTTATCGGCTAAACGTTGCTCTTTAAATGTCGTTTGGTTGACTGTCGCTCTTCTAAGGGTCGTGTATTCGCTTGCTTTATATGTAAATTGCAATCCACGCTGTGTATTTTGATACATGTACCGTAATTAACGGCATATATACGTATAAATGCGACGTGGCTTATATGCCGTTTTTCTTTCAGACGATCTGACATCGTGCAATGTTTGTTTGCATAGCGCAGTATGTGACAGTTGGATTAAGCAGTTGTGTTTCATACGTTTGCCAACCAATTGTCTTTGAAGGGGCAATAACACTAAATGCGACAAACTCCAGCGTACATGTCCACGTGCCACAAACTCCGGAGTACATGTCCACGTGTCACAAACTCCGGAGTACATGTCCACGTGTTACAAACTCCGGAGTACATGTCCATGTGCCACAGACTCCGGAGTACATGTCCACGTACCAGACTCCGGAGTATATGTCCACGTGCGGCAAACTCCGGAGTACATGTCCATGTGCCACAAAATCCGGAGTACATGTCCACGTGCCGCAAACTCCGGAGTACATGTCCATGTGCCACAAAATCCGGAGTACATGACCACGTGCCGCAAACTCCGGAGTACATGTCCACGTGTTACAAACTCCGGAGTACATGTCCATGTGCCACAAACTCCGGAGTACATGTCCACGTGCCGCAATCTCCGGAGTACATGTCCATGTGCCACAGACTCCGGAGTACATGTCCACGTACCAGACTCCGGAGTATATGTCCACGTGCCGCAAACTCCGGAGTACATGTCCATGTGCCACAAAATCCGGAGTAGATGTCCACGTGCCGCAAACTCCAGAGTGCATGTCCACGTGTTACAAACTGCGGAGTACATGTCCACGTGTCACAAACACCGGAGTACATGTCCACGTGCCGCAAACTCCGGAGTACATGTCCACGTGCCGCAAACTCCAGAGTGCATGTCCACGTGTTACAAATTGCGGAGTACATGTCCACGTGTCACAAACACCGGAGTACATGTCCACGTGCCAGACTCCGGAGTATATGTCCACGCGCCAGAAACTCCGGAGTACATGTCTACGTGCCACAAACTCCGGAGTACATGGCTACGTGCCACAAACACCGGAGTACATGTCCGCGTGCCACAAACTTCGGAGTATATATCCACGTGCCGCAGACTCCGGAGTACATGTCCACATGCCACAAACTCCGGAGTACATTTCCACGTGCCACAGACTCCGGAGTACATGTCTACGTGCAGTGTTACTGTTGACGTTGAGGTGCCTATTTCCATGTAAATCCAGTGTAATGTCAATAAAACACCAGTACGATATAGCGGTTATATTTGAGGCTTAACGACAATGGCATTTAGAGGCTCAAAAATAGTGTAAAATAAGGTGCCGTTGCGCCTTATTTTTGTATAACCTTCAAGGTTGTATGCGGAGCGCCTTGTATGCCGTTAAGTATTTAGGCTGAATGACGCATTTACTGTAGATCTGTTTGGTAAGATAAAAATATTCATTCGTCAAGAAGTGGTTTAAAAAAAATGGGCGGAGAAGCTCAAAATGCAGAGTGAAATTAGACACATTTCAGTTGTTATTAATGTATTTTTAAGGAAGAGGAGAGTGATTTTTAAATGTCCTCTGGTTGCTGCCTTCCTAGCCTCGTTTTGGATTTAATATTTTTAACGAAGGTTTAAAGCGAAAGAGCTTTGTTATCCATTTTTATCATTTCTTTCTATTTATTTATTTATTTTACTATTTGTTTTTTGCGATTCAGGAACTCTTCTTAGTACGCCCGAGCACCATACAAGTGGAGCCAGTGGTCATGACAGTGGCGGGAATAGCACCAGTGGCGCAGTCTGGTGAGGAGCAACAACAAAGTGAGCTCTTTTCTTCAGTAGTTTAGTCTGCATATACAGGATATTAGTTATTAGGTTTCCTCCGTACAGAGGAAACATTGTTTTTGTACTTTCTGTGTGTGTGTAGGGGGTGGGGGAGGAAGTGTATGAGTGTGTATATGTACTGTGTGCGTCTGTTGTAGAAACTTCATTTTGTTAACACGGTAACTCGAGAACGAAACGTGCGATCAGCTGTAAACTTGCTGGGATTATGCCTTGTGATGGCCCGCCGGTGTGGATTGTACTGCATTTGACGTATATTGGGCATTGCGAGACGTGATAGAATTCAAAACGTGACAGTTGCATCATGGGTGGGTCCAACGATTCATAATGTTTTTGGTGTATGTAACGCAACTTATGACGTCATTACGTATTTTGGACACTGTAGACTTTGTTAATAAGATAACTGTGGAAAGAAAAGTCGAATCAGCTCTAAAAATCTTGTTTCGGTTCGCGTATGTGCTATTCCTAGTTGCTAGTTGTATTTGGCGCATATTGGACAAAGCGTGGCGTCATATGACATCAAAACTTGAAAAATAAGCTTTCAGTACCTGGAATTATTATTTTTTCACTTTTTAAGTGAATCATCTATGTTCTGTTATGACAAGCAGCTGACCAATATGGTATAGATGTCCCCTCCCCCCTCGTACCTACATTAGATGACGGAGGTTGGTGGGGGGGGGGGGGGACTGTAAGCCAAAAATAATCAGTTAAATAGGGAATTAGTGATGCAACGGGCACCTTAAAGACCTGGATATAAAAATATTAGGGTACAGCGGTTTGGAGCGGTTTGTTTATATAAAGTAAAAATAGTAAAACTTTGGGAACCGAAGGCAGGACAAGTAATGGAAAGGGATTGGGGTGGAGGAGGAAATTTCGGGGGAAATATTTTTTTTGTTTACAAAAGGAAAAGGGCAATGGCTGGCTAATAAATTTGTTTGACATGTTCCAAGTACACTGATATTGGCCGCTCTAGTTACAATGTGTGTGTCTCCAAATGAAGACATGTAGAATCTGATTCTTAAAATATGAAATATTTCTAACCAAAAGATAAAATTTAAAAGGACATTTTTTAATGTTCTTTCTCGAGTTTCAAATATTTTAGTGCAAGCAATTGTGGTAAAATATGCAGAATTTCGTATACAAAATGCCCTGAATTACAGACTGCACATAATGCCGCTCATTAACCCTACGTTTCACTTAGCAGAGGCATCCACAATTGGAGACACTAGCGGTACCACAGCCCAAGACTGAAACAACCACCCCCTAGATCACAGAACTGCTGTTTTTTATGCATTTCTGTTGGCTGTTTTAGTTTCACAGAGCTACGAGAAGGAAATCAATGTGGTTGTCCAATCAGAAGTCGCCGAATCTCACTTGTCTTCAGAAGTCCCGTCTCCAAATGCAGGCCGTAAGGGAGAATGTAGGTCATCTTCAAATACTGATGTAGAGTCATATTCCTGCTACCTTTTGGCCAATAAATTTTATAAAAAAAAAATGTCGATTACTTAGCGATTACCACAGAAGTAATTGACCTTGACCACGAGACTTCAGCTTTTCGCATTTCTCTGCAAACATTGGTTAATACACAAGGAGTTTCTACTTGAAATACTTGTTCCGCCATTTGAGGCTGTTCCTCAATAACAGGTTTCCTGATGGGGAGGGGGATGGGGTTGCTTTGACCCTTCAGTATTTAATAACGGCCTTAAAGTCCATCTAAGACTTGGTATTTCAGCACGTGCCGAATCTGTGATCAGCGAAGATCCAACTGAATCGTCATGGACCGAGTATACAAGCGAGGCGACCTTAACCGAATCCGAGATTGACGCAGACGTTGATGACGTCATTGCCGTGAAAAAGGTCACCAAGGTCACGCGCGTTGTTGAGGCCACGCAGGATGGCGGGGAGAAAATTGTGTCAAAGGTCACCGAGGTTACGACCAACGTAACGGAAGGGGGTCAAACGAAAGTGACTTGTGAGCGACAAGAAGAAACAGCCGCAGTGAGTCTTTGTTGTTTTCAGCTTTTGCTATTAATCGTGTTTCGGAAGCAGTCCCTTGCAGAAGTATATTATTATCTAGTGCTTTATGAATAAGGTTAGCGCGAGGTTGGGGTGAGTTTGTTGGCTATCTTTTCATTCGAACTTGGGAAGTAAATCTGAGTCTTTGTAAAATGTTAACTTTTAACTGCTGCAGATAGCGTCCTCTGACGAGGAGAGCTCGAGCGACGAGTCGTCCAGTGACGAGTCAAGCGATTCTGAGTCTGACGCCGAGTCGACCGGATCGACGGTCGAGATCGGCAAAGGTAACGCCGTCAGCGCCGCGGTCGATAGTCTACAGGTGAGTCGGCGGACTTCCAACCACCTCCCCCCCCCTTCCCCGCCCCGAAAGATTCTAAAAGTGAAAGATTCACAGTTTGGGTAAAAAGTTGAAGGCACCAGATGGATCGGATCTTATATACAAAAAGTTTTTGTTTTCATGTCTCCCCGACCGAGAGAAGGCACGTAGTGTTTGTAAGTTCTGTGAGGGTGGGTGTGTGAAGTTTGGTATATATGGGTGTTTATGTGTGTCAGTCTGATGTGAACAAAATGTTGTGTGCATTAAGAAAGTCGTATGACGTGATTGCATAGAGACCTTGTGTGCAAAATTTCTCAGCAGCTGAACATCGGAGAAAGCTTAAACTTGGTGAGATTGTTGCCTGGTATGTCCGAAAGATTCTGTCAAATTTTGTTGCAAGTAGAACGAAGGAGTATGGCATATGACGTCATCGCGTAAAATACGCATATAATTTAAACAAAATTTTGGTGGAAAATGGGAACAGGACAACTCTCACCCGGCAACTGTCACCCGCCAATTCCCACCCGTGCCACCTCCCATCCGAGCCACTTACCACCCGTTTTGAAATGTAAATGTGCACGAAATTGTTACAGCTTTGAATTTTCAATTTTCGATTGAAGTCGTGTGAACTTGCATTGGATGCAATTTCTTTCTTTTGATCACTCACGTACTTCAGCCTATTAAGTTTTATCCGGGTTACACTAGATCCATTTCAATTGCAATCACGCTTCAAATACCAGATATTTGATGTATTATCAGAAACAATTACTTTTCAACTTTGGTGTCTTTTATGGATTATATTAAGAACGTGTAATTTCTATTAGCTGTCGACTCTTTCAGTGACCACCTTCTAGACATAGACAAAACACATGTACCTGGAACATTGAGATAAATACAAGTCAGGTTACGTACCCCTCCCCCTCCCACCCCCACCACCGCACGTCTTTAATAATGGATTATGAATTCTGAATATGTTTGCGGAAACTACCTTTTATTTCAGTAAAAATGGAAAGTGGTTATTGGGGGAATTATGTGTTTAGTCGGGAATACATTTGTTTTGATTACAAAACAAGAAACTAAAAAGGTGTCGATTGAAAGTGTGTGATGCAAGCCTGCAGTCTTATGTTTTGTGTTCAATGGCCACTGGAATCTCGTTTTGAAGAGGGGGGAGGGGGGCGAATTTCCAAAATTTTGTTGTTTTCAGTATTCCTATGAATGGTACTGTGTGTCAGTTTATACAGGAAAAATGACAATTTAGTGGCAAATTTAATGTGTAAAATAAACATTGTACGGTACGAAACTTGACTCCTGACTATTTTACTTATTGTCTTTTTCAGGAAGGAGGAGATAAGGACACTTGTTCCTCGAAATCCAGCTCTTCAGATGAAGAAACGGAAGTTGAAATTGAAATGAACGTCGAATTGAAAATAGACGAAGGTAAAATCAAAGAAAGCAAAGAGGAGAGTAGAGAAAAAACAGACGAAGTCATCGCGGAGAGTGAGGAATCGGGAAGCAGCGAAGATTCAGATTCCGACTCGGACACCAGCTCCGAAGAAGAGGTAAAAGTTTTGAAATCAAATTTTTAAGTCGTATACTGTAAAAAATGCATTTCATGAATCAATCGTAAAGCTCTATACCCGATGTTACGCCCTGAGGTAGCACGCAGGAGGCTAACTATCAGACTGAGAGCAACGCTTATCTAAAGGCCTTATTCTGGTCATTGAATAAAAGCTGTTGAGTCATGAGGACCCGCGTGTATGGGTATTTAAGGGGTTTACCTCTTGTTTCCAAACCCTGCTCAAATCCACCCAAATGCGACGATGCAAGACACCCTAGTTCTTACTGGGTAGTTAAGACACTGGGAAGGGGTGGCGAGGGGGTCGGAGGACTACGTGGTATTGCTACGTGGAGTCTGAGGTCATGAGCTGTATTTTCTATACTTAGTTAAAAGACGGTGGAATTATTAGTTAAGAGCAGTGACGGTAGAGTCCAGGGAATTCTATTTACAAGAGGAGGTCAATAGAGCGATCTTATACTGTGCACCATTATGTGAACAGCAGAGATTCGATAACTGAGACCAAGCTCGAACCAATGCTATATTACTGATGTATCGAATATTTAAACAATGGGATAATACAACCAATTGAATTGGAAATGGGGGATGATAAAATAAAACGAATTGTGAAATGGTTGACTTATTGCATTGTTCGAGTTTGAGTTATCGAATGTGCACTTGAGGTTAAGCTTGCCATCGGCTCTGTTGCCGTAGTTAAAATAAGTGACAAGGTGATGGATGTAATACTGCACTTTATTCATCTAACATAGTTACGAATATTATGCAAGCATCATTTTAAGACAACCGAAAGCTACTGAGGCTGTTCTAGTTTTAGTTCATGTCGCACGTGAGAAGAAAACATCTGCATCTATAAACGCGCGTCTTACGACGTCAGAAGAAAACACACGCATCAAGAACGCGTGTCTTATGACCTTAAAGGAAAACGTGTGCATCTATAAACGCGTTTCTTATGACGTCAGAAGAACGCGTGTCTTATGACGTTAGAGGAAAACATGTGCATCTATAAATACCTGTTTTATGATGTATATGCATCCATACACGTCTTATGACGTCAGAGGAAAACACACGCATCAAAAACACGTGTCTTATGACGTTAGAAAAAACATATGCATCTATAAACGCGTGTCTTGTGACGTCAGAGAAAAAAACATATTCATCTGTAAACGCGTGTCTTGTGACGTCAGAGGAAAAACACATGCATCTATAAACGCGTGTCTTTTGACGTTAGAGGAAAACATATCGCTCTATAATTGCGTGTCTTACACCATTATGCATCTGTAAACGCATATGACGTAGCAGGTTCTGTGTCTGTGTCAAGATTGCCAGTATATGTACAAAAGAAACAGTAGCATTTTTGCAGTGCATGTCATAAGTGACTTAAATAAACTAGAGTAGCCTGGGTTCTTCTGCGTTTTGTAACACATGTCTGCCAAGTATGGAAGAGCAAACTGTTCGCTTTTAGAAACAGGTAATATCGCGACGTAAACCCATTGGGTTGGGGGAGGTTGGTCAATTATTTTTGTACAGCAGAATAAAAAGACTCACTGGGGACCACGTCACGATGTTGCCAGAATAAGTTGATTTTGATTTTCTAACAAAATATGTAACTTGTTTCAACTGTCAAATCGAAATGTTTTACTTTCCATTCTTTTCATTTCTTCTGACCTTTGCTGTGCTTCTTTCTTTCAGTAAATGGACCACTAAAGTCAATTTTCACCGAGGCACTGTGCGATTCCGCGGAGTGGCATGGTGATCTTTCACTCAGGCACGATATACTTTCTTGAGTGCGGTAGCGGATCTTTCACTCGGGCATCATAAACTTTCCTGAGGGCTTTCGTGATCTGTATTATTAAGCAGACGTTCTTAGTCAACACCGCATGTTGCAATGAAGGACAACCTTGAGTTGAATAGCTTTAGTGATTTCGCTTCAAAGATAATGGATTTTAACGGATTTTTTTTTTTTTTTTTTTTTTTTTACACTTTTGATATTTCACAGGATTAAAGTGAACGAGTCCTGTATGCAAAACTATTTTGATTTTCTGTCTAATGTGCTGCTCTTATTAGAGTTGATGCTTTTTCGCAAGGCTGTTTTAGTTTAGAGGCATTGGTGTTTCCATGTGATAAACCCGTGTGGCGGGTTGAGGGAAGGGGGGTTAGTTTCGTAGTGTGCTTTACGTAGCGTTTTCTAGGGGGAAAGGAGTATGCCAAGTGTTGGCTAGTTCGATACAAATAAAAACACATCCACAGAAAGAGTTAAACTCAAGAGTAAATTAAATTAATTTACAAAAGTTGAAACTTATAGAGTGAACCATTTGACAAGGACAAGTTTGAGTTTGGCACTCGACCATGAAGCCACTCAGTTTAATGTGCAAAAAAAAAAAAAAAAAATTTCTTTTCAAATTTTAAACGGAACTACCCCCATAATATATACCGCACAGTATTGAAATGCGAAAGAGGAATTTACGACTCCATCTCCACTCAGTTCAGTTACCAGATTGTGATGTACAAAAGGCCACTTATTTTTTTTTGGCAAAGCGCGAAATTATCTCATCACAATCTTGATTAGGGACAGTTTGGAGATGTTTAAAATGCACTGTTATATGAATACAGTGTGAGTTGTGTTTCATTTTTTTTTCCTTTTTTGCGTGATGTAAGAGTTTTTTTTTTTGTAAAGATATGTGTTACTCCAAGTGTTGTTTGTTTTAAAATACAGTGATAATTCGCTCAAGTTTTTACAGTTCGTGACGCGGTATTGTACTGCTTCTGTTCCTATTGTGACATCACAATGGTGTCTGTAGTTTTCTTTCTCTGGTGCTATTTAGCGAACTGAACTGGTGCTAATCTGGTACTAATTGAAAAAGTAATTTATGTCCTTTTGTGGTCGTATATATTATAAGATTAAACATAAGTTATTGTAACATTTAACATAAGTTATATAACTTATTTATGTGTTTAATTTATTTGCACTTATTTAACGCGTTGTTTATAACCAAATTAGGTTTGTTGTTGTTTTCTTCTTATTTTCCATAAAGTTTGATGTCGTGCGAAAAACCCTGAAAGTGACTTAAAGAGACAAGAGATTTACATGGTGGTTATTTGTTTAATGTAGCACAATTATGACAGTACCCACATGGACATTAAAAACAAAGTTACAAGTGGCAAATGAAGTGACCGATTGGGGCAACTTAACCTTGGTTGTGACATCAACAAACGCATTTAAATGACTGGTCTCAAGCTCAACATTTGAAACGTAACCATTTTTTTTTTCTTTTTTCTTTGTATTGAGTTTTTTCTTTTTTTTTTTTTTATTGTTAAATCATAGCAAAACAATCAGCGACGTCCTATTTTAAGAGTAAACGAATCCTTCTCCCAACCTAGGGCTTCTGACGCCCACCCCTCTCTCCTACGCGAAATTTTTATTTAACCCCACCTTCTTTAGAAACAAAAAACAATGGGGTTTAATTATGAGAGGGGGCGATTTCAACTACTAATTGAAAGAGTTCGCGGTTGGCATCGGTGTTCTGTAAATGGTTATCTTGCTGTTAATCCTTTTTAACCATGTTTCTGGAAAATTCCCTCTTATCACATGTCCAGGATGGTACTGCCCGAGAGGGGCTGGTTAGATCTTAGATTGTACTTGAACAAGGAAAAACAATCTTGTGAATTGGAGGATTAAAAGGGCTCTTTATAACAGGTCTTTATAAACCGGGCAGCATGGTGATAAAGAACTCTTGTAAACTGCCTTTTCTGTTGCTATGATTTAATCAACAAAGAAACCCATCGATATGATTGGTTGACAAGTGATGACGTGTCACTTTACACAAACAAAAAGGCGTGAGCTGAACAGCGGTTAGGCTTGAGACGCCTCTTTTTCGGTTTGTTCGTACTTTATTAAAATTAATCTTTTCCAGTTTGGTAATTTAAAGTGAAAACGGTGAACGCGCTTGAGCAAACGACTTCAGTGAAGAAAAAAAAAACAGTCTGACCAGTAGGCATTGAAAGGCGCATCTACTTCTTGCACCGTGAGCTCCCGGTGTGTGATACCGTTTTTCTGAAGTAATGCCCCATTTGAGGCGGTGCAGTGTGTATTAAGGAACTGTAAAAAGTGCAATAATACTCACAACACGTGATGGAGTCACGACTACGCCTTTCGGAAAAAATGATTGGGCAAAAAATACATTTAATTGCGATTTGTTTCATACCCGATTTTCTTGAGCACTGGAAGATACAAACCTACTGTATTCATTTCAACATACCGGTAAATTAGTTAGAAATACTACTTTTCGATTTGAAAATATATTCATAATAACAGTGCCATCGTTAAGGACAACAAAATCACTACGTTGCTGTGCAGCATGTGAATTCCAAGAAAACGTTATTTTTTTCGCAAATAATCCTTAATTTAATGACTGCCATTTATTGTTTTTAGTTACCAAAAGTGACATGTAAAGTAGCTTTAGAAAATATTGTAGAAAGGTTATTTAAAAGAAGTCTTCTTTTGAATCATTAAACGGTGGTTACATTTTGGCTTTAGATTGTTCAATTAAATTGATATTAGCGCAATAAAATCGATTTCATCCTTCGGATAGTTTCATTTTGATACCATGTTATATTATCAGGTTTGGAGGGTGTCTATCTCAATTATTTTTGCTAAGGGTATTAGCAATTCAAAAACAGACAGTACCAGTAAGACACAATATAACCTTATAACCATAACTGACTGTACTAATTGTTGGTTGTACACGTGTTAACAGTTTTGGGAACACTTGTGTTTGGTTGGGATTTGAATCCGTGGCGGATCTCGGGGGGGGGGGGGGGGGTAGATCCTTATTTTTGCAGACACAAGCTTCCAAAGCTAAAATTTTCTGGGGGCATGCTCGTGGATACCCTACTCGCCGCCCCCCCCCCCCCCCTCCTCCCATCCCATGGCCAAGCAGGAGCCACTTCGCTGATCCCCTGCAAAATTTCTTAATCCGCCACTGATTAAAAGGACAAAACTTACCTTTTAGTTAAATATGCACAATACTGCAGTGGGTGAAGGGATTAGTTACATCATATCCTCTACATTCCCATGTGTTTAAGGAATAAGTAATACCCGCTAATTGATCCTGACGTATGAACAACTGAGCTATGACCGTGTTCATCTGAGTATCGAGGTTCGTTATCCGAAGTGTTGGTTGGACACACTCATCCCAACTTTCTGCCGCTATATGGCAGTCATCCCACGCGGTTTCCGTAACGAATAAGTCGTCTGGAAGGCAGATCCGCGACGTGGCATCATATGGATAACACTTTCGGTTATTATGTGAAACGTGAACACGCTTAGGGAGGCGCCAAGTGGTAAGCGTGTATCTATCATAATGCGCCTCTCCCTTAAACTGTCATTCCCACTTGGTATTGAAAATACCAAATGGGGATGGATTGCCTCGAATTCTTCACCCATTTTTGTTTTTTTCCTTCGCCGAATCGGTTTCCAGACATCTCCTCCAAGACCACTGAAACTAGACCAGGCAAACTTGGCACATCTATGGAGGGTCATCTGAAGTGGTGCACCTGATAAACTTTTTTGACCTTGACCTTACTGGTCAAGGTCAAATCGCGAAAAAGGTCAATCGGTTTCCAGACATCTACAGCAAGGCCGTTGAAGCTAGAAAAGCCAAACTTGGCACATATATAAAGAACGATGTGATCTGACGCACCCGTTAAAATTTTTGACCTTGACCGTGAAGGTCAAGGTCAAATCGCGAAAAAACAATGATTTATCTCGAAAACGGTAAGAGATAGAGCAATTTTGACTCAATTTTCGAACTCCTCCCCCTGTGCGACGTTACGTAAGGTATAACTTCCGTTGACCTTCACCTCAAGGTCACTTTCGAGTCATCATTTACGAGTTATGACGTCATTTATGTTTTAAAGCTCAATAACTCGAACTTAACTCTTGAACCTAGCGCTTCCGTACAAATACATTATGAGACTACTTTTTAGCAAGGAATTTTCCGGCATGTCAAAGTTGAACTCGCATCATTTGCGAGTTATGACGTCATTTATGTTTTCAAGCTCAATAACTCGAAAACTATTGAAACTAGCGCTTCCGTACAAAATATATTATGAGATTACTTTTTAGCAAGGAATTTTTTTGGCATGTCAAAGTTGTACCTATGACGTCATCATTTACGAGTTATAACGTCATTTATGTTTTCAAGCTCAATAACTCGAAAACTATTGAAACTAGCGCTTCCGTACAAAATATATTATGAGATTACTTTTTAGCAAGGAATTTTTTTAGCATGTCAAAGTTGTACCTATGACGTCATCATTCAAGAGTTATGACGTCATTTATGTTTTTAAGCTCAATAACTCGAAAACTATTGAACCTAGCGCTTCCGCACAAAATACATTATGAGACTACTTTTAAACAAGGTATTATTTGGTACGTCAAATTGTACCTATAACATCTTCATTTGCGAGTTATGACTTCATTTGTTTTAAAGCTCAATAACTCGAAAACTATTGAACCTAGCGCTTCCGCACAAAACACATTATGTGACTGCTTTTAAGCAAGGAATTTTTTGGTACCTCAAAGTTGTACCTATGACGACATCGAAGGTCAAATCGCGAAAAACATTATTTAAGAAAAACAATGATTTATATCGAAAACCGTAAGAGACAGAGCAATTTTGACGTACTTTTCGACCTCCACCCCCTATACGACGGTACGTAAGGTATAACTTTCGGTGTCCTCGACCTCTAGGTCACTTTTGAGCCCCAAACCGGAAGTTGGCCTTTATCTCGAAAACGGTAAGAGATAGAGCAATCGTTTCCAGACATCTCCTCCAAGACCGCTGAAGCTAGACCAACCAAACTTGGGACATGTATAGAGGGTCATCTGAAGTGCACCTGATAAAAATTTTTGACCTTGACCTTACCGGTATAGTCGATAGTATTTAGGAGGATGTTCTACATTCAAACATTTGAAAATTGTTGACAAATAGCAATATCATCTAACTTCCTTTTCAGTTATCATTCCAAGTGGGGTCTAATTCGCTGTGCGAATTTCGGTCTAGTTTTAAGTTTGTATCCCGTTGCGAATCATTGCTTATAGGAGTGCGTCTGTAGGAACACTGTAAATTTACTTTCGCCATAAATCAGTTTGATGCATGAGCTGCCGTGTCAGCGGTGACAAAGGGGGTAGAGAAGCTTGTATTCCAATGCTGATATTATGGGTGTGGCCTGTAACAATCTTGAAAACCTGCAGTCCGTGCGTTTGCAGCCAGCTTGTGTTTGGAACAAAATACTGATATCTTTTTTCCCTCTGGTGGTCTAGTAGCGCATGTATTTGGCGATCAGGGGTTATTGTCACGAAACGATTTTGGACACGTGCAATTTTGCATGTTCGTTGATATGAGGTATGTTAAACCAAGGTGAAAGGGAGTCTTCTCCCAATTTAATTTAACCGGTTACCTGTTGAAGGCGATACTCTTCGTCAAATAGCACAATTCGCTGTCGATCATACGTGCCCGCCTCTTTTAATTTGTTGTTGAGGTAGTACGCCACATATATGATTGAGTAAATGAAAGTTGCCCTGTGTGTAGTAGTTCAAGGAGAATATGTGATGAACCCACCAGATACTGAGAAAGTGAAGTGTCCGTAGTGGCAGGTTTTGGGCAAGGGGATGAGACAATAACATCCACAAGACCGATTTCAACACCTTTCCTTTTCATTTTCTTTCGTTTTCCTTTTCATTGTGCTTTCTTTCAGTGCCCTTCAGATCAACTTTTTTACACCAGCCGACTATGTCGGGCTGGTCTTATCCTATCAATAGAGGGGCATCCGTCGTCTGTATGTACGTATGTACGTGTGTAAACTTTTACTTAAAATGCTTCTTCTCCTTCGGTTTTGATCGAATTCCTCTCAAATTTTACACGAATGTTTTCTAGATAGGCCTCTCTTTATTTTTTTATTTTTTTTTTTTTTGGCGATCCGCCAAAAATTGGCTAAATGGGGGACATTTGAAATTTTTCGGTTGCCAATTTTCAAAATGCTTCTCCTCCCACAATTTTGATCAGATTTTCTTCAAGTTTTGCACAAATATTTCCTAGGTAGGCCTCTTTTAAATCTTTACTCATTATGGCGATCTGCCAAAAATTGGGCAAATGGGGGACATTTTTTTAGTTTTTTGGTGTCTAATTTTCAAACTGCTTCTTCTCCCACAATTTTGATCGGATTCCTTTCCAATTTTGGATAGTTGTTCTCTAGATACACCTCTCTTGAAAAATTACTCTTTTTGGCGATCCGCCAAAAATTGGCCAAATAGGGGACATTTGTAATTTCGTGGTTTGCCAATTTTCAAAATGCTTCTTCTCCCACAATTTTGATAAGATTTTCTTCAAATTTTGTACGATTATTCTCTAAGTAGTCCTGTTTTGAAAACTTCCTCATTTTGGCGATCCGCCAAAAATTGGCGATATGAGGGGTATTTTTTAATTTATTGGCGTTTAATTTGGAAAATGCTTCTACTCCCACAATTTTTATTGAATTCCTTTCCAATTTTGTACGATTCTTCTCCAGTTAGGCCCCTCTTGAAAAGTTAATTTTTTAGGCGATCCGCCAAAACTTGTAAGTTAAATAAACATGCGCATTGGTCGGAAATACGGACCTCGCATCGACGCAAGTTTGGTAAACATGCGCACTGGTTCGAAATTCAAACCGCGCGTCAATGCAAGTTAAATAAACATGCGTAGTTGTCCGAAATAATAGCCGCGTATCAACGCAAGTTAAATAAACTTGCGCAGTGGTCCGAAATGCGAACCGCTTATCAACGCAAGTTAAATAAACATGCGCACTGGTCTAAAATAAGAAACGCTGATCAACGCTAGTTAAATAAACATGCGCAGTGGTCCGAAATGTAAACAACGCATCAACGCAAGCTAAATAAATATGCGCACTTGTCCGAATTGCGAACCACTCATCAAAGGAAGTTGAATATACATGCGCATTGGTCTGAAATGCGAACTGCGCATCGACGCAAGTTAAATGAAAATGCGCACTGGTCCAAAATAAGAACCGCTCATCAATACAAATTGAATAAACATGCGCACTGGTCCGAAATGCGAACAGAGCATAACGGCAAATTAAACATGCGCGTTTTTCCGAAATGCAAACCGCACATCAACGCAAGTTTAATAAACATGCGCACTGGTCGGAAATGCAAACCCCGCAAAATAATACATACCAAAACATTAAACTTAAGTAATGATGTTTTAGACGCGGCGTTTTCTTCTTTTTCAAAAGGCACATGTGTTTGGTCGTTTCTGATCGTTTCTGCTGCTTGAACTAATTGTGTATGTCCGACAGTACATGTCAGCAGTACACATGTGTGGATACAATTTCGATACGTTGTTCGAAGTTATTTTTTCTGGGAAAAAAATCTTTGTATGTATTTATCGGTCTATGTTCGGGTCCGTTGCTAAATTAATTATTTAGCTAGCTCATTGCCATCTCGTCCTTGGAAGCCTAATTTTTCAGGAAAATTCCCTTGTTCAAGCACGCCTGATTTGGCTGTATCGCTTTTCCTTAGCTGGGGCTTTGTCCTTGGACATACTTGTACAATGTGACTACCACTTTCGGCAACCAGACAAGCT
This sequence comes from Protula sp. h YS-2021, assembly GCA_949752745.1. NCBI lineage: Eukaryota > Metazoa > Annelida > Polychaeta > Sabellida > Serpulidae > Protula > Protula sp. h YS-2021. Next base: position 48,885,914 of record OX457030.1, on the reverse strand, counting down.
TATTCATAGATTCACTAGATCTGGGCTATTCACAATGTCACTGGGCATTCTTGTTTCTGTTTTTCAGCTCTTAATTCGTCTACTGTCTTTGTTAATCGTATTTGTTGGTTCCAGTTTTGAAATCAATCCGCTGTCTCTCCCCACTGAAAGTTCCAGATCGTCCAGCTCATCTTTAGTAAGTTTTTCTATAGTCCTTTGTCACATTTTTCTCTTTTGTAAGAATTTCACAAATTTATCCTTTCTGACAGTTTGCCATTTATTTTTACCATTACACACCTTTTAAAGAATTTCAAAGCATGTTAATGCGTTCACCGGTTGCAAGTTAATGAGTGATAAAGACCTGGAATAAGTAGGCTTTTGTTATTCCCCATAGGTAGAACCTGTAAGGAATATATGCGATCGACCGCGTGTCGGCCGGTCGGTCGATCTGTCGGACTGTCATCAACAGCTTGTTAACACGATAACTTAAAAACTGCTACAAGGATCTTAATGACGCTTGGTATGTAGCTTCTATGGGACCCACACAGATCGGTATTGTACGAAGGACCGGCAAGCTCATTTCCTTCATGATGCTTCATTGTAAATTTCAATGGAATTTCAAGCGAACTTCGTATGAACTTCATGTGAAATTACAACGAACTTCAGTGTGAATTTCCATTGAACTTCCTACGAACTTCAGTGTGAATTTCATACGAATTTCTAATGAACTTGAGTGTGAATTTCCATCGAACGTCCAACGAACTTCAGTGTGAAATTCCATTGAATTTCAGTGTGAATTTCTATTGAACTTCGTATAAACTTCAGTGTGAATTTCATTTGAAGTTCCAACGAACTTCAGTGTGAATTTTGATTGAGCTTCCCCTGAACTTCACTGTGAATTTTATAGGAATTTCCAACGAACTTCAGTTTGAATTTCCTTTGAACTTCCCACAAACTTCATATGAATTTCATACGAAGTTCTAACAAACTTCAGTGTGAAGTTCCATTGAACTTCCTACGAACTTCACTGTAAATTTCATACGTATTTCCAAAGAACTTCATGGTTAAATTCCATTGATTTTCCTATGAACTTCACTGTGAACTTCATACTAAGTTCCACCGAACTTTATATCAAATTTCAACGATCTTTGATCCACTTACACGGTGAATTACGTAGGTATTGAGTCATAATTTTGATTGCACCAACCAAAGCAGCCCGTTCTCGGTAACAAAGTACCACATGTTTTTTTCCAAATCGCTAATATCGTGCTTCAAAAAATCTAATTACACTTGGGAATTTGTCAAAATCTCCTAGTGTATTTATTTTGTACGAAAATTTAGCCGCAGTTGTGACATGTTTTTTTTTTCGTTTTTTTTTTTTTTTTTTTTTTTTTTTTAGTTTGTCCGAGGAACTAGTCAGAGGCACTTAGGACTAGAAAGATGAAATTTGGATATGATAAACTTCAGTATGTCTGGTTGATCCTCCTGTATTTAAAAAATCTCTTAATGGTTCAATTAAAAAACGACAAAACAAATTTACGAAACAGGCGGCAAGAAGCTGAGAGCAGCAGTTTAAACTGGCATGGTATCAGCCTCGGTGTATTGATCGCCCAACTCTCAATGAAAGCCGTCACAGCATGCGTGTGCAAGTTTAAGTTGGCTACAGCGTTTGGATTTTTCCCAATTGCTAAAGAGTGGTGAAATTTGGCTCACTGATAGACTGTGATTAGACGCCGCAAAATCTGCATTTCTTAAGAATGACCTTAGAGAACAATTGACATCTTCGGCCATGGTCAATGTCAAAAACCGGAAGTGGGCCATTTTTCGAAAGCGATTTGAAGCCTTTGGACCTAAAATACCATATGTAAGAGGTACCTCCGTGGCCTTGACCTCCTTGGACATGGTCAAAGTCAGAAACTAGAAGTTGACCATTATATCGAAAGCGGTTAGAGATAGAACGATTTTGAGTTTATTTTCGACCCTTAAAAGACTATATGTAAGAGGTTAAGTGTTCAGAATCGTATTTTTGTGATCCCCAAGTGTAATTTTCGCTACTCGGTAACGAAAATGGTCTAGTTCTTAAAACATTTTGAAAAAAAAACCAGAAATCTTAAAATCAAAAGCATCCAAAAACCGTGTGATTTGCTGTGTACATAAAAGCATTCAAAACGCTCAAACTCTTTTTGACACGTTAAGCAAAAGTTAAGAAACCAGTTCACTGAATTTCGTATGAAATTGCCTTGAAATTGTTGGAGGTTCCTGGAACTGTATCCTGAATTTTATCAAAATATGTTTTAAGAATTAGATATTTTGAAGCACGATATTAGTGTTTTTATGAAAAAAAAAAAAAAAAAACATGTGGTACTTTGTTACCGAGAACGGGCTTCTGTGTTGGTACAATCAAAATCATAAATCAGTACCTAATACGTAATTCACCGTGTAAGTAGATCGAAGTTCGTTGAAATTTCGCATAAGTTGGAACTTCGTATGAAATTCAGACGATGAAATTCATGTGGGCCATGAACTCGACTGCGAGAACAAAGAGTATACAGGAGAGACCGCAACCCGGTCTCACACCCCTTTGTATTTCGAACCAACCGGTGCTATAGCCGTTATTGATTACTGTACTAGAAATATCTGTGTAGCATAGCTTAATTTAAGACATAAGTTCCGGTCCAAAATTAATTTTTATAATACTTTCAGCATAAAGTCCCATTCAAAACTATCAAAAGCCTTTTCAAAATCTATTTGAAGGAGCAAACAGGAGATTCCTTCATTATAAATAAAGTCTAATAGGTCTGAAGTCAATTAAATATTTTCACCTATGTACCTTCCTTTTATAAACCCTGTTTGATCTTCATTTATTAGTTTATTTAAGAATGGGAGGATTCTATTAGCTAGACTTTTAGGTAATATATTGTAATCTGTATTTAATAAGGAGATTGGTCTCCAGTTGTTAATAATCTCTGTTTGTTTGTTTTCATAGCTTTTAGGGCGCTGTAAAGTTCATATATTTTTATCTTGTCTTCAATACTTTGTTGTTAGAGAACACTAAGCTTGGGCATTTGTTTACGGTTGAAACAAATCCTCTACTGGTCCATTATGGATTCTCGTAGTTCTCAACACATTGCGTATAATTTAATTATTTATTTATTTTTTTTTTGTATTATTTTGGCGATTAGACCAAAATATAGCCAAGTTAAAAAAAACAAAACAAAAAACCTTCCTACAAATCCAGCTCGATTTTGTTACAATTTACCAGAAATGCCCCCTCACTTGTTTTTGCACCGGGCTTGTATTTTGTTTGGCGATTTTGCCACAGTATTAGTCAAAAACTGTTAAACTGCAGAAAAATAAAATGTTGGTAGGAATGTAAAAACAAATCTAACGTTTTGCGACTTTCTGCAAAACTATCTTACCGAAGATTTCACAATCAAACCTGGTGTGTGCATTGTATATATGATATTCTAAATCTCTATAGGGTTAGTTAAAGATCACTGCGGGCCTTTGAAATTTTACGTTAGATTTCCCATACCAAGTGGTTTGTGAACACCATATACGAAGACCGTCGGATTTCAGTCAAACCTGGTTTTTAGCTTCTATATGTAATTGTTAGAGCAGATCGGGTTTTAGTGACTTTGCGTCGTTATTCAAGGTCACTGCGCAACTTTTAAATTTTACATATTTCCTATAACCAAGTGGTTTGTGAACACCGTATCTCAAGTACCAATGGTTAGATTTCAATCAAATTTCATACTTCAAGTGGACAGCTGTGACTATATAATTGAAGGGTTGCGTGGATATTTTGTATTCCAGGAGTCCATATCTACCATAAAATTTCCACAGATGAAATATGTTTAGAAATAGTCATCAAAACATGGAAAGTCCACTATGAAACCTTTACAGCGATTTTCGAGAGTGCTGTTAACGCTACATTACAGGATTATGCACTCCACCCTTCAATTGCCTTTCAATGCTTATTAAACCTTCATATTGAAGGCCTAATTCGTCATTTTTTGCAGTTGAAAAATTTAAATATAACCAGACAACTGTTATATTGTAATCCATATCTCCCAAGCTATATGGCAGTTCGGTATGGGCATCTGTGTTCCAACGGGCACATTTCCATTTATCATCATTATAAGTATTACTATTTATCCTTTGGCTTTTGTAATATCTTCGCTTTTTACGGTGAGGCACAATGTCCACGGACATTCTTGTTTCAATCTTTCTTTCAGCTTTTGTTGCGTTCTTATCTTTCTTTCAGGGAGATTTTCAGTTGGTTGCAGTAGTTTTGACAGTGGTTCAGTAAATATTTTAAGAGAACAAGAAACCACGCAGTTCCTCCCACAGATCGTGTCCCATTGCTCTTGATAACAAGGGGCTTGAGGGCTTGTACCATATTAAAGTTTTGGCATTCTTCTTTAAGAGTTCGCTAAAAAAATGCGCCTTTGAATTCGCCGAACGGTTCAATTTTTTTAAAAGTTAATGTAGAAGTTAGATCTCGAAAACTCTGGTGGATTGATTAAAATCTAAAAATTGAAAGAACATATATTCTTCTTGTGTATCTTGGTGACCGTTAGGAGAGGCGGAATTTGTCCAACAAAAAAGTGGTGAAATACTTTGGATAAATTTGAATCAACTAAAAAAATGAAAGAATATGTACTATAGTTGTGTGCCTTGGTGCTTGTTTTGAAGTTTTTTAAAAACTGCGACTACGAGTTATTTTTTCCGAAAAGTAGGTGCATAAGTTGTTTCGCGGTATATTTCGAAAAACATGGGCGATTTTAATTCTAACCTTTAACATTTAATAAAATATTTATTAATGAGATGTCCCGCGTATATTACGACCACTTCCCATAGCTACGGACCACCGCGAGCCCTCGTCTCTTGCTTTTATTTCGCACATGCTAACCGTAAAATGTCTAGAAATTGATCTGAAGTTTAAAAGAGTGTAAAAAAATATACGAAAGAATACTTTCAAGCATTTTAAATTGCTTTTTTAATACAAGTTTTATTTTCAAACCGTTCCATAAGTAAGGAATTAGACCTTGGCTTTTTGTTGAAATTAAGAGCAAAACAAATACTTGCTTTTAATGAACCATCGTTGTGCACTTAGTCTTTTGCTGGTGTCACAAAAATATTTGGCTACCGTGCATAATAAACTTATAAATGTCTATATTTTATATTAATCCAAAGATGCGCATGCGAAAAATGCATTAAAAAAACTAATAATAAAAACATTGTCATATAGGCACATCGTTAAGTTTTGTGTGTTACCATTTCTTATGTTCCAAGTAAAATTCATCCATTTGATAAAGAAACTGACTTAAAAAATAAAACAAATAAGTACATAAAATATTTAATTTTTGATAGCCGATAACACAGATTAAAACATTCTTTGTAATTAAACATTTGTCCTAAGCCAATGCAATTTTCATTTATTTGTGTCGACTTGATAAGTCCTTCGATCGTTAAGAATTGGAATGGTTGTGACGTGTGGGTTACATTTCAGTATACATAAACTGCAGAAAACACCAGACAAAGCACAGGAAAAGATAATACTTCTACATTAAATGCTTTGTGTGTGGTTAGGAAATTGACGTGTTTTTTTTGTTTTTTTTTTGCAAGAAATGTAGCGAACTTTTTACAGAAACAATTCCACAGGGCGTTTGGCACTTTGGCTATGCCATAATATCGCCCACTAAACCTAAATATTAAATTGGCGAGAACACCAATTGGAAGGCCTGATAAAGAAAACGTAAAAAGAGAATTTATCGATTTCTCTTTGCACTGAGTTTTTTTACTATGTTGTAACTGAAAATTGAAGGTAAGGAGTGCATTCCCACTCAGAAATTTATAGCTCCGAGTCCACTCGTATATCACACTTTGGGCGTTCCCAATAAAAATGCCCCAAAATTCTGTGTTTCGAATAAAATTAACCGGGTGAAAATGAAAGAAATGATAGAGAGATTTCGTCTAAATGTCAAATTTCTCTTGCACCAAAGATCAGTCTGGCTTTTAACAACCTGTATGCCATTTTAAAAATGTATTGAAGGTTTTAACAAATAGTTTCAATTTCTTAAGTTCTTATGTTCAGAGTATAAGCTGTTTTTGCGATATTTCGTCTAAATTTTTCTATCATTTCTTTAATTTTTCTACCCGATTCCCTCGCAGTCGAAATTCTTACGCATTTTATTCGAAACATCAAAATTGTGAATTGGCTTATAGCTACAGCAGTACTATAGCTTTTATTCCTGTATTAGAGTGCGAAAAAGTTGCCTTCCGTACTCATCTGTCAAGTGTATGTTTACGTTCTGGCCCTTAAATGTTACGTGACCAAAGTTAAATGACCAAAAATTTTAATAAATGGGTAGCAGTAGTCCCAGCGGACCCTTTCTAAAAGGGTCACAGTTCCTGTAATAGGAATGGCTTTTGATCTCAACTTTCCAGACTCTGAATCTTTCGGCGCACGTTCCAGGACACCGCGGTTCGAACTAGCAGGCTTTTTCTTTTAAAATCACACTGGGAAGCACACTGCCGCATTATTTTCGACCTCGGCGAAACTACCAAACTAGAGTAAAGAGTGGTTTTGCAACTAGAGATTCACTGTTGTTGTGGACGATAATGAGGGGTTCTAATCCCTGTACCCAAGAAAACACATATTTTTCTCAGTAAAAAATAAGTCATATGACCATAAATATTGTGCGCCATTTATGTGATGCACCCATTCAAAAATAACCAGTAGTGCGCTGATATTGGAAAATTAACATCAATGACATGTTCTGTTAAATGAACTATGACTCTTGCTGTCAAAGGAAGACCGCAAGAGTAATCTAGGACTAGGTTTATAGATTTTCTGTAAAATATTTACTAAAATAATTGATAGATACGTATAAATTTGTTTTGTACAACCATGATATCTAACTTTTAATTTCTTCCATTTTTTTATCAGTTCAAAATTTTTGATGGATAATTGCAAAAATTATTGTTACTTTTTCAAACTATGCTCGCTGTATGTCAGTTATTGCGGGAGATGTTTCATTATTTCCGTATTATTTATTTTTAAAGAAAACGTAACACAAAAGTTGTATATCATTAACCGTTGTACTTTGAGGGCCCTTAGCGAGTGCTAATAAAAACTCGTTGAATCTGGCAAAAGTAGCGGCGGAGGCACATCATAGCGAATGCAGTTGACTTGCGTCTCGTTATATAGCGAGGATTTGAAGCGGTTCTTGAAAACCCTTCTTGGAGCCATGAAATTAGCTCCAAGTCAGCTCTTGTTGGTCCCTCGCCGCCGCGTAGCGCGGAGCGTGGGACTGTTGAATTCGGGTCCGTCCGTCTGTCCGTCAACATTTGGCATAGGGTGCCGTTTCCGCGACAGATCTCAAGAACTACTTACGAGATTTCATTTGAACCTTGCAGTTGCATAGAATAAGGATTGTAGTTGTGCACCTGGGTATAGGTTTCACCGTCGGCCGAAAAAATCGGGCCTACAGACTTCGTCAAAAATCCGAAAAAGGTCAGACCTTGAAATGTTGGATAGGGTGTCGTTTCCGCGACAGATCTCAAGAACTACAGGAGGGATTTCATTTGAACCTTGCATTTGCATAGAATAAGGATTGTAGTTGTGCACCTGGGTATAGGTTTCACCGTCGCCCGAAAACTTAGGCCTACAGACTTAGTCAGTTTTACTGAATTAGTCAGTTTTACTGACATACTTGTTAAAAATCAGTTTTACCGACATACTTGTTAACTTTTACTCCGTTATCTTTCAATCAGAACTACGAAGCCTCCAATTGTACAACTAACAGGGGTGAACTTTATATGTTTTGAGACTCAAATTCTGCGTACTAGTCCCACCTATAAAACATAACACGTGAAAGCACCTGTTTTGGAATTCGCGGTCATTTCTAAGCTCCAATTTCATTGGTTCGCTGTGACGTTACGAGGCTACATATCAAAACAAACATTGATGAAAATGATTTAAATTGTGAGGAAAAGTTTCTGTTTACTGTTTATACTTTGTAAATCATTATCCCTCGTGGAACGGATGGATATAGTTTTGAACTTTTCGGTCTGTCCGTCTGTCACGCTTCAGTTTGACGCACCTATAGGCCACATTAATAGATGGATTCATTTCAAATTTTGTACACGGCTTCTCTGGACCCTTCCGCAGTGTAGTGACCAAGAATTTTCCGGAACGGAAAAAATTGACAAAATCACTTTTTAAAATCGGCACTGGACTTAGCGTATATATGGCAGTCTCACGCACCTACAGGCCGCATTGATAGGTGGATTCGTTTCAAATTTCGTACACGGCTTCACTGGACCCTTTCGCAGTGGAGTGACCAAGAATTTTGTGGAAAAATGACAAAATGGCGGACTTTCGAAAATCGGAACTGGGCTCTGCTTCTCTGGATCCTTCCGCAGTGCAATAACCAAGAATTTTCAAGCTGGGACTTAAATTGAGAAAATGGCGGATTTTTCAAAATCGACGCCGTACTTAGCGTACCTACGGCAGTCTCACGCGCCTACTGGTTAATGGATTGATTCTTTTAAATGTTAGACACTCTACCTATCCTTCCACTTTTAAATTTTGCGTAGTCAACACACAACAGCCTTACACACACCATGTCGCCCACGGGGGATAGACGTACTCCTCGAGACGGAGTCAAGTTTAACGTACACGTCCTATTAATTGCTAAGAATGAATTTTCGGGCGTACCATGGTTATTTATTTATTTATCTTTTTTATTTTTTGTAGCTTCTTGAAGCTCCTTCGAAATTTGCCGAAAAGTTTCGATATTTCGACCGCAGGCATAAACGTATGTAACAAACTTTTAGTAAAATTTTATCTTACTGCATATAGGTTATAAAAGAGGCAGAATAATAAGTCAATTCACAGTTTCCAAATTCTGAATACATTTCCGATGTTTCGGCGTTTTGAATGCGCTTGATTTCAAAATTTAAGGATAAATTAATAAAGAAATAATAGATATATATATATATATATTACCAAAATGTGTTTATTTAAGCACTCCGAAAGAAAAGTATCCATCATTTACATTACCCTAAAGTATTTAGTATAACGCGCATATTTCACCAGGGAAAGAAAATACATTTTAAGGGAAATAATTTTATTCAAATTTCTTTATTTTATTTTATTTTATTTCGTCCTCTTTTCCTTGTATATTTTATTTTTTTATAAGTTATCGTTTTGGGAGGTTTGGGAACTTGGTATCATTTGTGTAACTATGCGTGTCCGAAAAAAAAAAACAGTGCAGAGAAATGGGCAGGGGAAGGAGGGTGGGGGTAATTTCGAGTCCAGACTCAGTGCGGTTTCATCAAAAAGATGGGTAATTTTCCTTCAGTACTTCGGGTTTCCCACAAAAAGAGGGATTATTTCAGAACTACACTCTGCATTTGGTTTAAAAAGTAGGTGTTATTTCAAACTAAGCATTCCGCGTTTAGGGATCGTTTTTGTCTAGGGGTAAAGTATGTACACCCATTGTAACCAGTTTGTGCGTGCGTGGAATATATCACAATAAATTTGCGGTCGAAACTGGCTGATTGCTCTATTGCGTAGCATAGGAACAACGCTTACTCAGCTTTTTAACTTCGTGGTTTAACATGCTTTTACTTCCCGTGAAGGATAAGGGATTACCAAATCATGTCTTCTGTATATATGAAAATTCCCTGTAACATATATATATTAGCTCAATGGATCATCGAGATTTGGAAAGAGTAGTCAAGATTCTTAAAATGTCCGTGGAAAGTTCTTATTCGTTTTGTTGGAGTGTTGCGCGAGATTACAGCGAGTGAATAATACAACTAAATCACAATTGGAAACTGGAAATGAGGCGTGTCTTCTTACTATATCCGAGGATTTGCTTTTGACTTCAGGTGTTGTCAAGTAGAAGATATGGACACTAAAAGCGACACTCTGTTGTCATGTGATCAAACAGCTGACCAATCACATGGTGAGTATCTAAACAGATGCTGTCTAGATCCATACCCACCATCCTAATATTCACGCAAAAATGAATGCCTGTGTTTATTTTATTTATTGAAAACATAAGATGGAAAAAGTATCGGCTGCACAAATGTACTCGCACAGAAAGACCTATTAACAATTACGCAACTTTACTTCGGTCAGTCGGTTTGGAAATAAAAACAGGTTTTAATTATCTACAATTTCTGAAGTATTTTATAAAGCAATTTCTTCATCTATAAAAAAGAACGTGTAAACATGTGTTTTGTGATTTATAGATGCCTTATTACACATGGGGATTTCAATCCCCATAGTTTATTGAATTTCTACCATTTGATGAAGTGTTTTCGCATGATTCCGTTTTTTTTTGCGCCATAACCTTGTCACGAGGACTGCTCTTGAACGGTCAGTGCTTTCAAAATGATTCTTCTTCCACAATTTTGATCGGATCTCTTTCCAGTTTTTACGATTGTTCTCCAGATAGTTCTGTCTTGACATTTTTTGCCAATCTCCGAAAAATTTGCCAAGTGAGTTGCATTTATAATTTTGTGGTAGGCAGTTTTCGAAGTGCTTCAACTCCCACAATTTGGATAAGATAACCTTCAAATTTTATACAAATGTTTACTGGGTAGGCTTCTGTTAAAAAGTGTTTGGCGGTTCACCAAAATTGGCAAAACAGGACGTATTTTTTAAGTTTTTCGTAGCAAATTTTGCAAATTTGGTAGCAAGTTTTTTTCTTTCACAAGTTCGTTCGGATGGCCTTCAAATTTTGCATTTATGTTCACTAGGCTGTTCTCTCTTGAAAATTACTTTTTTTTCGGGAACCACCAAAAATTGGTTAAGCAGGGGTATTTGTAATTTGTTGGTTGCCTGTTTTTAAAATTGCTTTGTCTCCCACAATTGTGATCTAACTTCAGAGTAGGCATACATGTTCACTGGGCGGTCATCTATTGGCTAAAGAGGGGAGGGGTGGGGGCAGTTAAAAAAATAATGTCCAGTTTTGAGAATTTGCCTTCTTCCCACAATTTCACCGGATTCGTTTAAAGATTTGTATGAATGGTAAAATTTGAGTAACCGGTTTGATATGACTACCACTTTTTAGCGACCATGCAAGCGTATTGATACTTGATTCACTGGATCTCGGTTGGTCATAATATGCCTGGACATTCTTGTTAAAAGAATTTTCCTGATTTTCATAAATACACCATGTATTGCTTGGGCAACAATGGCAGCAGTTTTTCGATGTTGTAATACACAATACTGAAAATAAATCGGACAGTTTTAAAAACAAAAACAAAAAAAAAATAAAAAGTTCGCACCACTGAAAAAATCTGATAGCTTTATAAAGTTCTGAGACACCGTTCTGCTGTGCTATCATACTGACCAACTAAACAATCTTCTAAAGACCAACTAAACACCCACCCATCAGAAATGGTAATGGGTATGAGTGCATTACATAAATATTCCACAAAAACACATAAAAAACAAACAAACAAAACAAAAAAAGTGAGAGCCAGCGGGCTGCGAACTCGGAGCCCGACGCGAAAATCCGGAGCCATGGGCTCCTGGACTCCCGAACATTGCGAACATTGAAGCGCACCTTAAAAAACTGGCAGCTGCAATCACTGATCATGGGTATTTAGACAAAAAGGTATAACAAAGTAACTCCCCCCCCCCCCCACCACCAAAAAAAAAAAAAAAAAAAAAGAGAGAGAGAAGAAAACTGTTTATAGCAGGTCAAAGCGGTTGACCGGTTTTTTTTTTTGGACCGGTTGAAGTCACTAATTTCATTTTTACATATGGAATACAAAGTGGGGAAAGTGTATGTTCTCTTGTCGACAGGGTCGAGTAGCGGGGAGCCTTCAGTGTCAGATCCCGCATCACTGGTCGCCTCAGCCAGTGCCGGCGGCGCCGTCTTGACTGTTGACACGGGTTACAGGCGACGAATTTCCACGAGGTTTGCAAGTCGGGTTTCTTATGAATGGAACAAGGGGGAGGGGAGTGTTGAAACTGTGTTGTGCGAGGCCGTCGGGTTTATAAACGCAAATTCCACGTCAGTTTTAAGCACAGCCCATTTTTGTGTACTTAGTGGGCCATAGTGATCCTGTTTGTAAATTTCTATAAATTGTACATTTCTATATGCACTGTAAAGCTCCGCACTGGTTTATGATGCAATACTTGGGTTATCTCATTATTTTCCAGCTTCAAATGTTTGACAATGCGAGGAGTACCTTTGTGCAGCTTGTAAATGTTTTTTTTTCTTTTGCTCTTCATATTTAGCCAGCAGATATTACATGTAAATGAATCTCACTATGTGTCGAATGTCTTGTGATGAAGGTTAGGATCATGCGTTTATATCTTATTGGCAGATCCATTAAAAGGAAAAAATTCGATGATGAAGTTGTCGAAAGCAGCCTAACACCGAGTCAGCCAAAAATTGAAAAACTCATAAAAGCCAAAGGTGCGTTGATTGTTGGAGAATTGATTTTTTTTTTCGTATAGTATAGTAAAACGATGTAATCGTTTAAAAAAGATGGTGTGCGACACGAAGAGTGCGCATCTTAAATAATTTATTTTTCGTTGAAGTTTCAAGGGGGTTTGGTCAACTCGGCACCTTGCCAACTCGGCACCTGCCAACTCGGCACCCGCTTTTACCAACTCGGCACCCAAATTCTTACCAACTCGGCACCCGGTGTGACCAACTCGGCACCCGGTGATACCGACTCGGCACCCGTAAAAAAACCGAATCCCACCGTAAATAAATGAAAAAGCTGTGTTTTTGTTGATATAAAAATAGCAAAAAATATTTATTGATTGCGTTCAAGGCTTCTCCGCAGTACCAACAAAATATTGCAATTGAACATTTACCCTAATACTGACTAAAGCCAGTGGTGCTGTCTTATTAATAACTAGACTGGCCAGTATTTTTGTTAAAACAAAAACGGATATGTCTCCCCCGCCCCCCCCCCCCCCCCCAATCAGTCACGTAGTTTTATTATCCCCCGTGAAACGGAGGGATATAGTTATGAGCTGGTCCGTCCGTCTGTCTGTCCCAAAAATTATGTCATGGGAAACTGAAACCTTGCATGGTGAAAATAAACATATTTAAGATGTGCAGCGTGGAATTATTGTTAAAATCGGCCAAAAATTGACGTCGTTGGGAATTGTCAAAAACGGTGAATTTTTGGCTTGAACTTAGCCGTGAGACGTTGTTTTGTCCTGCCGACTTATCATGGAAGGGATTGTCGTAGGAACCTGAAACCTTGCAGCATGACCTGACCTCATTTTACTTTTACTGCTTCATGGGGATCCTCCCTTACTGGGGCTCTAGTTCTTATTTTCAGTTTTTTGTTTGCTTGTTATAATTGCACGCCAGTTTATTAATCACAATTCCAATAATAGAAATACCAATAAATAAATTGCAACTGCATAATATTACCATTCTCACTGTTTGATTCTCATTTTCACTGTAAAATTATAAAATGCATGTAGGCAACCTCTTTTCCTAGCGTGATAATCCGTCTTGAATTTCCCATGAAGCATGTTGCAATTTAGAACAGTCAGTACAATTCGCGATCTGCTGACGAGGTCTACGAACCTCTTTGCCGTAAAGACATTTATCCAGTGGCATCTCAGTGCACAGAAAAACAAGTTGCACGCAATTGTCCGAAGTCTATTTTTCAAATTGCAGTTATCCTAGGCTTATTTCATAAATCGTAGTTATCCGCATGGAGTTGTGATGAATCTTTCTTTCACAAAACATCCCTTTTAATACCCTCGAGCTATGCAACCGAACCAATCACAATTGCTTGTCAAAGGTAACTGTAAATTACTCAGTCAAGTGCAAAACAATCACCTTGCTTGTCAAATATTATTCCAATTGCAATTATATCGTCAAACATGAATTGCAATTTATATGGGAAACTATGGCACTTCAATACAAAACAAAAAAAGGGAATCTCCAGATTTTGAACCGTTTAAATGGATAAAAGACAGATCTCTGATATGTATTTAATTGCAATAAAAAACAACACAGAAAATCACAGGCTTTTCAAGTGGTCTCTGTTATTGTGATGAAAGAGATTAAATACTTGCCTTTGGCTCATCATTCACGAGAATAATTGCATTTTGCTACAAAAAGATAGTGTCAGGGTTTGAAAAACAAGTCTGTTATAATGGGTGCCGAGTTGGTATACTCAGGTGCCGAGTTGGCAAGGCGAGTGCCGAGTTGGTGGGTGCCGAGTTAACCAAAAAGTGCCGAGTTGGTCAGGTGCCGAGTTGGCAAGGTGCCGAGTTGACCATAGACCGTTTCAAGTAAGTTCTAATAAAAAAAAATAACCATAAAAATGATAGATTAGGAAGATATTATGTACATAATTGTATGTTACATGTTCATCTGTTTAGCTTCCGTTCCGGGTTCCGAGGCTAAGCCCCCTCCAACCCCGAACACCCCATCCTCCACGACTCTGACAGCTTCCACCCCGCTCACGCCCCTCAGCACACCCTCTGACGCTCCTGTGCCGACGGCGGTGGCGGGCGCGGTCGCCACCCCGGCGCCCCCTAGCGCCCCGCCTGTGCAGGACAAGGTGTCGCCGGTTGCCGTGGCCGCTCCCGTAGCAACGCCATTGCCCGTGACACCAGTGGCGCCACACCCGGAAAAGACGGAGAGAAAGAGAACTAAGTCGAAGAGCAGAAGCAAAAAAGCATCCAAAGTGAGAAGCTTATATTGTCAATCCGAATACGAGAATTGTATCCTGATCACTTGACATAAGCGAATCGAGTAATTGTCTTTCGAACTTACGACTAAAGGAGGCAGGAGACGGTTAGAGCTCCCTCTGCCCCCCTCCCACACCACACCTTCACCCGATTATACATTTTGGAAAACTGTTGCAAATGAGTACAATGAGGTTATTTGCACCTGTTTATCGTAATTGTCCGTAACTATGAAGTCAACGTAAGACGAAACTGCTATCCTTTTCTACGTCTTTTTAAATACAGTAGATTTCTGGGATGAGCTCTAAACCGTGCGCTTTGCGAGCTGCAAATATTTTTGCACAAATACTTGTCATTATCCTCAGTCGTTTGGAGAATGAAGAGTAAACTATGGCAGTATCCTCGGAAAGTAAGCGGCTTATTTCCTAAAACGTTCACAAATTCTGTACGTAGTTGAGGATGAGGCTATGACTTTTTTTTTGGGGTGATGGGAGGGGGGGGGGACTGCGGGTATCTAGTACGTTGGTTTTTACGTGACCTCGTTGTGTTGGCCAGGCCCCGGCGGCCGCATCTACGAAGGACTTGGGACGGTGGAAACCTCAGGACGACCTGCTTCTCATCAACGCGGTGCAACAGGTGGGCTAGCTTGTCGCTTTCGAGAACAAAAAAAAAAAAGAACAAATAGCCCTCTTGCTGGCGACTATAAAGCTAATACACTGCTAATAGACCCTCCCCCACGCCCCATCCGCGATACGCTGGTCCCACACGTTTGTATGAGCGGATTTTCTGCAGTTATTCTGTCAATAACTCAAATGTATAGTATCGCTTTATTTTTGGAAACGGTTAATGAAATGACTTTGTTAAAGAAATTATTAGCCAAATAAAATAGATGAATTTGATTTCAACTTGGAGCGAGTTTCTAACTTGTAGCCAAGGGATCCTAAATTTCCCTTAGATGCAAGTTTAGACATTATGTCATTATGTTTTACATCTTAGTATTGTTGCAAAGTTAAACAAAACCAAAAAAAATACAAATAAAATAAAAAGACATTCATTTTACCCTTAGCCTTTTTTCGACACAGGACTGTCGCAGTGTATTCTGACCTCCCTGTCATATTCTTATCTCCAAGAGAAGCTTATTATGTTGCTACATGTTTTCCTATAGAAAGTAAAATCAGTGTCAAACGATAGGTAACAATTATAAAGTATTAATATTATGTACTCCCTGTTCGTTTCCACATACACAGATATTAAATAAAGGAATAAAAACTTATTTAGGATGTGCCTGAACTTTGAAACAATATGAGGGTATGAGGGTTCTCCATGTAATGTCAGTCATAATGCGTTGTGACGTTTCTCGGCAGACGTGTGACCTGACAGCCGTGTACTTGGGCTGTAAATTCTCCTGCCGCTTCACGCTGAGGGAGATACAGGAGAGGTGGTACGCCCTGCTCTACGATCCCATTCTCTCCAAGTAAGCAAGCGATCTCACTGCTGCGGAGGAGGGGAGGGGGCCGTAACGGTAACATGTAAATCCCCAGCACCTGAGCCTTCGAAGTCAGGCATCGATGCGAGACATTTTCAAGCTGTTTTAACATTTTGAGCAATACATCCAGTTTGTTTCAAATTGTCTATGGCAGCTTCTTGTATAGTAACCAAACAGATATTTAGGTTGCCAGATTAATTATGACCAGTATTTAGACCGGCAGTTTATAATTTTAAACAGTATTGAGGGTGGCAGTTTACCTCTAGGTTGAACAATATTTAGATTAAGATTTTACCCCGTGTTTCCATTGGCGTTCTGTTTCGACCACACATTTTTAGGCTGGCCATACAAGCAATGAAACAACTTCACCCTGATGTGGCAGCACAAGTGAATGCTAAAGCACTGTTCAGCAGGCAAGAAGAAAAATTACTGGCAACGATCCCTTCCGTAAGTTAAAAAAAAAAAAAAAAAACTATAAATTTTTGTTTGGATAGAAGATGGTAATACAACATTGCAAGATCTTAAATAATGTTTGTGAAGTCAAATTAGAGATGTAATGATTTTTTTTATCCTCTTTTTTTTGTTTTTGGGAAGGGGGAGAGGGGGGCGAATGGAAACGGTTCTGTTCTTACAATAAAGAAGAGCGAAATATTGCAACAACTACCACTAAACCGGTTCTTCCCCTATTGATATTTAACATTGTTTCTTTAAAGTCGCTCTGTTTATGTCCCGTGCTTTCAGAATCACTTTCAGAACAATCAACCAAGCCTGGAGACGTTTCAGGCGTTGCTGCGCGACAACCCGTCACTCTTCCACCCCGCGAGAACGGCCAAACATGTCCTCAACCATTGGTTATTGATGAAGCAGTATCATTTGTTACCCGACCAGTCAGGTGTGTGTGTGTGGGGGGGGGGGGGGGGGGGGTTGTTACCCGACCAGTCAGGTGTGTGTGAGGGGGAGGGGGGGGTTGCTACCCGACCAGTCAGGTGTGTGTGTGGGGTGGGGGGGGGGAGGGTTGCTACCCGACCAGTCAGGTGTGTGTGTGGGGGAGGGGGGGGTGGGTTGTTACCCGACCAGTCATGTGTGTGTGGGGGAGGGGGTGGGTTGCTACCCGACCGGTCAGGTGTGTGTGTGAGGGAGGGGGGAGGGGGGCAACGCCGTGTTCATGAAAATAAACAAGCACGTGCACCAAAATTTCGGAATTTTTGATAACAGTCCTTCTCCCCCCCTCTTCTGTTGACAAAATTTTTGACGTTGACAACAACACTCATTAACAACAACTCCAACGTATCCACAGGCTGGGACCCCCTTTCAACAGTCTCTTTACCGTACCAACAGCATAGGAACTTCTGAAAGCTCTTCACATAATAACGGAGGTTTGTCAATGCGGAGATGTGTATTGTACACTTATAATAGAACCATTCAGTATCGCTTGGTAATTGCAATCAAACAGAGTATTTGTAAGAGTGCCACCACGGCACACAGTAGATATTTCACTACACGGCTAATTGGTGTGGCATAATTAGTGAAAAAAATCGTGAGCAAGCGATAAAAAAAATAAAAATAAAAATAAATAAATAAAAGGAAAAGAAGTGAATGTATGTTTTTATACAAAACCATGTCAGTTGTCTAAAATGTAAGAGTTAGTTTGTTGTCCGTCAGGCTTAAATCCCACTGAAAGTATATTGTTGAGTTTCTCAAACATTGTGTAAACCAAATTTATCATTATTAACATAATGAAATCCTATGTTGAGGAATTCACCCTATAGATTTGACTTTTAAGTGGTGAACTCTGTTTTATGTTGTAAATAGTCCAGCCGATGCCCAAAGGCGACCATGTGTTGAATTTCTCGGACGCAGAAGATTTAGTCAACGATGAGGATTTGACGTAAGGACGTTAATGTTTTTGTAAATGCATAGAAAGCGATGGTTAACTGTCGCTATAGTGTGCCTGTAGTGTAAGGAGTTCATTTGGTTTTGGCTTACTTCCTGCAAGTGACTGTGTGTCGTCACAAACTGAGTAATATTCATGAATATTTGTTACGTAGTTGGGATTGATATGTTTTCTTTCGTTGACAGGGACGTTAAAGACGACAGTTTAGAACACGGTAAGAAAAAGAAAGCTTCTTAATTGAATTTTCAATTTTTATTATTTTATGTTAACAGTTGCATAGAAATAACGAAAAAACTATCTTTCTTATTTCTGCGTAGTTATTGTTCAAACCTCACTCAGTGATATAATCATATTAAATCTTTTCGGTTGTTGTGGAGTTCTTGTTCCGTTGTTCGTGTTTCGAATGATTTCAGATCTGATTTCTTGCTGGATTCAATGGTTAGGAATTTTATTTCTAGATAAGTTTCAGCGAGTAATTTTCATGTTTAAGCTGGCTGATTGTAAAATTTTAAAATGTTTCAGAGCTGTGTATTGCTGATAGAAGAAACAAGAAAGAGATCCGCCATCTTGAAAATGAACTACCAAAATGGCAGGTGCTTGTGGACTCAGTTACAGGTGCTTTATTCTGACTCTAGCATGAAAAAAAAACAAATAAATAAAATAAATAAGTAAATAAATCCGGCGGTTTACTTTGATCTGCTGTTTGTGATAAGTACTTGGCTGGTTTATTAATACTTCCTACAGTGGACATTTCTTGATTCGTCCGTCTGCTGTTTTGATTGTTGGTATGTGACAGTCTCTGTGTTGATTGAAGTACATCTTGTGAGTACTGTATTCGTTATGGGTATATTTGACGTGCTATGTGGATTATATGCATTATAAGTATTATATTTGTGTACTGTGTTGGTTATGGGTTTATCTGACATGTACTGTGCAGGTATCTCCCCACAAGAGTTTGACAACCAGACGCTTGCAGTTTTACGCGGACGATTGGTGCGCTATCTGATGCGTTCTAAAGAAGTAAGTGACTGCTTTATAAATAAGAGAGGGGGAAGAGAGGGAGGGAGAGGTGGTGATGGTGGTGGCTGCTATAATATGTTTCACGGTCTTATGACGTCACCGCGTCATATGTAACCCGCTGTGATGTTATAATAAACTGTGTTTTGGAAGCACTGGATATGGAACTATTTTCATTTGATGTAAAATTCATATTCAGCTAAGTCAGGTGTTAGTAAAATACTGGTGTCTGTAAATTGTATAAAATTCTGAGTGACAGGTCGTGCTGGCAAGTGTGTCGGGGAAAATATGTTCTACAAAGAAAAGGACTTTATTGGCAGATCACCTTGGGGCGAATCACGAAAGACAACAATATAGACGTGGACCTATCCCTGGAGGGACCCGCGTGGAAGATATCCCGGCGACAGGGCATCATCAAGCTCAAAAACAACGGCGATTTCTACCTGGCAAACGAGGGCAAGCGACCCATCTACATCGATGGCAAGCCCGTCATGTGCGGCAGCAAGCATAAGCTCGTCAACAATTCCGTGGTCGAGGTAATCTTTCTCTGTCTTTGATATGTTGCTACTATTTAAGACGATCTCGGTGCTATAGAAGTCTTCCCTCCGGTGATCTCTTTTGGTTTATTCCATGGGGTTTCTGTTGCACCCAAACAGTTCAATCACAGATTGTTTGTGAAACTGGGTGTTCTTAACATAAGAAGTATATAGACATAGCAACGCATGGAAGAGAATAGTCTTGTTTCTCATCCAAAATGTAAACAAAAAATCATCTGTCGTAAAACTACTAAAAACAAATGTGGTATTTGTTTCATTCAGCTACATTGTCGAAAGAATCAACAAGACTAGAACATTTTATGAAGCTTGAAGTGATTATGACAGTTCGGTGAAAAAGAATTGTTTATTTTTGACGCTGAGCAAACAGACATTCTTACAAATTTTCTTCAACTTGTGTTACTGAATATTCGGTACCTTTGGTGCTTAGATGGCCACCTCTCCCCCCCCCCCCCTGCACCAACAAGACATTTGAATAAGTTGGAAAAGTTTGCTACTTAAGTATGCACTTCAGTGAAACATTCTTTGAATTTGGAGTTAGACTGCAGTCATTATAATTCACACGATAGTTGCCTTTTCGTTTATGGCAAATAAACCACAGTAGAAGAATCCATGTGGGGATATTTCCAAGTACGAAATATAACATTCGTTCCGGGTATGCATTTGGCGTCAGCGTTCTTCTGAGGCACCGACGACATTGGCATAAATGAGTGTCCTGGTATACAGTCCCTGCAAGTTCAAGATTTTTCGCACTCGCAAATTTTTACGCTGTTTTATTTGCGATTTTATTGACCCTGAATGTTTTCTGATCTTCCGGCCAGTTAAAGCGGTCGATTGTTCAGTGCTCTGCTGTTGAATCTTAAGTGTAACTTAGAATTTTGGCGGTCCATTAATTTTGAGAGTCTAAGAACATTTTTCAAGGAAGTGAGTTTAAATGTTTTTTGTCGTCAACGAAATAAGGAGCTACAGCCAACAGATGATCTTAGTCTATTCTGGAATAGAATAGACTAATTTCGTCTTAAATGAATGCCTTATCTTGTCGCTAGCTAAAATCATTTAAATTGTATCTGCTTGATAAAATAATGGGGTGTTTAAAAGTTACGCGTAAGTCGAGGCATAAAACTGGTCCGTGTTTTGGAATGTTTCAGATTTCGTGTTTGCGGTTTATTTTTCTCATCAACCAAGACCTAGTCTCAATGCTCCGCCAGGGATCACAAGAATCTCCCAAAATACAAACTTAACATGGCGTCGGGGTGGGAGGGGGGAGGGGGGAGGGGTTGACGCGATGTGCGATGCCCTGCTATGTGACTACGGTGAGAAGTTCGCCGGTGGAGATGGTGCAGACGTTAGAGTAAGAGAACGCGTGCTACTTCCGCATAAACTCGCCAAAGTGTGTACGAGCAGACGTTCGGTTTGCGGTGGAGATGTGTATCATTCACTCTAGTTTCTATGTCTCGAAATAAAACGTCAAACAGGCATAACGCGCCCGACTTGAGGTTTGGACGTTGTTGTTCAGAAACAGGTTTTCCATGCAAAACGTCAAGGGGTAAAATATGTTACACATAATCCATAGCTAGCAAAAATGAAGACATTGACCAAAAATTATGATAAAGCCGGCGAAATTATGGAACCAGATGGTCACACAAGTTTAAAAAAAAGTGTTTCTCAGTTGCATTGCATTCACCTGAAATATTTCAATGAACTGTTTATTCTTTGAGACTTAATGATATTCGAAGAAAGTATTTTGTACTGTTAACGAAATACTTGAGTATATTTATCATTGTATGATTTAATGATAGTTATTGCAAGCAATAATGACACTTTTATTTCAAATTTATAAACGTTGGATAACTTACAACTATGCACTTGGGAAATGTTCATAAAACCTATAGTTTTGATTAGATTATGTTCTTTAAAAAAAAGCAGAAATGCATCCCGACTTATCCTTTAACAGGCTTAAAAGTGGGAGTGGGGGAGCAAGAAAAGAAGCTGTGCTCTTCCCACTCAAATTAATAGAGTTTACTCTCAAATCGGACTGAAATTCCCTCAGATGATCGTCTGAGCTTGTGCTTTACCCAGGTTGTAACAGTTAATGGATACATAATTTATGCAGAACTGAGAAAAGCAAAGTTTAAGCTTAAAAAATCTATGGACGTTCTCATCATGTGTGTTTTTTAAACCTAAAATTGTGGTGTTGTAATCACAGTAAAAACATAAATTTTATTGCTTTCATCTTTTCCAAACATAATCAAAGATTTTAAAGAAACCTACGACATATAATTGCAATTAAAATATTGGTGAGTCAATAGTTGCCGGATAATGCTTGTAACTGGATTTATAATACTGTAAAACTAGGAATAATACAGTGTTAAAATTAAATCAGTTATGCCTTTATAAAATCCGCTATTGTATTATTTAAATTGTTTAATAATTGGGTTTATTTGCTGCATAAGCTGTGTTTAAAATTGCATTAACTGTTGAGGAAAAGAAAGTTTGTTATCATTGAAATAAATTGCACTCAGTTCAAACTCGTTTCATGTCCGATTTTAGAAATGTTGCAAAAAATGTTTGCGATTTCAAAATGGCAAGAATCAGGCCACGTTTTCTTCACTGAAAATTTTATTTACCATTTCACAAGCTCCTGGTTTAAATAGATTTATTGTAGATTTAAAAATACATTGTGGTTGTTCTTCCTCCGCTGGGTCATTATAATCGCAAATAAAGCAGTATTATTATGCCTACCCGACCAAGGGGATGCATATAATGCTTGTACTTTCTGTGTGTGTACGTGTGTCTGTGTGTCAGTCTGTTGTGAACAAAATCTGTGCAAGATATCTCGAGAACGAAAAGTCGGATCGATTTCAAGCTTGATCTGTTTATTCCTTGATTAGGTCAGAGGTTCGGTCATCTTTTGACGCATGTTGCAGACGTATGACATCATTACATACAAATCTTGTTTGCAAAATATCTCAGCTCCTGAACGTCAGAGAAAGTTCAAACGTGATGGGATTGTTGCTTTGTAGCTCTGAAAGATCGTCAAATTTTGTCGCGAGTAGAACGAACGGGTGCAGCTTGTGACATCATCACGTAAAATAAATATAGATTTACAAGATCTTGTGTTCAAAACAACTCGCTAACGGGAAGTCGTATTGACTTGGCATTTTATATCGGTTTACCTGGGATCAGTCGGACGCTACCGCTGTTTCAAACTTGGTCGGATTGTTGCTTGGTACGTGTGAAAGATTGCCGATTTTGTCAGAAGCAGAAAAAAAACACGAAAGCAGCATGTGACGTCATTGCGTAAAAAGGTTAGCTACTCTTCAGTAAAATAACTCGATAGCTGATCGGCTCCAACGGATAGACTTCAAACTTAGTGTAGATATTCTTTGGATAAGTCGCACGGTTCTTGTTAAACATTTAACTCGGTATTGAAAATGAAGAAAGGTGTTTGACGTCACCACCGCCCCTTATAACTCCCCCTCCCACGCCTTCACCTTTTTATCGGCTCTTTTGTTGGCTAAGCATCGTTGTTAACTACGCTGGGGATTTCACCTTTTTTCCAAAAGATTATGAAGTGTTACTGCGTTCTTTAGATTGCTTGAAAATAGCAGCAACATCACTGTTGCTGCTAGTTGTGCCTTGCTCATCTACAGGTATTACATGACATGCCACTCAATCAGGGATCAATATCAGTTGTGGTGCATTCTGAAGTTGTGAACGACTGGCCATGGAATGTTATGGTCGTATTTACAAGCATCATCAGGACTAGATAATTTTTTTTTCGCCATAAACTCCTGTGGTTGCCAAGCTATTCCACATATGGGAAGGTAACTGTTAGCATTGTTTGTCGTAGCTGGAAGAATTTTCAACTTTTAAATTTAGTCATCTGATATATTGTGTTATGACAAGCAGCGCACCACTTTGATACCAAAATACCCCTTCCATCCTCTCCCACCGAGATGTGTCATCTGTTGTACAGTTATGAAGAATGTCCGTCTAGTGCTTTTTTGCCCCTGAAAATGTACAAAGATAGGGTAATATATCGTATCTATAACTACACTTAAGGTGACAGACACGTTACCGTAACGTTGGGTAAAAGGGTTAGGGTTGCGTTTGAGTCGTACCTACGTTGGGTGGCCGGACGGAGGGTAGTGGGGATGAGTGACAAGGATAAAAAACTTTTTGTAACAACCACCTTCAAGACCCGGATAAAAAGATGCAAAGTAAAACCTGTTTATCGTGACCCCTTCCAGATTCGGATAAAAAGACGTACGATAAAGCCTGCCTGTCTTGACCAACTTCCGGAATCGGATAAAAAGAAAGTACAGTAAAACCCGTTTTAGCGACCACCTTCCAGTCTCGGACAAAAAGACGAACAGTAAAATTTTACTGACCACCATATATTTTTGTTTATTTTTGACCATGATTGGTGATAATATTTGCAGAAATGAATCTTTTAATTGGGTAATAAAAAAGGAAACTGGTTATTGGAAAATTTTTTTTTTTTTCAAAAGCAAGAAACTAGATAAGCCTGTAACCTTATGTTTTGTTTGCACTGACCGCCGTATTTTCAACACTGTCGAATAGAATTTGCGGACCGTTCGAAAAGATATTTCAGTTAAGAAACCTTTGATTCAAAAGTTACGAAAATTGTGATTCTTCATTATAGTAATATATCGGCGAGCGCATTTTTATTGGCAGAAAAAATTAGAATGTTATCGAACAGATGTGCAATGTCCTATTATTTTTAAGTCAGTGAAAACTCAAAAATCAAGACTTGACAAACTTTGGTGAATTCTTCAGTCGTAAAGTTGTCTTGTATGGACTATTTGTAGATTTTGAGACATCTCTTCTCAAAAGTATTCCCTTGAGGATTTCATAGAGTGGTAATACATGTATTTGAGGCATATTATCTTGAAAACGGTCAAAATTTTCTAAATGAAGGCTAATTGAACAGTATTTGGCTTGTATATGTGTACAGTTTAAATATACTATAGTTTTAATACGTACTTATTCAACGACGCAAGCAAATCCTTTATTTCCAATAAACAAATAAGGTCATGCATGAAACTTCTTATGCCCCTATCCCCCCCCCCCCCCCCCCCACCTATCTTAACCAGCAGATCCGAAGGGGCATAAATTGTGCAAATTGACTCGTCTTACATTTTCAAAGGAACAAACTGAAACCGTTTGGACACGACCTAAATTATGGTGGTGGCGTATACTGCCTAGTAATGCCCGACCGTCCGTCTCTGACTGGTAAAACTTGCTCATTATCTAGATCTGCAGTTTCAGTTTAGGAAATCAACTCATTCCAGGATGTTTAATCGAGACACCTGGAACCTACTCAGAATGAACGAAGATGCGCATATATTATGACCGATTGTCATACATTCATCCTTTCCGTTCCAGTTGTGTACCTCATATCACAGAGTTGTTTCCATTGGTAGCTTGCAGTTTAAAGATTTCACGAATACTCGAGTTTTAATGGGGGAAACCAAAAGCCTACGAAACGTATGGGAATTTAGAAAACGTATATTGAAGGTGTTCAAACACATGTTGTAGATATCCCTCTACCTATTTGGCCAGAGTTGGAATTTGGTCGTATTTAGGGTGTTCACTGTTTGCAACTAGTTTTGTCCTGGTGGTTTCGATACAGGAATAAAAATATGACTGATTGTGTATGCCCTGTATTCTGGGCGTCCATTGGTGATCCATGTATCCGTTGCGGGGGCTTCCAAATAATACTTTTAAAGAAGGATTCAACTTGACAAAATGAACTGCGAAAATGCCGTGCAAATGAATAAATCGTACTCTTGCCTTAAGAATAGACGGTCCGTTTAAGATGTTATGTTCTGGACGTACGTGAAGAACCTACATGTATGTTCTTGACGTTGTTGATATAACTTATAGAATACATACACGTAGGTTCTGGACTTACGTCCGACCATAACATCTAAAACAGACCGTCTACCCCTACTGTTACATAAAGCGCTTAATCATAAAAGTCTGGCCTTACGTGAGCTCATGCAATATCCAAATGACATTTTAAAACTGAATTCTGTCGATTTTGAAGCTAAATAAGCGGGCAGCACACGCGCACAACCAAAGCTTTTTTTCATTTATCAGCTACAAATGTTTTACTTGGCACCAATTGTGTTTACAAACTTGTGCATATAATTGAATGTTTCTGTTTGCATGGACCATGAATAACTGCATGTTAAAATTTGGGCTGATTGTGGTATTTTACATCGATCTTTAAATTGCATTTGCAATTACTTAAAATATTGACACTTTTAGGCGAAGAACAAATAAGTTTTCATCATATCCCGGCCGGGTCACAAAACTTGCAATTTAAAAAGTGATCCGAGCATGTGTAAATAAGTGTGCACAAAATTTTACATTTAAAGTATTTTTCTGGAAGACAGCACTGAAGTACTGAAAACGACCTTTCAGATTAGATATTTATCTTGAAGAACTTCCCACTCTCGCCTCCTTTTCCCCTCTGATTTGACTGTAAGTAGCAATTGATGCGCGTCCTTTAAATTGATAATATATCATACCATATATAAAGTTTATAAAATCTTTTTTTTTTTTGGGTTAAAAAAATATGAAATAATATATTTAGTCAGTCCTGGGTAAACAAAACTTTTTCAGATAAAATAGTTATTTATGTCCGGATTTATTTTATTTGAGGAAAAACAACATGGCTGGCCGACTGGGCCAATCTTTTTTGAGGATGAACAATTTAAGTTCGATCGCTGCTTTTTTTAATGCTTTTTTGTTTGTTTTTGTTGTTTTTTTTTTCATTCTAAAGCGTATTGAATATGATTTTGAATTGCATGTCCTTGATTTTAATTTCGCATTTGACATCCTTATTTGCGTTTTAATACACGTGCTCGTATTGTATGCAAATAATGAAAAGGCGCACTGCTAAATTCTCTCATGAATTCGTAGTTATACATAATATAGATAAATTCCAAGTTAAAATCAAGTTAAAATAATATAGATCTCTTCAATGTGCCATACACTCTACTTGATAAATATCCAATCGACAGCTTTATTGCGACTTTGGCTTTACAGAATTATTTTAAAAAATCATATTCATTCTAACTGATGACGCTTTATCTAAGGATAATTTATAATTTTTGACGTTCGTTTGTTTTAGTAACCGTATTGTCTTATGAATGACGAAAAATAATGAGATGTGCGGACTGAACGTTATTGCAACTGAGGGAAGAGTTGTTCATTAAACAAGGGAAATCATTTATCGTTTTGGTGTTTGCCACTGTGCAAGTAGCCTATGCCTTGCAAATCATCTTCCTGATTGGCGAAAGTCGTCGGGATCATATTGTTATTTCATTATTGAGGACTTTATATCCATATTTTAAGACGTTTCATTTGGTCAATACATTCTAAGAAAACGAAAGAAGTGCTTTATTGTTTATTTTGTAGATATCGAGTTGAAAATCAGTTTGATAGAAATACTTGTTACTTATTTTTTTCAATAAATAACAATTATTTTGCTCCCGAAAAATAAATAGGTCAACAAAATGGCGACGTTTGACTGAACAGACAAACGTTTAAGGAATGTAATGATATAATGTTATTGATTCGCAGCATTTAAAAGATTCAAACATTTTTACAATATGCTTGTCCAAGAGCCAGTCCAGGTAAGCTCTTAAAGAGATTTTGCGGCTCTGAAGATGTTAAAACGGCTCGTTGTGCCTAGTTTATCCTTCGCCAGTCCGAGATTAGCTCGTCCTAGATGACTCTTGCGGTCTTCCTATGACAGCAAGAGTCATAGATCCTATAATAGGAAATGTCATTGATGTCAATTTTCAAATCTCGGCGCACGACTGGGGCCAATGGCGTTATTTTAGAAAGGGTGCATGACATAAATGGCCCAATTATAAATTATGGCGCACAAGTTTTATGGTCTGATAACATTTTTTTTGACTGAGAAAAATATGTGTTTTCTTGAGATCAGGATATCGAATCCCTCATTATCGCCCACAACAACAGTGAATCCACAGTTGCAAAACCACGCTTTACTCTAGTTTGGGAGTTTCGCTTAGGTCCAAAATTATCCTTTAAAGAAAGCGTAACACAGAAGTTGTATATGATTACCGTTGTACTTTATGGGCCTTTAGCAAATGCCAATAAAAACTTACGGGTCGTTGAATCTCGCACATAGTAGCGACAGGGGTGCCTCAAAGCGAGCGCAGTTGACTTGCTTATCGTTATATAGCGAGGCTTTGAAGCGGTGCCTGGAAATTTTTAGCGCACCGCTTCTTGGATCTATGCGCCAGGGTACTTCTCAGTGTGCTTTAAAAAAAAAAAAGCCTGCCAGTTCCAGCCTCGGTGTCCTTGTACGTGCGCTGAAAGATCCAGAGTCTCGAAAATTGAGATCAGTGGCCATTTCTATTGCAGGAACTGTGACCTTTTCTGTCCTAGGAAGATAGAAAGGGTCCGCTGGGACTAGAGATTAGCCAGCGGACCCTTTCCATCTTTCTAGTTGATAGACGCAGAATTATGTATAAATTTATATTACACACCCACAATATTTAATATCAATTTTTTCTATTCTTTTCAAATATCATTAGTGGGTAATTGCAAAAATTGTTACTTTTCAGGGAATAAACTGTGCTCCCTGTATACAAACAAATGTCAATTATTGCCGGACATTTGTAGTTATTTCCGTATTATTTTCTTTTAAAGAAAGCGTAACGTAGAAGTTGTATATCATTGCCGTTGTACTTTGCGGGCCTCTAGCAGATGCCACTAAAGACTTGTTGGTCATTAAATCTCGCAAAAAGTAGTCACAGAGATGCCTCAAAAGGAGCAGTTGGCTTCTATATGGTTATATAGCGAAGATTTGAAGCGGTGCGTGCAAACCTTGTAGCATGCCCCTTCCTGGAGCTAGTCAATGGCATGTTCTTTTGCAGAAACTATGACCCTTGCTGTTATAGGAAGACCGCATCCAGGATAAGTCCTAGATGACTATTGCGGTCTTCATGTGAGAGCAAGTCCTGGGAAGACAGAAAGGGTCCGCTGGGACTAATCGTTCGCAGTTCCAGCAGAACCTTTCTATCTTCATAAGACAAAAAGGGTCGCAGATCCTTCAGTAGAAATCTTCTTCATGTTTTTTTTTTTTCGCACTGAAATCCCGCGAGTTTTCTCTGCTGAGCATGCGCACTCGATACTGTGAATTGGCTTTTTGGAGTACATACAGACTGCGAATGCCGACTGATGTGATAACACGTCTGATTCCCGTATCGCTAGGCACAGTATATGACCCCCCCGTTTAAATGTTCAGGTAACGAATCTTACAGAGCACTCGGGCGGTTCATTTTCAATTTTGACCAAGCTGCCGAAATGGAAACTTGTGCATTCAATGTTTTGGTTGATAATGGAGGATTCGAACCCTAACCCAGTGAGATAGTTGTTTTTGAGTTCTAAATTGTGTACAATACTTTGTAACGAAATAGTTTACGTGATGTGTCTTTTCCATGACACCGCCGTTGCCCTGTGTCTCGTTGCGATAGTAACCAATTTTTTGACACCTATGGTAACTTTAATCGGAAATATAACTTGATATAATTGGTTTACCGCACGTCATCAGGGACTGCAGGTAAACCACTTTCTGTTGACCCTTTCTCTCTTTCCGGGACAGAACAGGTCAAGTTAAGGATAAACAACCACAGATTTAAAATATAAGTGTATAAATCGTGGAAACGGTAACAGATTTCACACCAAATTCCGAAGTTACAATGTTTCCTACCACCTACTGGAGAGACGACCCTCCGGTATTCCCTTCTGCATTTTTGATGAGGCACCATATATAGCATCCCCCTGTAGTAAATCTACCATGACGAGGCCACTAAATTCAAGTTACGTTCTACCAGGGTCCCCTTAAACCTGCTGGTTGTACCACAATACTGGCAAATCAAATTTTGGTATTCGTAATATTCGAAAAAGAGCAACTTCACGTTGCAGGTTTTCAAATTAGCCATACTAGTCGATTGCTCAGCACGTAAATGGGATGTTGTCGTTTCTTTGAAAGGTACTTGTAATCCGCATCATTGGTTCATATTACATCAGGCACCAAGAAAAAGTAAAAACTTCTGGGGTGCGTTTAGCCTCCTGCAAAGATTTCAGAGCATAATCCTGACAGACTTTTACTCTGATTCACTTGTTGTCTGGCAAAAAGGACAGCTATAGCCCTGGGTTTTGCTTTACTGTCATCCCCACCTTTTTCAGAAATACTGAACTTCCACTCATTATATCAAAACTTGGTTCTAAATAAAAATATTATATGAACGAGAATAGCGTCGCATACAAAGGGACTCCACTCTTTCGGTTTTATGTAAAGTTGTTTATGTATGAAGGGGTCTTACAATTTTTGCGTATTGTGCTCATTCATTGTGATTTGTTTTGTGATCAAGGATAAGAAAACGTTTTCATGTGATGACATTTACCAAAGGTATTCAAAAGGAGCCGCATATTGGACAGCGTGCATTAGTTCCACAGTTAAATCGTCGTTAATCAGTGCCTATGTGTGTGTGGACAATGGGGATGTCTGGGCCGATCGGAATGGGGCAGATAAAGGCCACATTTGTAATATAAACACCCATCCTGATTTATTTAACCATCAGTAGCAAGAGAAAGACAGCAGTGCATCTGGAAATAGCCCATTGTCTCAGGAGAAAAGGTGTAGTATAATATACATACATGCATATATATATATATATATATATATATATATATATATATATATATATATATATATATATATATATTCGAACCTTTTTAGATCAGCCGACTTCGTCGGGTTGTTCTTATCACGTCACCACAGGGGCGTCAGTCGTCTGTATGTACGTGTGTAAACTTTTACTTAAAATGCTTCTTCTTCAGTTTTGATAGGATTCCTTTCACTTTTTTTACTATTGTTCCCTAGGTAGGACTTTCTTGAAAAATTTGCCAAATGAGGAACATTAAAAAATTTTTGGTTGCCAATTTTCAAAATGCTTCTTCTCCCACCATAAGATCAGATTTTCTTCAATTTTTTGTACAAATGTTCACTAAGAAGGCCTCTCCTGAAAAAGTAGTTTATTTTTTGCCGATGCACCAAAAATTGACCGAATGGGGACATTTTTCTAAATTTTATTGAAAGGAAATTTTCAAACTCTTCTTCTGCCACAATTTCGATGGGATTTGTTTCCAATTCTCAACGAGTGTCCCCTATATGGTTCTCTCTTGAAATTTAACTTTTTTTCCTTGTCAGTCCGCCAAAAATTGGCTAAAGGGTGGCATTTTAATTTTGTTGGTAACCAATTTTCTAAAGGATTTTTTCTTCCACAATTTTGATCGGATTGCCTCAAAATTTTGCATAAATGTTCATCTGGCGGTCCTCTTTTTGGCAACGTGCCAAACATCAGCTAAAGGTGGGCCAAATGGCAGCATTATATATTTTTTTTTTTTTTTGGTTTTCAAAAATGAGTTGTCAGCTCTAGTTTGATTGAATTTATTCGAACTTTTAGAATGTTACTTTTCATGTGATGTTTTCAAAAGAATGTTTTTATTTATTTTATTATTATTATTATTATTTTTTTTTTTTTTTTTTGCGCACCTACAAAAATAGTCCCATGAAGCCGTTTGAATGTTTTTTTGATCAAATTTTTCAAAACAGTTCTTTAATAAGTAATTTTAGTCACATTTCTTTAATTTTTAGGCGTATTCCCTGGAAAAATTTTCCGTAGCATGTTTTTAAGATATGACTACCACTTCTTGGCGACTATACAAGCCTTTTGATGCTTGACTCATTAGATCTGGGCTGGTCACAATGTCCATAGACATTCTTGTATGTAATAAACATCTTATTGAGCCCGGAATCTTTTCATGACACATTTTTTTTTTTTTTTGTTTCTGTCATTGAGATAACAACTTGGAAGCTTATTGCTTCTCGCATTAACTGTTTCAGGCTGCGATATGGCAGTGCTTAAATCACTATAATTATGAAGACGCTCTGTTTCTTGCGGAGCGATTGCACGCAGAAGGTGAGTTAAACAATTGTGGTACAAATGACGTGTACTGAAACTGCTAGTGTTATGTTGCTGCTGTTACTTGCTGAATCTGTTAGTGTATGGATTAATTTGAATGTGAAGTGAAATTTAGTCCATCGATTCATGTTGAACAGGCGGAGTCACACAATCTTTGATTAAGAAGTGGTAATGAAATATAACTTTGAATTAATCAGTTTGAAAAATATATTGTAAACAGCTGTTTTCTGCTTCTGCTCGAATGATATAATTTAAACAGTTTACGTTGCAAATTAGCGTGTTGTTTCCCGTGTGACGGAGGGATGTAGTTGTGAGCTAGTCCGCATGCAGTCTGTCCGCATGCAGTCCGCATGCAGTCCGCTCTATATCTCCAAAACTGTAGGTTCAGTTGTTTTGGAATATGTTGGGCACGGATGGAACACACGTGGCAGGTGTCCATCGTCATGATTTTATTTGGATTCATTAAAAGTTGTCAGAATAACAGTATTTTGAAGTTTGGTAAAACTTAGCTTTTATACAATTTTGACCGCGTAATGGAACGTGTCCAGGTTAAATCTCAAAACCGGTTAATCGTGTTGTGTTGAAACTCACACACGGATAGCTCAAATACTGCAGGGCGTCGTATTTTTGTTCGGATTCATGAAGAGTTGTCAAAAGGACAGTGTTTTGAATTTTGCTAAACTTTGGCGTTTTATCAGTTTGTCCGCATAATGAATTACGCTAAGGCTGTGTCTCCAAAACTATTCTTCGGATTTTTTTCATAAATATCACACCGATGAAAACATATATTGAAAATTGTCAATTTTTTTTATTATAAAACTTAGCTTTTGTCGAAATTTAAAAATGTAAAATTGTTGGAATTGTTAAAAACGTGATGGAAGTGGCAATAGTATGACACTTTGGAAACCGACCTTAGCACTGATTTCATAGGTCATCCGCGCTATACGGAGATTTTTTTTGTTTTTTTTTTTTTTTGTTTTTTTTTTTTTGTTTTTGTTTTTTTTTTTAATAAAATGGTATCGATAGATCCGTGGCCAAGAACTAATTCATAGATTGATTTGTGTATCAGTGAACAGTGACGAGGCTTTGTTCCTGCTCGCCACATGCTACTACAGGGCCGGAAAGCCGGCAAACGCCTACACGTTACTGAAAAACAAAGGCTGTCCCACACCGCAGTGCAAGTACCTCATGGCAAAGTGCTCGCTTGACATTAATAAGTAAGTCCTCTTCTCGGCTTACTATTTTTCTTTTCTATGAATCACAAGTAAAAAGTGTGCCATATAAAATGTTAGCAAAACAACGATAAAAATAAAATAAGAATAGAATTGTTTGTTGAACGCAAGATCAGAAATATAATTAATTTATCTGATTGGGACATATTTCTCAAGGGGAAAGTCAAAGAAAATATGTGTATTTTTCAGGTTGTCCGAAGCCGAGTCAGCAATAGCAAATAATTTTTTATCAAAACCAAAAGGGTTTGATGAAATAGTAACAGAATTCGGCGAAACCGCACCTTTTGCGCTTCGACTGCTAGCCAAAGTTTATAAGTATGTTGTTTTTAGCACAGCCAGCTATCGTCGCTGGGCTGTACCCATCACTTGTGGGGAATGTGCTGTCCGTTATGTGTGTTGTGGGAAAACAATTTTCAAAATGCTACTTTTCCTACATTTCAGGTCCTATTGTTTTGAAATTTGGCAGGAATAATCCCTGGGAATCCTCCGTACAGCTTGTATTTTTTTTGTCGGCAATTTCGTGATATATTGGCCAAAAACGGTAAAATCGCAAACAATATCACGGTTTGGTCTTTCTTGATCAACTTTCACCCGTCGCTTGATCACTTGCTGCGATAGCTCACTCGTAAGATGTCGGACCAGTAATCACGAGGCCGTGGGTTCAAGCCTCGCTGAAGGCGATTTTTTCCTTCCTTTATCGGTTTTATAGACAATATTTATAGTTCTGACTGCCATAGAGGCACTTGTTTTGCGCTGTAGCCTGAGAGCAAAAGGTTATGAGATCAAGCCCGACCAGGAATCAATTTATTGTTGGTGTGTGTGTGTTGGTGTTCTTCTTTCCTGCTGTACTTTAAGTATTGCTCTAAGGTACTCTCACTATAAAATTTATTCCTTCGAGAAAGGAAGACCATATTTTTGAGCTGTGCTGTTGTTATTATTATTAATGTATGCAAAAATATCGCTATGTGCTCGTACTTGGTATTTCTGTACTGGTCGCCGGACTACTTATCTTGATAGTTCAAGCGGCACGGTAGTGCACGGATAGTCACGAGGCCGTGGGTCCAAGCCCCTCTGAAGGTAAATATTTCCATTCTCTCCCTTTAGCGGCTTTATATGCGATACTTATTGTGCTGCCTCCAATAGCAGTGGTTTGCGTAGTCGCCTGCGAAGCAAGAGATTGTGAGTTCAAACCTCGGTCAGGAATAATTTTTCTGTGTGTTTTCCCTTCCCTAGTGTTGCTCAGGATGCGTAATGATACTTAATACTTTTTTATTAATACTGAGTACATTGTGTTACTGCAATGGAGTTGTAGTATTTTCGTTATCGATTCGACAAAAACTGGCCAAATAAACAGCTGTAAGAGAG
Source organism: Protula sp. h YS-2021 (assembly GCA_949752745.1). Lineage (NCBI taxonomy): Eukaryota > Metazoa > Annelida > Polychaeta > Sabellida > Serpulidae > Protula > Protula sp. h YS-2021. Next base: position 48,851,618 of record OX457030.1, on the reverse strand, counting down.
AAACAAATGCTGTTTCTTCCCACATATCCTGTCTGATTACTTTTGTTGGCAGTGTTTCCCATTGGACCTTCTGCGAAATGTAAATTTTGCCAAAATTTGTCAGGTTCTCCTTTCACTTTTGTAATGTTTTGGCTTTCACTGCTGGGCACAATGTCCACGGACATTCTTGTTCTTCACGGTGCGATATCGCATATGTATAATTAAAGTAATAATTGTTATTTGTGAGTTTGCTTAAAAAAAGGAAATGTAAAGTAATAACTATAAATAAAGTGTAGCATTTTACTGAGATAGCGAACGTCAAAGTTTGACATTAATAATGTCAAAATGATCAGAGATTATCAGAGTTGATTGAAGACATCCCGGCCTCAGACTATGAACTAAAAGATATAAGTGTGAACACCACTAAATGTTATTGATGACGTATGTCCTTCAAAGTCAGCGCATTGGAACACGTAAAAACGGGAGACTATTTGGGATACATGATGCATTGCAGAAAAACAGAGAGATGTCCCAAGGCTATAGAAAGTTTAAAGCGATCGTTGAAGCTGAACTCTTTTCTCTGGTCGTCATACGAAACGTTGTGCGACTTAGGTGAGTGGCTCTGGAGAAGAGCCGAGAAATTGTGGTTCTGGTGTGAACAGCATTTAAAAATATTGAAGAGGAATCTGAAGGCAGACTCACCTTCAGGCTCATACAGGGGTTGAGTTTAACGTACAAAAAAAGCTGTTCGAAAAAAATTAAAAGCTGTTACCAGAATGAAAAAAAAAAACAACACTGAATTTAAAGCGAATTGGCAATAATGCTGTGTAAGAGTGTTTCATTAGTGTCCGAGTCAGAAATGTGCCTAGATAAAATTAAAAAGTTGTGCTTTATTTGCGTATTTATTTATTTTATAGGGGAAAAGGTAGACCCAGCCCGGGTATTTCAGGCGCCTACTACTCAACAACTGAACACACTATGCCAGTCTGTCTTCCCCGCGTCACCAGTGGACATCAGTGCGAACAACGTGACGGTGACGCCGCTGCAGGTGCAGCAGCCACTGGCGCCCTCTATCGTGTTGTCGCACGTCGAGACGCAGTCATCGATACATGTAAGGAGTGGAATGTAAATCATTTATGCTAATGTGAATTCGTTATGAAATGTTGCTGAGACAGGAATGTGGAGATTTTCGTTCAGAATTAGTTTTATGTTATGGATTTATTTATATAGAATCTTTCTAATTTATTGATATTCTGATATAAAATTAAAAATTATCAGGTTCAGTAATTCACTTTGACATCTGGTGTCTTTTCGGCTAGGACTCGCCCATTGCTCCAATCGTTAACTTGCTGAGCGCACAGAGCTCGCCACAGATTATCCACACACCGGAGAACACGGACGTGAGCAACGCAACGCCGGAGCTCATCGGTGCACCCATGCCCCCGCCCGCACCCAGGCTACAGCGCAAGAAGCCCGCCCTGTCCCCGCAGCAGATCTCGTGCAGCGCACAACAGAAACTGTTTGGAGGCGGGAGCACGTTAAGTCCGCTAACACCAAGGTCAGTGGCTCGCGAATCACACTCATTTCCTCAATGACCCCGTAGTCGCTTGCTCAAATGATTCAGTGACACTAAGGTCAATGCCTCAGTGACCCCAAGGTCACTGAGCAATTGACCTTGGTGATTTAAAAAAATATAGAACAAGCGTTTTATGTTCGAAGCGTAAGTCATTTGTGGAACATATACGCATTTTCATTGCCCTTGCAGTTTCGGCATGTTGCCGTTAACCACCCCCAGCCCTATGGTGAACACGGAACATAGCAACCAGTCCTTAGTGACGCCCTCTCCCGGTCAACTCGACAGTAGTTACGAAGTCAGTAAAGCACCTGCCAAAAAGGTCAGTCTAACGACATTTCTATAATTTCTTTTTTTTTTCCAGAACTTAGTTTAATATTACTTGGAGTATGGAAAGTTGACGGTGTTCGGCGTTCCACAGCATTCTATCGCTTCGCGAAGAGGCATTTTACAGTATTGAAAAGACTATGTTGTGTCTGTTTTGGTTCTGTTCGTAAGGTTCAGATTAAACAAATAAACATTAAATTTCCAAGGGATTTTCTTCTTTACAAAATGAGGTCACGTGTTGCAGCCTATGACGCGACAGCAACAGCAGCTGACAGCGCACAATCGACTGCCCGTCCCCGCCCCGCCAGTCTTCACACAGTCATCCAACATTAATACTAACACTGTGCGGGATACTCACACTCCTAGTCCTGGGTGAGTAAAACCCCTGCCCCTTCCCTTCCAGCCTGCCCCCTCTCCGCACCATCAGTCTTTATGCAGTCCTTCAACAACAATACCAACACCGCAAAATAAGCACATCCCTAGTAGAGAGTGAATACCCCCCCCCCCCCGCCCCCGGCTGTCCGTCCCGTCAGCGCATGCTTCATGCAGCCTTCCGACTTCAATTCTGACAGTCTCAGTCAGGTTGAAAAAAATCTACCTCCTCGCCTCCTCCTCCCCCCTTCACCACCTAGAAAACGAACACACCAACTTCCGGGCAAACCTTATTTTATATTCATATCTAATTAAAGAGGAATTATACAAGGCAAAGTTTCAAAAATTAAATTGCAAGATTATTAGTGTATTGTATTGTCACAAAGTTGACGCGCCATAACAGCAAAAAAAAAGATTACAATTTGAGAGGATTTTATGTGGCTCAGCCCCCCCCCCCCCCAGCTCTCCCCCTTCACCCCCCGAAAAGAAAGTTTTTTTTATATCGTGACATTCGCATAAATTTGTTGTTGACAGACTCAGCAATACGAATGTTCCTGTGAGGCGGAGTTCGCGGTTATTTAGTGCTAGCAGTAGTTCAGTCAAGGTAAACAACGCATGTGATTGGTCTCCAGGTTGATAAGTAGAAGCGTTGTTTCCTATTGGCAGCTCGTTGTAAAAAAAAAAAAAAGTATGTAAAATTTAAAGTAAGTGGGAAGTAAAATTTTGATTGAAATTTAATTTGGATCTAGTGATAGGGAAAGTCAAAATGACAATCAAAAGTTTTAGAAATCAGTACAGTGTCTGGACTGATTTCTGTAAGGAGAGTGGAGTGGTCTCAACATATGTAATAATTTCTTATTACAGGAAAATAATATTAAAAGTCAGAGTCAGAAATTAGTGTCAAAGGGTCCTAAAAAGACGCGTACAAAGTGTACGAAAGCGAGTAAGACCGCGCAAGAGCTGAACGAGATCAACAAGGAGAAGACGGACGTGGTGTGCGAGAAGAAGGCCGCGCAGCAGTCCCTCAACGTGCAACAGCACGTCATGTCCATGCAGAAACAGTCGGCAGGTACGTGTCAGGGCAAGACACACACGCACACAATGAAGGGGCGAAAAACACGTGATAGAGGTCGAGAGTGGCTCAAGACCCTTTATTTCTTACGCACAGCTGTTACATAATTCCGGTTTGGCCTCACATGTAGATGTTTCTGAAAGAGTTTTGGAAAAAAATAATCATGAAAATAAATCAGGGTGCAGTTGAAAGTTATGGAAAAAAAATGTGGTTGTTTAATGCAAACCCACAATATTGTTACTTTAAAACTTGCTTTTTTCAGAGGGATTGTCATGGTTACTGCAGGAGTTGGGGCGTGCCTACCAGTCGCTGGCCACGTACGACTGCCACAAAGCCATAGACCTGTTCAGTAATCTGCCACCTCAGCACTTCAACACCGCCTGGGTTCTCGTTCAAGTCGCCAAGGCCCATTTTGAATTAGCGCAGTATCAAAAGGTATTTTCAAGGGTTTCTGACGGAGACATAGTACAATAGTACAAACTTGTTAAAACTTTGTGAAAGGGTAGTCGAGGAAACATTTGTTTACAAAAACTAATAACTGGCTAATAAAAAAAGAGTTTGACATGTTCAGGTACATTGTTGTTGGTGAGCACTGGCTCTCGAGTTTTGTTATCTCCCGTCTGTCTGTCCGTGTGTCACGCTTCAGTCTCACGCGCCTACAGGCCACATCAATAGATGGATTTGTTTCAAATTTTGTACACGGCTTCTCTGGACCCTTCCGCACTGCAGTGACCAAGAATTTTTGGGATCGGAAAAAAATTTACAAAATGGCGGACTTTCGAAAATCGGCACTGGTATATATGGCAGTCTCACGCGCCTACAGGCCGCATTGATAGATGGATTCGTTTCAAATTTTGCACACGGGTTCCCTGGGATCTTCCGCAGTGCAGTGACCAATAATTTTCCGGATAGGTAAATTATGATTTTGTACAGTTTTCAAAATCGGCGCTGTACTTAGCGTACCTACGGCGGTCTCACGCGCCTACTGGTTAATGGATTCATTCGTTTAAAAATTAGACGCTACGTCTACCTATCCTTCGACTTTTACATTTTGCGTAGTCAACACGCAACAGCCTTACACACACCATATCGTCTACGGGGGGAAAGACGTACTCCTCGAGACGTAGTCATGTTCATTTTGCAGTGAATTATGATGATGTTTGCAGAAATTAATCTTTAATTTCAGTAAGGAGAAAAAAAGGAAAGCAGTTATTTGGGAATTATGAGTTCAGTCGGGGAGACATTTGTTTTTGTTTACAAAACAAGAAACTAAATAGGTATTGATTATGTGGTATAAGCCAGCGTTCTTACGTTTTTGCGTGCGCTGGCCGCTCTAGTTTACAATGTATTCACGCCGGCCAAGCAAACAGTGAAGGAAGAATTTTTAATTGTTTACAGGAGAGAAAAAAAAAAAAAAAAACAATTAATGATGAATTTTGTTGTGGCACAGTGTGAGAAGGTATTCGAGGAGGTGCGTAAGCTGTGCCCCCATTCCGTGGACGGCATGGAGATGTACAGCACGGCCCTGTGGCACCTGCAGCGAGAGGTGCAGCTCTCCACACTCGCCCAGCAGCTGTCGGACCTGGACAAGCACTGCCCCCAGGTATGGTCTTCAAAGGATATCGGAAGATATTTACGCGCTCCCGACCCCAACCCCTCCCGACCGCTGTAAATTGTATTGTCCACAAGTATAGATAGCTAAGAATTTTTTGTCAAGTTTTCGCCATCCCCACCCCCTGACTAATGTGCAGGCAGTTGGCAGAACTAATTATGGCACTGTGTACCCCAGGTGTTAACTTTGATATTACCCTCGGGGATGTATGTCACTGTATTATCTTTAATCATCAGATTTACATGTCAATGGTTGCAATAAAGCCGCCGAATTCACAGATAAATGCTCGTACTTACACATGAAGTGATTGGGGCGGGTGTTGTTGACAGACGTGGTGCGCCACCGGGAACTGCTTCAGCCTGCAGAAGGAGCACGACCTGGCCATCAGCTTCCTGCAGCGCGCCGTGCAGGTGCAGCCAGACTTTGCCTACGCCTACACGCTGCTCGGCCATGAGTATGTGCTCACCGAGGAGCTCGACAAAGCCATGAGCTGCTTCCGCAACGCAGTGCGCGTCGACCCCCGCCACTACAACGCCTGGTGATGCCTCTCATTCTTCGTCCTCCTTTCTTCCTTCTTCTTCCTTCTTCTTCCTTCTTCTTCTTCTTCTTCTTCTTCTTCCTTTAGAAAGTGCGTTCTAATTTGGCCATGATAGTCGCTGAACGGGAGATTAAACACCGAGCAAACAAATTTTCTTCCTGTTGTTTCTTCTTCCTCCTTACTCTTTTTCGTAATCCTTCTTCTTTTTCGTTTTGTTCCCTTCCTGAATAATAGGAATTATCGTTAAAAGTGTAAGCATTATTTATTTATTTATTTTTTTTGCCGAGAAAGTTAATTTTAACAGTTTAATTTTCAGGTATGGCATGGGAATGATTTATTTCAAGCAAGAGAAGTTCAGCCTGGCGGAAGTGCATTATCGCAAAGCACTGTCGATCAATCCCAACAGTTCAGTATTATTATGTCACGTGGGGGTGGTAAGTATTCAGCAGTATTCGTATTTAACAGTTTAGTAAGTTGAGTAATGTAAAAAAACAAAACAAAAAAAAAAAACGATTTTTAAGAATTTATGATTATGAATATACAAATGTGCTTAAAATTAGATGATTAACAGGGGAGAGCATTTCAGTAAGAAAATTCTCCTGTAATTAGTGGGTGTTACAGGGAATCTGTGTAATCGGGGATTTCATGAAATCCCTAGGGAATTCGTGTAATGAATAAGCTTATATTGATAGTAACACTATTTTGAAAAATTATTCATTCAGGAAGGCTGTTTAACGGTTCTTCAAAACTGTGTAACCCTTTTCACATCGAAAGGAATTGGAATTTATAACATTACCATCCAAAATAACAGAATTTGGCGTGAAATGTGACATAAGTTACGTAGGACAAAAAATACCGCTAAATTCAGGTACTGAAGTATCTCATGAATGATAGTTTGGCAATCGAGTGCTTTGAGTATATTTATTCAAAATCTACTATTGATTTCGGTAAAATACTACATTGCAAACATGAAAATTCTCAATAAAAACATCAAAATTGATTGAGCAAGTTATTACACGAATCCACTAGGGATTTAATGAAATCCCTGATTTCACAGATTCCCTGTAACATGGGCAAAATGACTACAGAGCGAAAAAAGAACCCAGTGTTCTTTGGAGATTAAATACAAATCAATTAATGAAGCTGACATGGGTTTAAAATCAAAGGTCAGAATTACGAACGAGTTAAAAAAATCTTCCAAACACTCTCAGTATATGGTTAAGCAAAATAGATCAAATTATGCAAAGCTTTGAAGAAAAAAAAACAGTTTCGAACCCAAACATAGACGTTTCAGACAAGTTAAGTTTGAAGACGTCGAAAGTGCTTTGTACAAGTTTCTCTTGAGTGCTAGACCACAGGGTTTGCCAATTAGTCAGCCAGTTTTGGTGACAAAGTTCCAAGACCTTGCAGTTGAGTTAGGCCACTCCGAATTGAGTCCTAAGGGTCGGCTTCAGCGCTTTAAAACTCACCATCAAATTGTTTTTTTTTAAGAAGGCCAATGGCGAGTCAAAATCAGTGAGCATGAATAAAGGTCGAAAGTGTGCAGTACCAATTTCAGTCAAATTTTGGATAAATATTCAGCGAGCGATGTATTCAGTGCCACACAAGTTAGAGCCATACGTGAATCAGTGCTTGGAAGACGTTACCAGATAACCAATCGAAAAAAAGTTTTGGTTAATGAGATTATCGGTTAATATAAACACTTAGGCCAGGTCCCGCAGACTTCGCATTATCCGTGTTCCACTGTAATTATATTGACTGTTTTCCACAGGCGCAGCATGCGTTGAAGAAGAGTGAGAGCGCCTTGCAAACCCTGGACAAGGCTATAGCCGTGGACCGGCGCAACCCGCTGTGTAAATTCCATCGGGCCTCCATTCTGTTCGCTCATGACAAATACAAGGTATGCTATTTGGTCGGCAAATTAAAAACACACACTTTCACCCATTGTTGTAAAACAGCTGACATCTGAAGAGCTCCCTCTGTTATGTATAAACCCAGAGCGTATGGATCTTTTAAAAAGTAGTTCCTATCTTTTTATGAGTATTATTTTGGACGGAATCCCTACTGGGTCTGCAGAGTATTATACACAACAAACCGAACCTCAGTAGAGGTTGGCTCAGGCACTGTCCTCAGGCACTGTCTCACACCAAGGACCCCAACCCCCCCCCCCCCCCATCCACACACACACATGCTCAGGCACCCTCTCACACACAAACACCCCCATCCTCTCCCCTCCCCGATGTATGGGTTATTCCAGTTTAACATTCGATCTAGGGTTTGAGATTCATTGGATAGAGAATGGAAAAAGGTGACGAAAAAAGTGACTTGTCCGAACATTTGAGAATCAGAGTAGACGAGGCAATACTGCTGGTACGTACAGAGGTGTATGTTTTGCAGGAGGCTTTGGCAGAACTTGAAGAATTGAAGGAGATTATACCTAAAGAGTCACTAGTCTATTTTCTAATTGGAAAAGTAAGTAGAAGTGTAGAATAGAAACGTAATCGATAATTTGACGTAGTAGTGTGGAGAAAAAAATTGCACGACTCTATTCCTTTTTAAGAATTTTTGTTGAAAAAAAAAAATTTAAACAAATTAACTTATGTTTATTTTTTGTTAGCAAACCTTTGTTTATTGTTAGCAAACCTTTGTTTATTGTTGTTTATTTTATTCTTTTTTTTTTTTAAAGGTGCATAAGAAGTTAGGCAACACCCACTTAGCGTTAATGAACTTCTCGTGGGCGAACGATCTGGATCCTAAAGGTGCAAATAATCAAATCAAGGAGGCTATAGACAAGCGATATGTGACGGAAGACGACGATCCCACGACAGGTACGTCACAGCATGCTGACGTTATCGTTATACTAATAATAACCAGTTTCTAACTGCGTTTAACGTATTGAAGTTTTGCATCATAATGGTAATTCACAACGAAAAGTTGTTAAGTGAACGCGCTTTATTAAGTCCGGGGGGGGGGGGAGACTGGTTGAAGAGTTTATGGTGGAAACTGGGACACGAGTCTAAGCAGTCAAAATTTATCTGTTAGAAGGGGTGTGGAAAATTGACATAATTCCAGGTTCCTGGTTTGATTGAGTCTTCCATCAGTCTCCTCTCCCATAGTTAAGTGCTAGAGCAATGTGGTGCCACTGCTATCAAATATTGTTGTGTGAAGCTCTACGTAAAAGATCGCCGTATATTACTGTTATGTGACATCTGACTCTTGCCTCTTTGAATATTGTATGGGATTCATGACACCTGACTGTAGATATTACATTAAGGCGCAGTCTGCTGTACTAGCCTCCGTCAAAAGCCCACTGTTTCAATCTAGGGAGTGGGGGGGGGGGGTAAAGATCTCAATGAGAAGGGATACAATTACTGCAGTAAGAAAATCGGCAGTAAGAATTTCGTTTCATTGATACAGATCTATCACACTCCGCGTCCGTTGTCCAGTTACTTATGAAATTAAAGAATTTCTAGCAGTGAAAAATTATACCCTTCCACATATGTTGTATAAATTTGAACCCAGTATTCTCGAAATTTGTTCCCATTTCCGGCAAAGCATTAATGAAAATCATGAAATACCTGAGCTTTCAGTTGCTTTTCAGATCGCCGTTAATGCGATTCAAAGGTGTAAAGGAAAAGGAAAAAAAAATAACTGAATAGTACAAAAATTGTTTGCGTACGAACAATTTTATTCCCCATTGTTTTTCTTTTCGTTGACAAATATCTTTGAGGTTTGTCTGGTTGGGTTATTCTTTTGACCGTTTGCACTACTTTACATCTCAAGTAAGAGTCTCCTGGCCTGGAACTCGGTTCTGTCTCAAAATTGTGGCCTGTGGGAGGGCACATAATTGTGGCCGGCGTGGGGGGGGGGGCACATAAGTGTGGCTGGCGTGGGGGGGGGGGCACATAATTGTGGCCGGCGTAGGGGGGGCACATAATTGTGGCCGGCGTGGGGGGGGCACATAATTGTGGCCGGCGTTGGGGGTGGCACATAATTGTGGCCGGCGTGGGGGGGGGGGGCACATAATTGTGGCCTATGTTGGGGGGGGCACATAATTGTGGCCAGCGTGAGGGGAGGAGGCACATAATTGTGGCCAGCGTGGGGGGGGGGGCACATAATTGTGGCCAGCGTGAGGGGAGGAGGCACATAATTGTGGCCAGCGTGGGGGGGGGCACATAATTGTGGCCAGCGTGGGGGAGGGGGCACATAATTGTGGCCAGCGTGGGGGGGGGGGCACATAATTGTGGCCAGCGTGGGGGGCACAGAATAGTGGCCGGCGTTGGGGGAGGGGGCACATAATTGTGGCCGGGGTGGGGGGGGGGTACATGATTGTGGCCGGCGTGGGGGGAGGGGGCACATAATAATTATTGTGGCCAGTGTGTGGGGGGGCACATAATTTTGACCGGGGTGGGGGGGGCACATAATTGTGGCCAGCGTGGGGGGGGGGCACAAAATTGTGGCCGGCGTGGGGGGAGGGGGCACATAATTGTGCCGGGGTGGAGGGGGGCACATGATTTGTGTGTTCTGTCCATGTTGGCCCGTTCTCCGGTAGCACGACGTATTTTCTCCTTTGCAGGCGTGGATTCTGAGATAGACGCCAGTAACGACTCCTCTGTGATGGAGGCCGATGAATTGCAATTACAGGCCATGGAGAGTGATGAAAGCCTATGATGAACCGCTGAACTGTTAATTTGTGCAAATGGGAAGGGTGTGGCGATTTTTTTTTTCTTTTCCGTTCTTAATAGTATCAATCTGTAGATAAAACTTGTGACTGGGTTTTGTTGTCGTCACCGTTGTTAGCAAAAAATGAATAATGAAATATTCACTGGTGTTAAATTGTTTGGGCATATTTGGTGTTGAGCTCACGGTTGTTTTAAGGAGAACAAATTTACGGGTATTAGAGACGCCATTTTATTCAGTTCTTGAGGTGGAAATTGGTTATAAATAACTGACTGCTTGTCAGCATCATAGGTTTCTTAATCGCAGAGCTGAGTGAATTGATTAATTTAATGAACAGACATATCTACAGGGTTTTATCCGCTTTTTGACTGTCGGCGTTTTATCCGGCATTCGAATGGTAGGCAGAGCTCTGCCTTACACGGACTCTCGCCTTTCCGTTAGTTTCCGTTTTGGTTCCATGTCTCTTATACATGGTCGGATCACTTAAAAACACTTAAAAACTCTGGAAACATTTTGTCACGGTACTTGCTTTTAAAAGAGACATAAGGGTTTGTATTGGGGCTGAATTTGCCGAAATTCCTGTTGAAATTCAACCTGGCACTTGGTAAAGGCCTGTTTTGTGTGGATGAGTAATGAGGATGTTTGAATTTGCATGGAATTCCAAATATCGGAAGTAGTTAGTACATTGAAATTATCCAGTTCGGGTATTTAAGTTATGCACCTTTTGTATCCTCCTTGTCGTCCATTCCCTACAACAGCGGGACCAGAGGAGCACAAAAACTCGGTGGGGAAGGGGGGGAGGGATTTTTAGGAAGCCAATTTCTTCTTAGTACCCGGATATACGATCGGGTGTTAAGTGATCAAGTGGCATTTGTTCGACGATAAGACACCAACAGCAGCCTATGGAGCAGAAGTGTCTCCGTGGGTATTCTAAGCGCAGGACTTCCCTTTTAGGGTTTCCATAAAGTGCTAGAGTTTTCTTGCGGGTGCTCACGGCATGACTCTGAGCAACTTTCGTGCTTACCACTGTCGTAGTGTCTGGAGAGTTGGCCCACTGTTATATTCAGTCAATGTTAACTACATTTCCTATTAGGATTTGGACATGGAATATTGTAGAAAATCAATCTAAGTTTTTAACTGCTTGCCAAGTCAGGCTTGGGAGCGGAGAATGGGGGGGGGGGGGGGGTTAAGACTAGCGATAAGTTGGTGAGCGCGCGCAGTTTTAAGTGTTTAAGCCTTGCCCACATTTTGAAAATGCGATAGTAGCAAGGATGTTGTGATTGGTGAGCATGTTAAGCTAACGGCACGTCGTGTTACACAGCAACGGGTTTACTGGAAAACGGCTCAGTGTGTTATCATGCAAGTTGAAAGTTGCTGGGAAAAAAGGACTTTGGTTTTCGGTGTTCTGACCCGGTTCGTTATCACATGAACATTGTTATGATTTCATGAACATGGTCGTGATTACATGAACACGGTAATGATTTTACGAACATGGTCTTCATTACATGAACACGCTATGATTTCATGAACATGGTTTTGATTTCATGAACATGGTCTTTATTAAATCAACGCGGTTATGATTTCGCGAACATGGTTATGATTTCATAAATGGTCGTGATCGTGGACAAAGTTAATTTGATGTATTTCATGAGTTGGTGTCAGTCTGACTGCACTGTGGTAGAAAATGAAGTTTTGAAAATGTTCGCTGACAGTGTTGTTGTTTTTTTAGTTAAGAACGCTGCAATAGTTGGGAGCGGTGTAACGTGTTTTAGTTCAGAATTACAACTGGGATGCACAATAACCCCCACCCCCACACCTTCTTAATTTCTACGGAAGACCAGCTAGACACATCATGTATGATATTTGTCGAATTTTCGAAAACCTCAACCGAAGTTGTTTTGAAATTAAGGCCTCCCTCTCCTGCAACAGATAACCCCTCCTCCTGCTCCTCCCCCCTCCCCCCCCCCCCCCACCAACCCGAATTTGGTTTCAAGACTAGGGCTTAAAACATAAAACATTTTAGCTAATTTCCCCTCATCCAACTCAAAGTGTGTCTTAAACCAGAAGGTTATTGAAAATAAGGGAGCACCCGACGCCGGAGTATACTTTTGTGGAGTGAACGGGGTGGTTGGGTTCCCCACAGTCTCACTGATCTGTTATTTCGTCAAACAATAATCGACGAGATTCGGATTTTTCCGATGACCATATGACAGAACAAAGTGTTTAAGAATTAGTCCCGTCTTGGTTTTTCTTAGCGGATCTAATATTAGGGAGTTATGTGAATTTCAAATTTGGTCTCAGTATGGCATTGTTGACCGAATTGATATCAGATTAATGATAGTGTCTACGCTGGTCGCAAGGTCCGTGGAACTTTTCTGCTTGGACTGTTACCTCACATGTAATCCACTAATTGTCCGCCATTGTGCACCGCCTGAAAACATTAACTATAAAATTAGGTATATGTTGCACTATCTCAGTAGGTTTTGTTACGCAGATTTATTTATGTACCGTAGGTGAAGTGTGATATTTATTATAAGTGATGATTGTTTTATGTACAGGCTGGTTGGAAATGCCTCGGAGAATAAACCATAGATCTTATTTTTCACAGTATTTTTCTTGAGTGCCACTGTTTGAAAGCCTTTGCTGAAAAAAGAAAGAAATGTATGGCCAGCTTTGGCTGATCTATCCACCTGTCTTTGTGATATAAAGGTGACCTTATCGTTCAGTGTTCTACGCTTCGTTTCGTCTTTCGTCCTGAACTTTCTGCAGTAAAAATATATGTATTTTAGATCTACAGTGTCCTATTATTATCCCCCGTGTAACGAGAGGCTATAGGTTTCAGCTTGTCCGTCTGTCCGTCTGCTTTCGTGCACCTTCGTGTCCGGGCTATATCTCCGAAAGTGTTTGTCGCATAGCTTTTTTTTCCTTTGGCATACGTCTGGAACGTATATTGAAGGTGTGCATTGTCGTATTATTTTTGAACTCGACCAAAAATACGACTTTTCAAAATGGCTGTTTTTGTTCAGGAAATTTGATAGCACGGAGAGGTTTTGTCCAGACGAGTTCTGCAAAAAATATTCGATCTAACGTTCTGAAATTTTATGCAGTGAAAATATATGCATTGTAAATGTACAACGTCGTATTATTTTTTAAATCGGCAAGAAGTTGTCAAACATAAGACTTGTCAATTTTTTTTTTTTTTCGAAACTTGTTTGCACGAAGATAGATTTTGTCCAGACGAGTTCTTCGGAACTATTCGATCCAGCATTCTGAAATTTTATGCAGTGAAAATGTATATATATATATGTTCTTGATGTGGAACGTCGTATTATTTTTGAAATCGGCCAAAAATTGTTAAAAATACGACTTCTCAAAAATATATATTTTTAGACAAACAGATGGGCATCCGTCGTCTGTATATACGTATGTATGTGTGTAAACATTTGCTTAAAATGCTTCTCCTTCAGTTTTGATCGGATTCCTTTCAAAATTTTTTATGAATGTTCTCTGGGTAGGCCTCTCTTGAATTTTTTTTTTTTTTTTTTTTTTTTTTTTTGTGGCGATCCGCCAGAAAATTGGCTAAGTGGGGGACATTTTAAATTTTTTGGTAGCCGGTTTTCAAAATGCTTCTCCCATATTTTTGATTCGATATTCTTAAAATTTTGTACGAATATTTTCTATATAGACCCCTCTTGAAAAATTACTGTTTTTTGGCGATCCGCAAAAAATTTGAATTTGAATAAACATGCGCATTGGTCCGAAATGCGCATTATTGGTACTTTCCTGGCTCCATCATTGTAGGTTAGGGGAATCTTGTGAATACCTCACTGCTTTCTGTTCCGTGCACGGAGTAAGAGGCGACTTATTGGAATTTCCTTCTAACTCCACTTTCACTATTTCTTCATTCTTCCTTCTTTTTCTCCTGCTTGTTGCTTTAGCAAGTGCGTCCCCAATATACCCATCACAGTTGGTGAACGGGACGTTAAACATCAAATAAACAAACAAACTTACCTGGCTATTAGTGTTTTTCACATTTCGGCAAAATTTGCGGGAAATATTCACGAAAACCAATTTATCGGCGAAAGAGGATTTTTTCTGAAAAATATTAACTAACGCCAGGAAAATACTCTTTAATACCTAATAATTTCATGTAATAGTGGCACATATTACTACCTACCTGGCTATTACTGGCCGTGACAATTAATTTTTTAGCCATTTTCCATTAAAATCTTGATTGACGCCACCCTTTCTATCTTGAAATTTCGGTTACTTGTTTTACTTATATATGTCATAAATCTTGACATCGGCATTCGTGAGCTGGGGCATTGTCCACGGACAATCTTGTTAAATTGTTTGGTAGCCAGTTTTCAAAAATTTTTCTTCTCCGTCAATTTCGATAGGATTTCTTTTCAATTTTGAAGGCTTGCTGCCTAGAGGGTTCTGTCTTGGAAAATTATTTTGTTGGGGATCCGCCAAAAATTGACCAAATGGGGACATTTATAACTTTATGGTAGCCTATTCTCAAAGTGCTTCTTCACCCACAATTTGGATAGGATTTCCTTTCAATTTTGTAAGATTATTCCAGAGAAAGCTCTCGTAAAAATTGACTTGTTTGGCGATCCAACAAAAATTGACCCAATAGGGGCACTTTTAACAAACTTTTTGGAAACCAACTTTCTAAATGATTCTTCTCCCACAATATAGATAGGATTTATTTTCGATTTTGTACGATTGTTCCCCAGACGGTTCTGTCTTGAAAAATTACTTTTTTTTGGCGATCCACCAAAACTTTACCAAAAGTGGGCATTGGATTTTTTCAGTTTTGTATGATTTTGTATGATTATTCCTTGGACAGCTCTCTTGCAAAAAAGACTTTTTTTTTTGGCTATCTGCCAAAAATTGGCCAAAGGGGTTGGGATGTATTTACAACTTTTTGGTGGCCAATTTTCAAAATGCTTCTTCCTAAATTTTGATTGGATTACTTTCTAATTTTGCATAAACGTTCATGAAGCTTTCTTATTCTGAAAAGCTTTTTTTTTTTTTTTTTTTTTGTTTGGGCGATTCAAAAGAAAATTGGATAAATGGGGGGGGGGGGGGGGATTTTTAAATTGTTAGAAAGCCAAGTGTCAAAATGCTTCTACTCCCACGATCTGGATCGGATTCCTTTTGGATTTGGTACGAGTGTTTACTGGGTAGATCCACAAAAAAATTGGTTAGATAGGGCCATTTTTTTTTATTTTTGGTAGCCGATTTTCGAAAGGGTTCCTTGACAATTAGGATAAGACTGCCTTCAAATTTTGCATAGTTGTCAACTAGGCAGTCTCCTTTTGAAAAGTTACTTTTTTGGCGATCCGCCAAAATTTGGCTAAATGGGAGGGGGTTTGGGGTTGGGTAGGCATTTAAAAAATGTTGTGGCCAATTTTCAAAGTGCTTCTTCTCCTACAATTTTGATGGGATTTCAATCGAATTTTGAGTATTTTGAGTATTGTTCCTTTCTTGTCGATGCTCCATAAAAAAAAAAAAAAATGCTAAAAGGAGGACATTGTTGTTTTTGTTTTTTTTTCGTCACGAATTTTCTAAAAGTTTTCTCTTCCACAATTTTGATCAGATTGCCTTCAAATTTTGCCTAAATGTTCACTAGCTTTTCATTTCCTGAAAAGATACTTCTTTGGCCATCCACCCTTTTTTTAGACAATTTGGGGGGGGGGGTAGGGGCATTTTTTCGTAGCTCATTTTCAAAGGGCTTGTTCTTCCACAATTTTTATGGGATCGCCTTGAATGTTCACTAGTCGGTCCACTTCAAAAGAATTACTTCTATAGCGATCGGTCAAAAATTACCCAAAAGGGAGGGGCATTCATAATTTTTTAGTAATTTTCTTATCCCCAGTTTTGACCGGATTCCTTTAAAATTTTGTACGATTTTTTGACTACCGATTTTTACAATATGACCAGCAATTTTTGGTGACCATACAAGCCCATTTATTTGTGATTCACTAATCTCGCCTAGTCACAATGTCCCTGGAAATTCTTGTTAGCCCGAACTTCTTACTGAAGCAAGGGCTATAGCAGTCGTTGAAAGTATGTGCGTATGTTCGCTTTTAAGTTGAAAAGAAATTGTATCTCCTAGTAAGTTTCTTGCTTGAGTGTCTTGGGATTTTAGTTGATGGTAGCGGAAGTAAGTGCCTACCTGGCTACTTTTTTTTTTTGGCGATTAGCCAAAAGCTGGCGGATATATTGGTGATAAACATTTTTTTTATTAAAATCTAGACTGACGCCAGCCTTTCTGTCTTGAAATTTGGGTTTCAGGTTACGTTTATATGTCAGAAATCTTGTCAGCATTCGTGACCTCGGACATTGTCCATGGACTATCTTGTATTGCATCAGCGATCAAATATTAAAAAATATCGGTCATGTATAGTGTCATAATGTTCTAAAGATAGCAAATAACTAATTTCGTTTGTATTCTGCCCATGCTTTGGCATTGCCTTTCATTTTTCTCACACTTTGAGCTTTTATTTTTCCGAAAAGAGGTTAAATGACCGGTATCTTTGCTATTATTATTATTATTATTATTATTATTATTATTATTATTATTATTATTATTATTATTATTATTATTATTATTAATGAGTTGAGTCTGAGTTTTACGTTATGGCAAATTGAAATGTTTGCCAGCTCGTAAAATCAAACGAATTGGCAGAATGTGACATTCCTATTTGATTCATGTTGATTCCTGTCGATATGTAGAATATATTTTCAGTTGTTGAGATCAGCTGATTTGTTTATTTATTTTTTTATTCATTTTTTGCAGTTGGAAATACTCCTTGAATCTGAGATTTCAAAAACCGCATTAGTTTTTCTTTGCTTTTTCTGCAAAACATTGGTAGAAGACTTTTTGTTTGTGGTTGTTCTGATGGTGCGGAAATCGTGATCATAACTGCGAGCACCAAAGAAGCTCCAATGGCATCTCTAATTATTATGATATTTCAGTTATTGGCCATCAGCGAATCAAAAACACTGTAACATTCCCCTTGGTCGTAATTGAGACCGAAACGATTTTTCGGAAATCATTTCGCTCATTAGAGCGTGCTAACTGCTGTCTATATTTAGTAAACATCTGCTTTAAAGTAAGTTGTTATTTTATAAACACATTTATAATAACTGTATTACTGAAACTGGGATTCAGGTTATATTAAAATACATGTCCGTGAAGAAATTTTCGTACCTGCTTAATTGATTTTACGTTCGGACGTCTCGAAAATAAACATAGATGGAGCAGTGTTTTGACAGCTCGGAAAGAGTTGTGTTTTTTTCGTGATGGATAGCAGTGTTTTGTCGTAAATCAGGATAGACAGGTGCCTTATTGTAAAACCGGATATATTGCTAGTCGCAGGTGTCAGGGAATGAATCATTCTGGTATGGGAACATAGCATAAAAATCCACCATGCCTCGCGTGCCTCAGCCAGGAGCGGATACATTCACATTTGACGAATACGGGTGTGAATTTCCATCACCTCCTCAACACCACCAGGTAGTTCAGATGCTTTTGAATCTAATGTAGTGTTAAGGAGATTGTCATGTGTATATTTTTCAAGAACCAAGTTTCTCATTCCCACTACTTCAATTTTTCCGATAGAAATTGCGTTTCGACTGCGATTAACCGAAATCACACTTTGGACGTCCGGAATAAAAGGCGCAAAAATCCTGCGTTTCGAATACAAACACCTGGTAAAAAATGAAAGAAATTATATACGAGTGGAGTGATTTCGTCTAAATGTCATTTTTTTCTTGGACCAAAGAGCATTGATGTGTTAAAAAACCCGTATGTTATTTTTTAAAATCCATTAAAAGTTTTAACAACTTTCTTTTATGTTCCAATTATGAGCTGTTTTTCTTCTATATTTTTATTATTTTCTTTCATTTTTTACCAGATTCCCTCGCAGTCGTAATTAAAAATTCTTGCGTATTTTATTCGAAACACTCAAAGTGTTATTTGATTTATAAGTCGGCCTTAAAAAAATCACTAGTTTTCGAATGTTATTTTAGGAGCCCCCCTAAGTGATGGACAAGTATTTTCGAATTTTCCCGATGGGTGTGCCATAAATTATGAAGGAATGATGACAAAAGTATCAAAAATCAGTTTGCCTTAAGTATAGGCATTCCAAATTTTACCATCATGTGAACTATTTTACGTAATATTCTGCCTCTTTTCAAGCTGATTTGTGGTTATTATTGTAGTAAAGCAATAGCCTGTAATCCCTATACATGAAAATAATAAGTCATAAAAGCTTCCCAGATGCGGATTCCCAAGTGCACCAAAATGTTCAGGCTATGATTCTGAACAACTTTCATACTTTATTCACTATTTTATTGTCTAGATTGTTGGCTAACTATATAGTCAGTGACTGTGGGCTAGTAACAGACAATATTTCTGTCACTTCTTTAAACGTATAGTTAAGCTAATAGGGTAGAAACTTGAAAACTATTAGGTATCTTGCTGTCAACCTGCGATGGGAATCGAGGTATGTATATATATATATGTATACTATAGCTGTCACGGGCGTTAAATCCCCCGACCGAACGACATGGTTTCGAGTGTACTTCTTGTTTATTATTAGAAACCTGGAAATCAAACATGGCTGCTTAAGTAAACAATAACTATTGAAAATGTTCGATTTTCTTTAAAGCTGTGAACTCCGTAATATTCTCACATCTTATCTGGCAGTCTCGTACTAATCTTAACTTAAATGGATCTTAAGTTTGCAAGTCTGAACGAGGCTTAAGAAGAATGGTTTGCTTTCAAAAAGAGAAACATATCCATATCTGGTGACTTTTAATACGGAAATTTAATGGCAGATTTTTAAAACAAATCTGTAAATAGCTAGAAATGTAATTTATTTCACTATGAACTTAAGCAGAGTAGCCCAGTTCTAAATGAACCTTGGAATGGTATCTGATACATTATACCAATACTTAAAAAGTCATAGGACAACAATAACAGTAAAAATAAGATGCTGCATCTTCGTCGAAACGAAGTAATGCTGACTGAGAAAAAAAAATCCGGACGAGTGAACAATTACTTTGTTGTCTAGACCTTTTTTGGAACAAAGAAGAGGAGGCAAAAATCGTGTTTGGAAATATGTGTGCTTCAATTTAATTTTAGACGAAGGACAGTAGACAAAGGGGGAAGTCCAAACGCTCCGATGGAAGCTTCTCCGACAGTTCCAACAGCGTCATAAGACAGGTTGGTTTGAGTTTCAACAAAACTTGGCCTTGTATTTTCCGTGTTGAAGTGTTAATTTAAGTGTTCGTTAGTGTAGACTGTCTTGTTTTTCACCTGATCGCATGCCATTTATGTTTTACATAGCCGTGTCCCTGTGCTAAAATAGATTGCTGATGCATATTTGTTTTGTATGAAAAAAATATACATTCTTGCACTACATTTTCCGGCAGATAGCTGCGGTAATTTTAGAAACAATTTTATTAGTCCCCCGCCGGGGACTACAGTTTTCGGGTCTGTCTGTCCGTCTGTCGACACCTTTTTTGTTAACACACTCAAGCCTACATTTTTCGACCGATTGTTAAGATATTATTTATATGGGTAGTACTGAAACGAACAAGGATCGGTATTGTAAATGAGCCATGTCGGCCCAAGGACATTGGCCCAGCTGAACTTCACAATTTTTTCGAATCCTTACTCAATTGCAGGGTTGAGATTTTGCGGTCGCCCGTGGCGACCAACTTTTGGCTCAGGCGACCAACTTTTTTCGAGTTGCTCGCCCGAGTGGGGACTAACTTTTTTTCTAAGTATTTTCAGGTAAATTTTGCAAAAATTGCGCCGGACGACTAACTTTTGTGTCGGGCGACTAACTTTTAAAGTTTGTACGAAGTCTCAAAACTGCAGTTGAATGAGTTTGTTAACACACTCAAGCCTACATTTCTTGATCGATTGTTGAAATCGTTTACATATAGGAAGTATTGGAACCAACAAATTTCGGCATTTTAAATGAGCCCTGTCGGCCCAAGGACATTGACCCAGCTGAACTTCAGAAATTTTCACAACCCTTACATACTGGAATGAGTTTAACACACTCAAGCCTACGTTTCTGCATCGATTTATAAGATATCTTATAGTATTGGAACCAACAAGGTTTGATATTGTAAATGAGCCGTGTCGGCCCAAGGACATTGGCCCAGCTGAATTTCACAAATTTTCCCAATCCTTACTCATTTGAATGAGTTTGTTAACACACTCAAGCCAACATTTCTGGATCGATTGTTGAAATATTTTACATATAGGAAGTACTGGAACCAACAAAGGTTGGTATTGTATATGAGCCCTATCAGCCCAAGGACATTAGCCCAGCTGAACTTCAGAAATTTTCACAACCCTTACATACTGGAATGAGTTTGTTAACACACTGAAGCCTACATTTTTTATCAATTGGCAAAATGTTATACACATGGGTAGTATGGGTGGTAACAAGAATTGGTATTGTAAATGAGCCAGGTCGGCCCAAGGACATTGGCCCAACTGAAATTTTAAAATTCACGAATATGATACGAATTGCTTAAGGGTTGTAGTCCAACCTAACAAAATCAAATACTGGGATTGTACGCCGGCGGGGGACATAGTCAGTTTCACTGACCCACTTGTTTTCAAGTTTTCTTTTGCGACAAATGATACGGCGGAAGTTTCTTAATCTTAGAAAAAAAGCGCAAAAAAATATTTCTTATTGAAGAATAACCGATAGGTACGCAAACAATTGCGCCTGGAGGGATTGATGAGATGAAGACATACTCTACTGTGCTGATCTTACCATTCTCCAATCGATAATATGCAAATATTGGGAGGGGGTAGAAGGTGGAAATATCTTGTTACATTTGCGCAGTTCTGTTTATTTCGGATTGTTAAGATTTAATAGTACTGTACATTAAAACCTTCAGATGATGAACACTTACCTCAGGGAATAGAGCATTAGTCAGTTTTCTTGCGGGCTATGCTCTAAATTTCCACCAGGCGAGCGCAATATAGTATCCTGCAATTGGGGAGTGGGGGGGGGGGAGGGGATTGGGGAGTGGGGGGGGGGCAAAATTCTTGGGGTGATAGAAAGTTATCTGCATTTGTCTTGGCAGACAGTCGGTAGATATGTTTCGAAACATCGAAGGCGAGGGCGGTCAGGCGTGATGACGTAACCAAAAAAAAGTGTGGAACAGGTTGATCATATCCACTGTTCTAAACCATCAGCAACTGTTAACGTATGCTGTTTATCTGCGAAACAGATGTGCTTTTATTGTTTGATTGAAAACAAGGCTAAATAGGCTCTAGATTGCAGATACGAATTGTTTGGCAGAACACATGGAGAAGAATAGTGATTGTATAAAATTAATTGGGAAATTGAGATATTGCCATTTTTGCACAGTAGCCAAACTACACGAACTAAAATATTAAAAAGGCATGTTCAAAAAGTTAAAGCACCATATTCTAAGGGCTGTACATTTAGGAACGGCCCTCGCTAACCTTCCGCTCAACATCAGTTATTTTCAAGAATATTTTGCTTCCTTGGGTGTCCTGCAGGTGAACTAACTAAAAGACAACTGTGGGGTGGGGGGGCGGGGGGTGACCGCGGGGCGTTCGTGTCAGGAACCTTACCCTCGACTACAGTGAGCCTCTAGCTCAGTTAGAATTTTTCAGCAAAAAAATCGAACAGGGTACGTGATAATGACAGGCATTTAGATGTACAACGTTTTGGTTTCGAGGAAATTTGCGACGAGAGTATGACATCCGGTTGCTTTTCTCCTCAGGAGTTTACTGGCAAGAAATAGAGCGATCCCTACCAGAGCACCTGTGCACCTGAATTTGGCGGTGTTGTTATCTCTCAACCTGTAAACGAGTAAAGAAGGCAAAACTTTCCTTGAGGCAGTATTTGCAAAGACCAATTTCATGCAATTCTGGTCCATTGTTGTGAACAAAAGCGTGAAGTCTGTACCAAGGGAGGGGGGAATATGGTATATTTTAATTCTTTGGAATGAAAGAGGTTAAGTAGATTTTTGGCTTTCATGCAGCATCAGCCTTTGCTGTCTGAGAAATTAAAATACGCACAGTGTTTAACCCACTGACTCAAAATACCACATGTGCAAAGTAATGAGTATACAGATAACAAGGAATTCATAAACTAAAGTTGTGTTCTCAGGGGTTGTCCAATTTTGGTGGTGGCCTGGTAAAAATTCGAGTAGAGGAGATTTCATATACCAGATCTGCATCGGTGGGGGGGGGGGGGGGGGGGGGGTCGTGCAGTTCAGAAAGGGTTTCAAATTTTATTTTCCTTCTGGCCCGTTCAGCGTTTCACTTCCTTCGTGGTAAAGGACTGCTTTTCCATGACAGCAATTACTCGCTTGGGCAGATTCATGCTTAATCATACAGCAAAGACATTACTCGCATGAGAATTTTACTGGATCCGAGCCATCTGTTTTGATGCAGTGGCCAAAAAGTCAGCCAGTTATGGCTCTAAAACGACTGCTCAATGATGATTTGTAGTTTAAAGCTCAGTCAGTGATAGGGTTTGCGGAATTTACACACACATATGTTTATCGCGAAGCGTGGGGCTAGACTTTTCGGGTCTCTCCGCCTGTCTGTGGACACTTTTTATTGACACTTTCAAGCCTACATTTCTTGGCCGATTGTTGATATATTTTAAATATATGTAGTATGGAGCCAGGTCAGCCCAATGACCGTGGCCTGGTTTGACGTTACCAATTTACGCAGTCTTCGAGCACTTGAATGAGTTTGCAAACACGCTCAAGCCTACATTTCAATTTCATTTAAACTGATATATTTAAAGTAATCGAACCAAATGATATATGTGGATAACGCTTGGAAAGAGTGTCTCTTCGCTGGTCCGTGATTTTATCTTCACTACGCCTCTGACCATCTCCATTTTGGTTTTCCTCTTTGCTTTCATTTTCATGATCAATACGCGACGCGAAAAACGGTATTTTTTTTTCATCAAGAAATGCAGCGCATAAGCGCCGCAGCCACATTTGTGTGCAAGCTTCTCGCATCTGCCAACAGCCACACTGGGAATGGTTGGGGGTTGCTTTCGTAGAAAGGCAGCAAGTCGACTCACCAAAAAAACCAGTTCACACAAAATCTTGCACGACTCTTATAAAATCTTGGACCCAAAAAGATTATTAAATGAAAAATAACAACTGAAAGGGAGTGATTTTATTCTGCTAACTATACTTGCACAATCCTCGGTAAACCGATGTTTAGTTGTAATTCGTGTCGACGTTCATACCACACCACATAGAATCCGAAAAGTAATAATAAATTGCAATTAACTGTGCAGGGATATGCCCACTAATTCGACACACTGTTCGGCTCCCGGGTTGTTAAACTCCTGAGTCGGTCCACGTGACTGCCCCCGAAAATGTTCTCTCCTGAATTGAACTGCTTATGTTCATGATTTTCGGGGTCGATCGGCCAAGAGGTTGCTTATTTGCTGGAATATTAATGAGATCATTCCGGAGTCGTTCAGTGAGATTTTCTGCTGTTGGATGCGGCATGTACAGTCTCCTACTCTCGACTGTATAAGAAGCGGTGGCACACTGAACTGAATAGCAAGGTAAAATACAAAAACCAATACAATAATTTATTCCCCACAGGTTCTATATATGCAATGGACCGCGTGTCGGTCTGTCAGCCTGTCGGTCTGTCATCAAGAACTTGTTAACACGATAACTTAAAAAACTGCTGCAAGGATTGTAATGAAACTTGGTATGTAGCTTTTATGGGAACAAACACAGATCGGTATTTTAAATGGACCAGGTTCGTCCAAGGAAAATGGACCAGCTGGACTTATAAAATTTGAGCTCTTGATTAACTATTGTGTCAGCTTGTTAATACGATAACTTAAAAACTGCTGCATGGATTTTAGTGAAACTTGGTATCTAGCTTCTATGGGAACAAACACAGATCGGTATGGTAAATGGGCCAGGTTCGTCCAAGGATATTGGACCAGCTGGACTTAGAAAATTTCAGTTGTTGATTGACTTTTGTTAACACAATATCTCAAGAACAACTGCAAGGATTTTAATCAAACTTGGTGTGTAGCGTCTGTGGGCACTAACAAGGATCGGTATTGTTAATGGGTTACGGTAGCCCAAGTATAATGAACCAAATGGACTTTGAAATTCACCAAATCCTGGAAATTATTCAGCATCGGGATGAGTTTGTTAAAACGATATCTCAAGAGCAACTGCAGGGATTTTAATGAAACTTAGTATGTAGCTTCTATGGGCACGAACAAGGATCGGTAGTGTAAATGAGTTAGATTGGCCCAAGGAAAATCGACCAAATGGACTTCGAAATTTACCAAATCTTGGAAATTATTCAGCATCGGAATGAGTTTGTTAACACGATATCTCAAGAGCAACTGCAAGGATTTTAACGAAACTTGATGTATAGCTTCTATGGGAACAAACACAGATCGGTGTTGTAAATGGGGCAGGTTTGTCCAAGGAAAATGCACCAACTGGACTTGGAAAATTTCAGTTCTTGATTGACTGTTGATGCCCGTGTTTAACTGATGGGGGGGGGGGGGGGGCTGGGGGGAAAATGTGGGCTATGCACACTGTTCTAGTTTCTTAAAGCTCTAATAAACATTTCACACAATCCAAAAAAAAGTGGGTGAGTCGTCCAAAGGCATTGGGTGAGGTGGTAATGGAATAGGTGAGTAGGTTTTAGATGACTTGGTTTTTGGGTGAATCGTCCGACATCCGTAGCAAAGCTATTTTTTTCTAGAAAGGTTTCGAACTGGCAAAAAGTTGAACATGAAAAATTCATTGCTTGTAAAGCAGGAGGTAGATGCAATCAGAAGTTTTACAAATTCTTCTCAAAGCAAGAATGTGATTTTTAAAATATTACATTTTTTTTGGCTAAGTGTTAATTCGCTGTGAGAAATAGGTGCTCGTTATTCGTTCGTGCCGGTTATTGTTTATATTTTAACAGATGTGATGGGAAGTGGGGAGGGAGTAGTTCTGAAGGGAGGCGTGTGAAGTCTATGAATACAGCTTCGGTATTCGGAATGCCTGTTATTAGGAGAGCACGACCTGGCAAACAACAACAGATAAGCTTTGCTTTACAATATTCGCTGTGCTTCCACAACCAGACTGCTCCAAAATAAGGGGAAAAAGCAATGGTGCGTCCGCATGGAATGAGGCTGTGTGATCTACTTTTTTGGGGGTTGGGGGTAGAAAGCAAGCGTGCGTCCTCATGGAATGCGGCTGTAGGGTCTCCTTGCTTTGGGGTGGGGCGGGGGTAGAGACGAATTTTGTGCTGATCTGTTCATCCCTGTTAAAGTATTGTCTGGATATTTCACTGGAGGTTTTATTTGTACGGATTACTCGTAGGGCAATGACCGAATTCATTCGCAAATGTTCAAATAACACTTTCGGCAGGTCTCGAGATTTTACGTTGGAAGTTTCGTTTCTTCTTGCTAAAACTTGATTTTGTTTGTTTGTTTGTTTGTTTCCCTGATATTTCCTTATAAAACACCCCCCTCCCCCCTAACGTTTCTTGCACAGTATCCAGCACGTTAAAAGTTTTCGCTTCTTGATTTTTGAATTAGCCAAGCCGTTGCGCAAGGCTTCGGTTTGGGTGCATTAATATGTTGTTCTTCGTTGGAATTTTATCTATAAAACGGCCTAATGAGAAGAGAAAACACACAGAAGTTCCCAGAGCTAGAGCTCTTCGGCCAACGAATGTTGTCTCAATGTTTTTTACTTGTAGGGACTCAAGGGTTTTTTTTTCACCCTCAAGTGCGCAGCGCGTTAATTAATTCGTTAATTCGCACCCTTTGTAACCGGCCAAAATATTTCGAATTATCCGATAGAACGAATAATGTGGGGAGTTGGGTGGGGAGAGAAATACCAAGTGGTAGCAGAAAATAGGTACGAGTTGTACATTTATATTAATTTTCGTTGGCGAATCAACGAGCCTGTACTGTATCTTATCTGAGAACGGGGAACTTCAGCATTCCATTTTAGATTACAGTTTAAGTCGGTTGAGGTTAAATGCTTGATCCAGTTTACTAAAGCTTTTGAATTAAATATTAGATTTTGTGTGCGTGTATTGGCTGGGTAAGAAGGGGGTGGTAGAGGATGGTTTTGCGTTTGCGCCTAGGGCTTTGGAGGCCAAGTAACGAATACCTCCAAGTATAAGGTCTTGTCACTTTTTCGCGTTATCATTGACACTGTTGGCTGGATTGCTGTGTGTGTTTTCACCCCCACCACCTCACCTCTTCCCTTGTACAAGACGGAGTTTACCTTGGAAAATGTCTAAAACCATTCTCAGTTTAATGCTTATCACTATGGAGAGAATCCCGCAGTTTTCAGGCCTTGTATTTGGAAATCCTGTCTGCTGCGTACATGACTATGTGTTATTGCTCATAACCCCCCTCCCTCCCCCCCCCCCCCCCCCGCCCTCCAAATTGCAGTGTTCTGTGGCTATGAATTAATTTGAAGAGCAAACTCATGTTTATCAATAGAGCCTGGTGTCCACATTAGCTGATTGCTCAATGTCTGAGTAAAAACATAGATATATTTGCTTCTAGACCAAGGACGGAAGTACTCAATGCGTTACGCCTCCTCCTGCCCTCCTCCTGCCCTCCCCCTCCCATGACTAGTTTTTTCCCAGCTCTTTACATAGAAATATTGAATTGTGTTATCTTTGTGACGGTGTGAGATCAAATCTTCACCCCCATTGAATATTCACCCCCAGGTGAAGATTTGATTATCAAATATTCACCCCCCGGATAAACCTCAGTGTGAACGTAATTTTATTTTTTTTTATTTTTTATATGACGTTAAAAATAAAAAACCATGCAAAAAATCCAAAGATTATTTTATAACATATTCTACTTTACATAGCATGGTAATTATAATGTATTGAGACGTGTACACAGCCCCTTCAAGCTTGAGCGGGCCGTACGGATTAACTTTCAAAATTTTGAACGGCCCAGTCTACAACTTATACTACTTAAATGTACAGACCCGGATAAAAATGTTAATTACAGTAAAATTACTGTAGTGACCAACTTCAGACTTGCATAAGAAGGGCCTACAGTAAAACCCGTTTTAACGACCACTTTCCAGACTCGGATGAAAAAAGACATGCAGTAACATCTGTTTTATTTCAGTAATTGAATATAAGGGATTTTTTAGAGGGGGGGGGGGGGAGGTTGAGGTTTAGTTGGGGAGACATTTGTTTTTGTATACAAAAGAAACTAAGTACATATCGATAGAAAATGTGTGATACAATGCTGTTTCGGACGTTCTGTTGAACCAACCAGCTTGAAAATAGCATACTCCGGAAGTTTCTTCCAACCAGTCAGTGCTACAATTACCTACTCCGGGAGCTTTAGCCAATGATATTTTCCAACGTACACTCTGGTAAATTGCAATCAGCTAAAACTTTATTAAATAGCAATTTAACAGCGTATTATTTAAAATAACAATTTATGAAATAAATAAGAAATCAGATATTTTTTGTCATGGGTGAACTAACGCATTTTACGACTACGGTAGTCTATTCCGGAATAGACTACCGTCTATTCTGGAATAGACTACCGAAGTTAAAAGTTCTCTGGAATAGAACGTTTTAAATTTTTCATACATATTACATTATAGCGTATATTACTTACAGGTTTTATAATATTTAAATTTAAAATTACACAAAAACGTTCCATTTAAAAGGATTTGAAGGTCGGTAGTCTATTCCGAAATAGACTACCGTAGTCGTAAAATGCGTTAGTTCACCCATGACAAAAAATATCTGATTTCTTATTTGCTTCATAAATTCTTATTTTAAATAATACACTGTTAATTTGCTAATGTCCGGAATATGTATGTAGTCCCGTTAGGAGCATGTCTTGCACACCCCCTCCGCGCTCATCTACACTATATATATATATATAACAACAAAGTTTGAATTATGAAAAAAAATCGTCAAAATTACATTTTTTTGAAGAAATCGAAAAATAACCTGACGTTGCACAACTACACATTATTATCCCCCGTGAAACGGAGGGATATAGTTTTGAACTTTTCGGTCTGTCCGTCTGTCACGTTCAGTCTCACGCACCTACAGGCCACATTAATATATGGATTCGTTTCAAATTTTGTACACGGCTTCTCTGGACCCTTCCGCAGTGCAGTGATTAAGATTTTTCCGGATCGGAAAAAATTGACAAAATGGCGGACTTTTGAAAATTTGCACTGGACTTTGCGTAGTCAACACGCAACAGCCTTACACAAACCATATCCCCCACGGGGGATAGACGTACTCCTCGAGACGTAGTCAAGTATACCTGTATTGTTTTATTGGTCTAAGATGAATAGTAACAAAGATACAGCCTCGACAAAGAGGATTGCAGACGGACGGACAGACGGGGGGGGGATAAAAATTGAAAAGGGATCAATTCAATGTGTTATTAAATATCAGTCAATTAGCTTTCTTGGGGGGGGGGGGTGAAGATTTGATATCTAATGTTCACCTGGGGGAGTAAAAATTTGATGAGGGGGGAATATTTGATGACCAAATTTCTGCACCCCCGGTGAAGATTTGATATCACATCTTCACCGGGGGTGAGGTTTCTAGGGGGGTGAAAATTTGATGCCACAACGGAAGATCTGTCGTTTTTTTTTTTGTTTTTTTTTTTGGATAAGTGCTCTTGTCTCGGGATGGGGAGGGGGTGTCTTTATGCTAGTTGAAAAGTGTGCCTTTCGTTTGGAGTCGGTTGTCAGATGCTTGCCCAAGGATGGCATGTTCAGGAGCAGGGGCCAATATTCAGGACCAAGTTTTAAATTACAGTTCAAACGTTTTGATTTAGAGTTTTTCTATTTGTTCTTCATCATCAGTTCTGTAAGGAAATTGAGATCTGAACACTTGCAAAGTTATGTGAAACTCTTCAGTGCGGAAAAAAAAAACAGAGCAAGGATTTGTTCGCTGTGAAAAATAAACAGTTAAAAAAGACTCATTTTTTCGAGTGTAATTTAGAACGTCTTAGTTTGAAATTAAGTAAAGATTCTCGATTTTCGGACAGAAGGGTAAATCCCGCACCTGAGGCACATCAGTGGAACCGCAGCTTCTAGTCGTTTGTCTGTTCGCCTGTAGGTAATCGACCTTTTTAACAATTTGATCTTCTTTCAAGTAATTACCCATTGTTGTCCGTCAAACATAAAGTAAAATTCCGAGCTAATTTGCTTTATTGTAGTCAAGTAAAAAAAATAGGAAAACGCTCTGGTATTTTCTCCGTATGTATGTCGTTTGTTTGAGATAATAAACCACGTTAACTGGTCTTAATTTTTTTGCCCTTGAGTGCAACAGACTTCAAAAACTTTCAGTTACAATAAAAAAAAAAAAGAAGAAAATAGGGTCATGCGAATACACACTCAGACTATACTATATGTATATATAAGACAGTTCTCGATGCTTTATTGCTAGCGATTGTGGTACTGTATGTTTGGTATCACATCCTACGATTTGTGCAGAAATGATTAGTAGTGCGCATGGAGTTATGTGCACTGGCTGCTCTAGATGAAAATGTTGCATTTCTGAATTGTTGGACGTCAGTATTTCGTATAAGGTAGACATTGAAAAATAGCCAGAATTGATATCATTTTTTCATAATCATGTGCTGTACTAATTTCCAGGCTATTTACAAAGATGTGATTAGTTTTTTATAGCAGATAAATATTTGCTGAAATAGCAAATTCAGGGGTTTCTTTTGATTAAAAAGATGCTTCTTGATTGAACTGTCCACAAGTTCTTCCCGACATTTCGCAAAGATTAGATATTAAAAACATATTAGGTTACAGGTACTGTCTGAACATTGTTTGAGATGGAAGCATCTGTTGTATAGTAGAACCTGTTGGCCATCTGATCATTATAAGTGTGCGCTCATCTAAACCAAGAGCAAAACAATTGCGCTTGGAAATGTCTTTCCTTAAACACATTTCCACAGTTTTTTCGAGTTATGAGCCATTTTTTTTTTTTTTATGGAAATCGCGGTTAAGCCAAGAATCGGAAAACTGCCGTCAGAATGCACCATATTTTGAAGTACCGTAAGAATAATTTTAGTTTGAGTTGGGGATCTGGCTCAGTGCTCTTGCTGTTGAGGCTCTTTGAGTAGGCCTTGTCCTTCTGTCTGCATGCTAAATTGATTGCGGTTTACTCCGTTATAGCGTCATCATAGAGAGCGACTTGCAGGCCTTGGCATAAACTGTATTCGGCACAATTTCGATTCAAGTACCAATAGTCCAATACTAATACGCGGTGATTGCCAGAGAAATTGCATTGGCATATGACTCGATATAGAAGTCACTGTATGGACATATATATATATTTATTACAACTGCAACTGAAGTGCGATTCATCACGAAACGGGAACATAACACGCTGCAAAGTTGTCGGGCATGCGTGAAAATGTGACTGTTTTTTTTGCAAGGGCCGAAATGGCACACATGTGGACGAACTATCCCAGACCTACCCAAAATGACAAAGGGCCGAAGTGCCTCTTCACTGTTTCAGATACTCTGGCGGAAGAGGCGGTGGTGGCGATGAGATCTTGTGTCGTGCCGCCTCTTGATGCCAAGAGAACATTAATAACATAATAATAATATTGATATTATTATTATTAATTATTATTTATTATTATTATTTTTTTTTTTTTTGGTGCAAGAAGATGTAGTGGATTGTATCCTGGTCGGGAAACTGCAATGTAGAACACATAAGTTCTTTATTCTGGACCACAAAAAGAAAACCATAGCTATATAATTAACTACAAAGAAAAAATGTGAGTGATTATACAGTATGTAATTGACCAATGGTATGCAAATATTACACAATTTCCTTCTCTGTGCTCGTCCCAGGCCTTGCGTTTTGTCAGATTGCGAGGAGAAACCATCAAAAATACACATTGTCATAAATATAGCGTAACGTTGACTGGTAGGGGGTCATCTCCCAAATTCGCAGAGGTGCAGGGAAAGGCAGAGGTGTCACCTCTTGCTTCATTGAGATGTCACTTCCGCGCGAATTAGAGTGGCCATCTCCCGTGTAATACAGAGGGGCCATCTCCCGTGTAAGTCAGAGGGGCCATCTCCCGTGTAAGACACGAGGGGCCATCTCCCGTGTAAGTCAGAGGGGCCATCTCCCGTGTAAGACAGAGGGGCCATCTCCCGTGTAATACAAAGGAACCATCTCCGTGTAAGATAGAGGGGTCCTCTCGCGTGTAAGACAGGGGGGCCATCTCCCGTGTAAGACGGAGGGGCCATCTCCCGTATAAGACAGGGAGGCCATCTCCCGTGTAAGACACGAGGGGCCATCTCCCGTATAAGACAGGGAGGCCATCTCCCGTGTAAGACAGAGGGGCCATCTCCCGTGTACGACAGAGGGGCCATCTCCCGTATAAGACAGGGGGGCCATCTCCCGTGTAAGACAGAGGGGTCATCTCCCGTATAAGACAGGGAGACCATCTCCCGTGTAAGACACGAGGGGCCATCTCCCGTGTAAGTCAGAGGGGCCATCTCCCGTGTAAGACAGGGGGGCCATCTCCCGTGCAATACAGAGGGGTCATCTCCCGTATAAGACAGGGAGACCATCTCCCGTGTAAGACACGAGGGGCCATCTCCCGTGTAAGTCAGAGGGGCCATCTCCCGTGTAAGACAGGGGGGCCACCTCCCGTGCAATACAGAGGGGCCATCTCCCGTGTAAGACAGAGGGGCCCTCTCCCGTGTAAGACAGAGGGGCCATCTCCCGTGTAATACAGAGGGGCCATCTCCCGTGTAAGACAGGGGGACCATCTCCCGTGTAAGACAGGGGGGCCATCTCCCGTGTAAGACAGGGGGGCCCTCTCTCGTGTAAGACAGAGGGGCTATCTCCCGTGTAAGACAGGGGGGCCATCTCCCATGTAAGATAGAGGGGCCCTCTCGCGTGCAAGACAGAGGGGCCATCTCCCGTGTAAGACAGAGGGGCCATCTCCCGTGTAAGACAGGGGGGCCCTCTCTCGTGTAAGACAGAGGGGCCATCTCCCGTGTAATACAGAGGGGCCATCTCCCGTGTAAGGCAGGGGGCCATCTCCCGTGTAAGACAGGGGGGCCATCTCCCATGTAAGATAGAGGGGCCCTCTCGCGTGCAAGACAGAGGGGCCATCTCCTGTGTAAGACAGGGGGGCCATCTCCCGTGTAAGACAGGGGGGCCATCTCCCATGTAAGATAGAGGGGCCCTCCCGCGTGCAAGACAGAGGGGCCATCTCCCGTGTAAGACAGGGGGGCCATCTCCCGTGTAAGACACACGGGCCATCTCCCATGTAAGATAGAGGGGTCGTCTCCCGTGTAAGACAGAGGGTTCGCCCTCATGTAAGATAGAAGAACCATCTCCCGTGTAAGATGGGGGGGGGGGCATCTTTTGTACTGGAAAAAGGGGTCATTTTCGTGCTCGACACAGTCTCTCGCCTCTACGGGGAAGGTTGTGAGGGGAGGGTAGTTAGCAACGCTTGGCAAGGGGACATCCGGTGTTCCATGCGTAACCTCTCATACGTGACCTGGGGACATCTTTGGTGCTCGGCAGAATTCTTATATCGTCTCGTCTCCACGGGGTGGGGGCGGGGGGGGGGGAGGGTGATGCCCGATTGAGTGTGATTTGGGGTCATCCGTAGGGGAAGTCAACTGGGCAACAGTCAACTAAGCGACAAAAAAAGTCAAGTGGCGACACCTCTGGGTCAACTAGGCGACAAAAATGCGGTCAACTGGGCAACAAATAAAATTAAACGGGGTGATAATTTAATGGTTATAAACTTAAGGATTACAGGGGTGCACATAAGGATTTTTTTACCTTCGCCAATTTGGCGAAGGGCGTTCAGCTCACCTTCGCCAAATCGAATTCACCTTCACCAAATCGAATTCACCTTCGCCAAATTAACTCTCTTATTAAAACTTTAACTTAATTTATTTACTGTATATAAACTATACATCTTCTTAACTATATTGTCCAGGTCATGTCTTTATAGAGCTACACCGGTAGTTACTCAGTGCCGACCGATTTGTAGCTTTCATCTGAAGCATTTTTCATCAAACTTGATTATGGAAACATTCACCTTCGCCAAAATGGCGAAGGTGAATCTGTTAACCTTCGCAAAATGGATTTCAACTTCGCCATGGCGAAATGCGAAGGGCTTATGTGCACCCCTGGGATTAGCAGTAAGAATACACTTGAAGGTCAAAATGAAAAATTTCTAATTATATCTCCTACGGGGCATTGGATCCATTTAGCTTCTTACGAGCATTACATGGAACATCATTGATGGTACTGATCACAGATTCCCGCCGTGAGCCGTGTCAGCGATAAAAACAGTTTTATCTTAAATCGTATACCAAAGGAGTTTTAATAACATGAATTGCAACAATCTCCGCCGTTTTCGCTTTAGTCCTATTCGATTGCAGTCACCCGGAGCTATTCATGCCAACACTGGGTCGAGATTACTGTTAAATTTCACTTCAATAATAAAACTAGATTATAAAACGCAACTCCATTTTATATTCAAACAAATCATCCTGACATAAATCACAAAACTGGTTCCAAAATTCAAACTATAAACAAAACGTAAACGACATACGACATAGAACCAGCAGAACGACATAGAACCAGCTGGGTGTTCACATTCAAGGCACATAACAGAAAATGTTATGAAACACCAGTGAAGGCAAATTTATTGCATCAGGCACTCCGCTTGCTCTTGTGAATTGCAATTTTCATTGAAATCGTACACTTGGAGCACCCGGCTTTGTGTTGGTCTCGCGTCCGACTACCGCTGACTCCGTAAAGGTGTGTTTCCTCGTTTTAATTTTGTAAAAAGTCAACTGGGGGTCTGGTATAAAAAACGTCTTGTGAACTCGTTGCATATACGAACTGAATGGATGGCCCCTTAGTTGTCGAGCGAAATATTACAGACTAGGAGAGAAAGGTAGAAAGGTATCGGCGTAAGACCAGTAACCTGTTGTAATCACTGTTAATTCCGATTCGGTCCCTTGCTAATAACTATTCGGGCATTACATATGCACCATATGGCTGCGGAAGACGAACATTGAATGCTTTTCTTATCAGATAAAAAGCAAAATGACTGTCTGTTTACAAAATATTGGTGCTATTGTTATTTTTATTGTTAAATTGTAAAGATACTGTTGAAAAGTGCATTTTGGATATCAATGATGTACAGTGGACAGTCGTTATACAGAGCTTATTTTGACAAGAGTTCATTTATTAGTCAACCGGAGTAAAACATCAATCCACCAAAATCGAAGAGGAACGTAGAGAGTCTGTTTTTATTTAATTCAGGATTCGAAAATTTGCGTCCCTAGGACGCAGAGACATCAAAATTTGGCGTCCGTCCTAAAATTCTTAGGTTTCAGTGCTAGAAATGTAAAGTAAAATAAAAGTGCGTCCCGAGGATGCAAAAGCTGTGCGTCATCGAAAAAAAAACTTAGGTAAAAAGGCTGCGGGATTACGTTGTCGCGAGAACTTTACATAAATAAAACCGATTTGGCCGGACAAATTGGGTGGACGGCCATTGTGGACCGAGCTTCCGTGTAACGATTGTCTGCCGTACACATTTATAAAGATTTCATATCCTTCACCGACATATTTGTTCACAGTAGGAGACATAAAAAGGCTCTGAAAAAATTGTTTTCTACAAGATGGAATCGAAAATTTGGATAAATCGCCAAACGAGCTACACAAAGACAGTGTACTTGAGTCAGGTAACTGCCGTCTGCTTCTGCGCCTACGTCATCACCTCTCTTATCTGGTAGTGGTTTCCCCTCGGTGTTTTCATGGAAGGGGGACAGCATTTCACTAAAATTTGACCAAATTAATTTACAAGATTTTGACTGTGGTTTCTCATTGTCCTTGTATCTTTGGATTTGAAAATGTGAGTGACCTCCAGAACAAACTAAAACCGTAGCTTTGCGTACTTATTCTTCTCATGTTCATTGTATTTTGTAATTTTTTTGGTCAAAACTTGAGCCTTTGTGTAAACCCTTTATTTCAAACTGACCGCTGGGTGGTGTTAAAGCTGTGAGTGGCACCCGTGGCATCCGTGGCACCCGTGGCATCCGTGGCACCCGTCGTGATTGACTCTTGTAGTGATGCATATTTCACGGCTTATTTCATTGATCCGGTCACAGGTGTTACTATGGTACTAAAATTCAGCGATCCCGAATCTTATTATTTTGTTCCTTTATGAAGAACATTAGTCATGTATTTAGTCTTGTAGTGATGCACAAATTAGTCTTGATTGAATTATTAAATACAAGTTGTTTGTGCGTAAAAGGAATAAGCGACAGCTGAGCGATTGTCCCCAGACAATTGTGTGCTTTCTTCCTGCAAAATCTGTTAAACCTACAAATATCAGTTAATTCGGTTTTCCTTCTTAGTGGAAATTGTGCAATCAACATAAGAAAGGCACAACAGCTTGTGGAGCTGGCGATTTCGCTGCAGGTTGAGTTTGGCGAGGAGTAAAAATAACTGTTCATTAAGTGTTTGTAAGACTGCCAGGCAACAGGTGTCAGTATATGTCAGGACGTGTCAGTATTGCTGCTGTATCATCTGTGGGGAAGTTCATGTAACTAGGTTATTTCGGACTATAGGCGAAAGAAGTCACATTTTCGCTTTTTTTTAGGTCATTGCGCACGAAAAAACGTTTTCTTATTACTCTGGAAACAATAGGGGATCGCTTGCTGATCCCGGCTTTGTAGCATGTTAGCTTGTAGATCCGCCGACAGCTCCACAGCACATCACAATAATAAAGTTACTGTAATAATTGTAATAATTAAAATAATAAATTTATTTATGGAATTATTATTTAAGTTAAATTATTCGTAAATTGATCAAGTATAGGACGAGTGGTTACTGATTACATGTATGTGTACCTACTGTATTCCTGTGTCGGAACACAGTGCATGTGTTGGTACTCACTTTATGTTGATTACTCGCTTTGGGAGGGTACTCGCTGTGTATGTGGGAGCTTGTTGTACGTGTGGGTACTCGCTGCATGTGGGTACTCACTGAAAATGTGGATATTCCCTGCATATATTGGTAGTATCTATATTTGTGGATACCAGCTGTACGTGTGGGTGCGGCCTACATGCGCTTGTACCCGCCGTATGTGTGGGTACTCGTTGCATGTATGTGTGCTCGCTGAAAATATAGGTACTCGCTGTATGTATGGGTAGTAGGTTCCGGACCATACCCCCCCCCGGACAATACGCCCGGATGATACCCCCAGACCATACCCTCCCTAGGACCATACCCCCCATGCCAATACCCCCCACCAACCAGAATATTTCTAATTTCCAAAGTTACAACAAAATGAAAAGAAAAAGTACAGCGACATGTTTATTTCTCTCCAACACTATGCTTAATCTTTACATCGATATATCGAGTCTGCGCCTCATTCACAGTCAAACCTGCAAGTTCATAGTCCACATCTTTCAAAACTGAATATTGTGCGCTATTTCACGAAGGTAGTCCAGTGTGTTTCGGTTTGCGAAGTCGCCAACAATGTTCCTAATTCGTACACTGGTTTACGATCTTTGGTGGCGCTGCGCCTCCGGGTGGTGTCCACCCAGGATCTGGTTAACAACCACGTTGTTCAAATCCTGCTCCTTTCAGAGCACATCCAAATTTCGCCACAAATTTGAATGGCAAGCTGTTACGGGCTGTGAGCATCTTGGGGCGCTAATTAATAATGGCAGTTACGGAGCGTATGCATTAAATTGTATTTATAAAACTCTTAACTAGATCATAAAGGATTTTATATGTACAATAGCTTTTATCAATGGATCACATGAGATGAGTTGTAAGCGTTGTTTGGGGTATGATCTGGAGGGTTTTTGTGGGGGGGGGGGTGTATTGTCTTCGACCCATGGGTAGTAGCTATACGTTTGGGTGCTACTAATAACAAATCTTTTTTTCAGCCTAACAATTTGTATACAATACTCATACTTCTGCCTCCAACAGAAGCAGTGCTTCGCGTTGTCATCAACGAAGCAAGAGGCTGTGAGTTCAAGCCCCAGTCAGGGATCAATTTATTTTTGTGTATTTTGCTTGCCTGCTTTGTCTTAAGTGTTGTTCAAGGTGTGCAACAATTCTTAAAAGGTAGTAATGGATTTGTAGAATTTTTGATATGGGTTCTGTAAAAACTGGCCAAATAAACGGATAGCTTTAAGAGAAACGCAAAAATGCTATTCGTTTCGTGTTTCTTATAAGGCCTTCTGTCAAATATAAGTTTTGTCACAACTCGTCAGTTTCTGCTTTCACCTTTGTAATATCTTCACTTTTACGGCTGGGCATAATGTCCACGGACATTCTTGTTGTGACTACTCGCTGTATGCTTGCGCATTCGCTGTATGTGTAGGTACTTACGACGTGACTTCGTGTTTGCACGTCAGTAAAATTAAAACGCCCTAAAGAAACTTATTCGCAGAAGCTAAAAAGGAAAACAAAAAATGGAAGTTGTGCTTAATATATAGACTGTCATATGTAATAAAATGTGAAACAATGAAAAGGTTTTCAAACAAGAATAGTAGTAAATAAATAAATCTGGAGATTAAAAGCAGTTTTTAATTGAAATGTAACACAAGGCATATATAATTTTTCAATTTATTATATTTTTATGATGCCAAAAATGACATTTATTGTTTCAGGTGAGTCAGGTCATTGTGTGTAATTTCAAAGACTCTCCATGAACATTAGTGGACCTACATGTATGCAGGTAACCGGGGCCTGCATTCATAAAGCACCTCTAGCGCTAGTAGCACCACTAGCTAACACAATATCACAATGGTACTGTTAAAGCTGGGGGTGTTTTATCAATGTGGGCCCGGAACCCCCTTAGCATGAAGCTTCCCGCACTGTGTCGCAGGTCTATTTTGAATTTAAAAGAATGGGTAAGGTCAAGGGTTGGCTGGTAGAAATTTGTCACTGGAAAGGGTTTGACATAAGAAATCTGGAGATTGTAAAAGCACAGAAGTGGAAAGACTGCAAGAGTGCACAAGAGTACAAAAGTGGTAAGGCTAAAGAACGCGGATGACTTGTGAACCAAAATGAAAGATGGTACGAGATTTTTTTTATTTGGGTGGGGGGGGGGGGGGGGCAAGAGTAATATTGAAGGCAGCTGGCAGTGGTCTGAATGCGCGCATTGTGATCATGAGTTTCCATGGCAGTGCCAACATCGCCTAGTCTTCAGTCAGGGCGGGGCCTGAGGCACCAGTGGATTTCGGAGTCGAGCAGAAGTGTTCCGCTCCGGTAGCTGGCACTGGTGTTGTCGCTACGCCATATCACTGAAATAGCTGCTCGGGAGAGTACAACTACAATCAGAGTTCCAATTGAAAAAAAGGAAAGGTGGAAAAGTCATATTGCTTTCGACATAGCTTGGGTATTTTGACGCTGTTCAGTTTGAAAGAGAATTGGGTGTTATTTTGAAAATAACAAATCGATAAAATTCTTTTATTTGAAAAAAAAATATAACAGGTAATTAGCATTTAGGACTTTTCTGTTGGATTTTAGAACAGCCGGGAAATCATTTGAACCTGAATGACTGGAGGTATTTATGTCCATACAGCTTCCGTGATTGATTTTCGTGGATATCTGATGCGGTTGTAATGTACGTTTTTTTGCGACACTACGAACTTTGTGTTTGGTGCTTTTGATACGATGTAGACTAAGTGATGATCAAGTGCCGCGAGGGCTCGCCGTTGAGGTGCTCGAGTATTCCTCGCAACTCGTTGATTGCTCTCTGTTTACACTAAAACTAGGTGATCATGATATGGTTTTATAACCCGTGTCAAGAGCTGAAGCCCAGTCGCCGCCCCCTTGCCCCTGCCTCAGCTTGACTTTTCGCATGTCATCTATGGAGCGCGCACGCGCGTCAGGGGTGGGGTGTAGGGAACAAATTGTCCGTTGTTGTGACACACCGTGGATATACCGAGTAGATGACATCATATTTTTGGTATACCGGAAGGGAGAGGAGACTCAAAAGATGTCTGTTTTTTGTACAGATGTTTATTTGCGAGGTCCTGTGTGTTTGACTGGACGAAGGAACATAGCGAAATGTCAGCATTCCTCTTGTAAAGATTTAACATGAAAAAAAAAGGAAAAAGAATATGCCAGTTTAAAAAACATTTCATCTCAGATTTTGATGACTGTCTCTCATTTGTAATTTTGTGTTGTCTCCGAACTTCACATGAAACGTAAAAATGCAGATGTGGACAATCCTGTTCCTTGGACCTTTTCAGACGCCATTCTGGATACATTTCCACCGGCTGCCTCCCGTAATTGTTTGCATTTCCAGCATCCCACGCCCCCCCCCCCCAAAAAAAAAAAAAAAATGTTCGCTTACCTTCAAGCCCTTGGTTTTTACCGAATGAGTAGATTGCGTGCTCATTGGCCGGACTGTTTGTTTTTTGGCCTCATTTCAAGCCCTGGGCTATCGGTTTCATCGCCAGTTTATAGCTACAAAAGAAGGGCACGGGATACTGGGAATACGCTGAAGAGACCCGTTATGATGAATAATACATCACCTCAGACTTATTCCGGGCGTGAATGGGAGGGCTTTGACGACCCATTCACAGTCTTTATTCATATGTCAATATAGGTATACATACATATCGAAATATTTTTCCAATCGGGGATATTTGATGTGTTTGATTTTTGGATACTTAAGATAATAAGACTGTCCAATGAAATTGTACGAAATTCTAAACAGCCAATGAAATTTGTGCATACAATATCTGGGAGTAATTAAATGGATTTAAAATATGTTTTTTGTATGTGTAGTTTAAAAACAATGAAACATAAGCCAAAAAAATATAATAACTGATTTGGCAAAGAGAACAATCTGAAAATTTAAATTGGTGTTTTGTTGGTTCACTTTGATAACGCTGTGGGCGATATTTCCAGATTGTCGTCCAGTTTTGTCAGGATGATCAAGACCGGATTATATTCACAATATTTAATCCAAAGAAAGGTCCTTGTTGTAACAGAAGAGGCCTAAAGATAAAATGTGGTTTAAGGAATAAACTGGCGCAAAGAAACCTAGAAGAAGTTCATATTTACAGTAGTGTAGTGTCCAAATAGGTACTGTAAAAATTGGTAGTAGATACAACGGAATGACTTAACCGATGTGACTGTTGGTGGTATGCTTGGAAGACCAGTTCGTCTTTGCTACCAGCTTTGCGAATGGGATATATGAAATCATGTCCAACCAAAATGTTGAATAAGATTCTCTGACTGTGCCACGTTTCCTTGGCAATGCCTAAAACGTGGGACGCATTCTTTGGCTTAAGTTCCGATCCAGAGACGCCGGATGATATCCAGACTGGTTCCGGTACGTCCCAGTTTCCGGAAGCATATCCCGATGCTTCGAGAACGATGGAATCTCCTAAAAATCGTGAAGAAGAGATGCGACTCCGTGTTGCTCTCAGCCCAACTCGAGGACTTGTCGCCGGGCCGCCTGTTCGCACTTCAACGCCCAAGAACGATTATCACCGTCCTGCGGTGCTTGAATATTTAAGCACAAATGACATGTATGCACAGCGTAGCGATGATGATGGTAGGCCGGCAGTCAAATCACCGGGGTCAGCAAGAGTGATAGTGCACCGAGTGGGAGCGGGCGATAATCGAAGAGCAGCTGGTGCGCGTAGCCTGTGCAGAGTTGACGACAGCCAGATCGCAAGTAGTCGCAGGAAGAATGCAGATGACACTAATCTGCTAAAAGAAATCGGTGGTGCTGTAAGGAGTAACCGATCTAAGGCCGATAGCCGTGGGATCAGTGAAGGAAGGGGCAAACTGCTTACTGGGAGTCAAAAAAGATATAAGGAAAATTACAGTGCTGATAATAATACATGTGGTGTGGATAGTCGTCTGTTAAGTGCCAATGTCCCACGGCGTGCTCAAAAAGCGGAATGGACCTCTCGTTCCGTGCCTAGCTCTCCGCAGATGTCGCGAATCGCAGCTTCTGAGAAATCCAATGATTGCAATTCATTACCCACTTCACCGAGGGCGGCCATGCGTGGTATGAAAATGGAAAATACTGATGCGACTACGATTCGCGACTCGCCGGAACAATACGAAAGCACAAAGGTTCCGGCCGCGGGTTTCATGAGCAGCGTGCAGTCGATAGCACCATATCAAAAGGCACATGTAACGGTGCATAGAAATGCCGAGTGTATCGATCTGAATTGCAATCCAAACCAGTCACCTACCAGTTTGAGCTATAATACACAGAACAATAGTCGTTCGCTTCCT
Organism: Protula sp. h YS-2021; assembly: GCA_949752745.1. NCBI lineage: Eukaryota > Metazoa > Annelida > Polychaeta > Sabellida > Serpulidae > Protula > Protula sp. h YS-2021. The sequence goes on along the minus strand of OX457030.1, from coordinate 48,810,105 downwards.
TGTTCGCCTAAACGAACTCGCAGTGTGGTCACAAGAAGAAAGCGCGATTCGCTGCAGATATCCGCAGGGGCGAGCGGATATTCGGGCGTTTACCGTCCCGACTCCACACAATCTTTGTATAGTTTTGATCATTGCCTTGATCTTTCCGACATGGCCACAGTGAACAGAAAGCGACATATTTCAAGCCAGTTGCGGAGGGATACACGGCCAGAGGGGACGTGCGAACCGCAGCGAGGTAAGGCCGACGCGAGCCCGATGCGGAATTCATGGCACTCGGAAATTCTCACTAAATCGTTGTCCGGGACACAACACAATTTTCTGTCGGACAGTTGCGGAAGTAAACAACCCCAAATCAAATCCATCTTAAAGTCCACTTGTGCCAGTGGTGGCCTAAAAAAAGAGGCGAGATATTGGAAATATGAATTCGAAGATCCATGTCATAATCTAAACCAAGGCGCCGGTGGTGCGTTTGCACTGGAGGAAGCCCCTTCGATCGATGTTCAGACACGCATGCCCTCGTACGACACCTCAACAAGTTCGGCGTTAGAATCGGATGAGAGTAATTCGACACTAGAATCGCAAGCGATGCGGATAAAGAACGCATTTGCTGATAGAATGAGTCAAAGCACAGGGACGTTAGAAATGCCGCCTGCCCACAGAAGGACAAAAGGAGGGAGAAGGGTAGCGAGCAACCGTGACATTTTCCGTGACATTTTAGCCAAAGTTCCGATAATACAGAGTAACGATGAAGTGCATCAGAGCTCCTCTAGCAGCACCGTTGACGAATTGAGTCGTATATTCAACGTTCATTCTGACACCTCCCTCACCCAGGCGTGGCAAGAGCTTGACAGCAGCATTGGTATGTCCGAGACCCCGCGGTCCAGCAGCAGTGAGCCGGTGCAGTTTTACCTCTCTGACAGCACGCCCGACTCCAGCACGTCGCCTCCATCCATAGAGAGCTCCAAGCAGGTTCAAAGCAGCTCTAGGGGCCAGTTGAATATTATCCCCAATGCCGAATGGCTGAAGATTACACGTGGTCGCTCTGGGAAGTGTGCAGTTCCGATTTGTGAGAAGTACGGTGAGCTAGACTGTGTGTGTCATCGTGAGGACGATAGAGAAACTGCTCCGACGCCGCATCGAATCTATCCGAGCGAATCTGACTTGAAAGCCAGCGACATCAGTCCAGAAAATTTCATCAATACGACGGATGATCAGAAGCACACATTCTTCTGTGGCGCCTGCAGTTCCCTGGCCGCGCCATGGCACGTATGCCCGCAAGATGTCGCTGCTTATTCTCCGCTCGGTTCTGTGCGGCTGTCGATGCCGTCTGCTGCAACTCAACTTCCGGTTACATGCTGGTGCGGTGCGCAGAAGTCAAGGTATATGTGTGTGAATGATGTGTGCAAAGAGAATAGTTCTGAAGTGAGCAGAGCATCTCGCAAAGGTCGCGTGCCCCGAGAGTGTCTGATATACAGTACGCCATACGACCACCAACCGGAAGAGGTCATGTGTCGCGATTCGAGTTTCGATGCTGGAACGTCACGACAATGGCATTCGCATAGACAGATGACTCGGGATAGGAACAAGGTGACTCAGAGACTTGATCCATTCTACAGGAGTGATCCGCCCACACATACCAAGACTCCGGCGAATGATAGCTTCCTGATTGAAGGGTATATAGTGCCCAAGGAGGCGTACCATTTGGAAGGGAAGAGAGGAACTAGAGGGTGTTACAGCGATGGGCCCAATTTATTTCACGGCCGTAGCCTTCCAAACCTGTCTCACCAACTCCAGGATGTTCGACACGAAGACGATTTTGCGTCATTGAGGATGAAAACAACACCTTTGAAAAATAAGCGGGCCAAATCCGAAACCCGCCTGGCGGTGGGTGGTGCATCTCGGATGAAACCCGACCCTCCATGTCACCACTCGAATCTGAAAATGATGCCAGTGAGCCTGAGCCTTGAGAGAGACTCTGCCCTTATCCCGAGACACGTCAGCGCTGATTATGGGCCAGTCGCGCATGCTCGGTCCGCAAAAGCGAAGCGTGCCAAGAGGGTCACTGGCCATCTCGTAGCGAGGCTCTTCAAAGAAGCCACGCAGTTTGGTTTACCGAAAAAAGTGCTTCTGGAAAATTCTTCGGTGACACCGAACTTTGCATGTCGCCAAAGTTATCACAAAAATCGCCCCAGTCCTGCTTTGCAAGCAGTTGTTCGCTGTCCGCCTTGTTTATCCAAATCGACATCACCAACAAATGTGCAAATAGCACCACAGTCGACGATTGTTTCAGGGAGCTTTTCTTACTCCGATCCATTCGACGACTCTGGGTTTGGCACGGACTCCCAGATCTCAAACAAAGGAAGAGAAGCATGCGGAAACGTACGAGAACATACGGAAATACACGGATATTTTAAACCCGAATCACAGTGTAGAAATTCTTTGTCAAGTGGTAAAACACATTTCCACCTACCCGTTGAGAAAAACAATTTTTTAAATACAAGGTCATGTCCCAATAGACTTCGCAGGGAGAACATATCGCCTGATTTTGATTTTCTTGATAAACTGAAGGCATTGAAAACGCACAATAAATTCAATGGCGAGTATTCGTTTGCATTAAATGCTCACGATGCACTTCAGCAATCACACCCGCATTTAATTCAGAGCAGGTCACCAGTGCGCAGATTGCCTGCGGCCAGGAGTGTGCGCAATCTCCGTGCGGAGCCTCAAAGCGCTCCGGCATCTCGCAGAAACTCCCTGGGTGTCTTTCCCCCACATTGCCTCCCCCCGTTAGAACAGGACACCAAAATGAATTGTCTATCGCGACTCGGTCTTCGGTGTCAGACAGAAGTTAAAGACAAAGATTGTGTCGTGGGTCGTTCCTCTCAAAGGGGAAATACTTCAGTTCGTGATACCGTCTCGAGGCCTCCATCGGTGATGACATGCGCACGGCAGGGTGTGTCGGTGGGGAGAAGTCTCGGCTGTGTTTACAGGCGCGACTCTGTGGAGCGAGAGCGAAACACGAATCAGAATAACAGTCATGAAAATATAAGCGACGCACACCATCGAGACCGACTCGCCAACGGCCTCAGGAAACCCGGTAAATCTGGAAGCCTGTTGAGTCCAGATGTGTCAAGGGCCCGTCGAAAGAGTATGGGGGACGTACCGCAAATCACTGTGGTACCGAAAAAGGCCTGCCAACTGTTAGGGTTAGACAAGAGCAACGAAACACCGGTCAAACGCCGATATAGACCCAGTGATGCTTTCCCGCACCTCGCCGAACTGCAGAAAGCGAAGAGTGTTGACATGGCTACGAGTAATTACGAAGAACAGTATGGTTTCCATCTGTCGGGCTGTGACGTAAAAAATCTTAAATTATCGCCCAGCGTCCACGGTATGATGACACAATTTCCATTCCCGGCTGAGCGCGTGCGGTATGACCTAGAATGGTATCTCGGCCAGGTTGAGCGCGAGAAGCTGAAGAAATCAAGAATGCGCCGAATTGTTAACAAGACTAAGAAAACTCTAAAACGAGGGCAAGAGAAATTTCGCTTTCTCTCTGGTGAAGCACTTTCCTTGGATAGCTTCTGGTTTTGGGCGAAGGTAAGTGAACCCTGGCATGTTTTATCCGAGAGCAGTAATAGAAGTGATTGAAATTGAACAGCAGGAAAATGATCTATTTACTCTAAAATAAAAAATGGTTGTATGGGCGAACTGCAAGAGTGATCAGATAATAAAAGCGCAAATTCCTCAAGGATTCGAAATTTTTGATGTTGACGGCTACTTAAGCTGGTCTCTATAAATGTTCACTAGATTATCTTCTATTTATGTCAAGAAATTTTCCAAAATAGATTCTGAAAGATACATTTGACTGTGATACAAAAAAGAAAATGAAAGAATAGGGAAGAGGCAGTCTAACAGACAGCTAAATGTAGAAGTTAACAATGTTATTTTTTTATTTTTTTATTTTTTTGATAAAAAGATATGATTGAACCTAGAGTCTTTAAATTCCTGAAAACAAGAAAGAGGATTTTATACGTCTTAACTCTGCCCGACCACAGATAAGATGCCCCTTGGCTTGCCCAGTGTTGATGCTGTAAAGAGTCCAAAATAAAAGAAATCTAGTGCATTGTGAGTGGAGTTATCATGGGGATGAATACGGTAATTAAGCGGTCCCAGGCGGGGAGTCCACCCCAGTGAATGTTAAAGAAGTATTGTGTCCGAAACGTAATGACACAGATTTTTATAAACAGGGCTGTTTGCGTTGCAAACGATTCTTCAGTGACTTAAGCAGGGTTCAGCATTAATGCTAAATTCACTTGCCGTTAGAGAACATGTCCGGTTTTGCATATGCGTCCAGGGCCACTGCGCCCAGCTGCTGCTTGGGATGAAGTCTTGCTTAGAAAGAGGTTAATTCCATCATAAAATACCGCTGATAGATGAGGTCCAGTACGGGTCTTTGTGAAGGATATTTCAAATAAATCAGTGTTCTTTTTAAAAATGTGAAAATATTTCGGAACCTCCGTTTTAAATGACAAAGTACATGTGATAACGGCAGACAGGGTTGTAGACTGATAACGGCGAATCGCGACAAAGTGATAACGACAAACCGAGTTTAAGTGGTAACGACAAACCGGGGTCAAATAATAACGACAAATGGAGCTCAAGTGATAGGGACAAATTGGGTTCAAGTAATTATGTTCACTTTTTAGTGTAACGACAAACGTCACACAAGAACATAGTTCCCTGGTCACGGTGGTTGTGTTCTGTCTTGTGAAATACACATTAAGCGACAAGTGGTGCATCTAAAATTCATATCCAACGTCCATATTGTACCAATATGTGTGTGTTATGTTTGATCATTGAAATGCTAACGACTGACTGAAATGCCGAGACGATCAGTGAGGTCGGGTGAGGTCGGCTTTGTGCGTGAGTGGTCATTCGTTAACCTCGAGCCCTGATGGAAATATTTAAGGGTGGTTTACATCGGCATTATGTAAGAGTAATAGTAGCATTCATGTTAAAGCATATAAGCTAAAAATACCAGTCTTAATTGTTCTTGCTGGCTTTATTATTCCTGTGGACAGTCTTCTGACATCTGTAACAGCACTTTGTAGAATCTTGAAGTCAGGGGTGAATTATGTGTACTCATTGGCAACGGTATGTTGGAAAAGAAGATTGCCAAAGTAGAAAACGAGAAACAACGTGAACATTCTGTTTGAATATAGTAAAAGAAATCGAAGACATTTTAAAAATTCAGATTTTAATTTAATGTACTCTGTGACAAAGGAAAAAAAAAAAAGAAATGAAAAATACGGATGTTTTTGATCAACAAAAGTGAAAAGAATCAGAAAAGGAGACTTCATAGTTTTTTTTTTCAAGCTTTATGTTTGCGCAAGTCTGATACTGTGTCTGGGGAAAAGAGTTCACAAAACCTCACAGTGCACTTAACAGCTTTCGGAAAATACATTCCTAATAATTATCTGGAATGCGGATTTATAATTAACGTTTTAGTGAAAAAAAACTGTTTTAATTTAAATGTCTTAAAAATTAGACTGATTTATTGTGTGTTGTTTTTGTAAGTTATATTTTGCGGGCACCGCAGAGTTGAAGCATTATGGGTAAATCAAAGAAGGGGGTTTATAATTGTACTTATGTACAAGACCAGGAAACATGCAGCGAAAAAGTCAGTATTTCCACCGTGTCGCTGAGGGTGTGCAATGCTGAGAGTGAGCGAAAGACTTTGTCGGGTTACAGTCACGGAAATTGCCGAAGATCCTCCGATGTCGCCAGTGTAGTCGTTACAAAGTTTTCAGAATGTGGCATGGGAATTCCAGCTGCCATGTGGGAGACGCCAGGTGACACACCGGTAGAGAGAAGTGCTGGCAGTCAGACCACAGCCGTCGGTGGACGGGGTCATGTAACGGAAGCTAAACGGCTTGACAAAAAAGATGAGATTGTTTTAAAGGTGAAGGCAGTTGGCGGATTAACCTGGAAAGAAGCAAGTATGTGCGATTTTCGTGAAGGCAGAAGTGAAGAAAAGTGTTTGAAAGAAGGAAAGGGTGCTAAGTCGGAAAATGGGTGTTCCGAAATGTACCGAAGTGTATTCGGTTGTAGTTCAGATTCACGTATGGCTTGTCCTTTTGAACCTGGTGGTCAGCACAGTGAACGCGGAAATTACCAGCACGGAAGTTCTCGGCCTACATATGGAGAAAGCGATGACGCCTCTAACAGGGATACTAACTCGTCCGACAACTGTAACAAACTGAATCGCAGAACTCATTCCAGTGGGCATTTCGCACGAGAGCCTCATGTGTCGTTTAACGACTGCTTTGATGCCGAGTACCCTCCGTTGTTTGGAGGTCAGTTCGGAGAACTGAAAGGAGATCATGGATCAAATCTGAAGACAGGTCTTGTTCACTCCGATTCGAACGAGAGAACTACGAGTAGGTCGTCTGGTTTTGACTCAGATCTTTCTCATGCGTCGTCAAATTTGCGGCATGACAGTGAGGGTGTTACGTCATCCTCGTTGTTAATGATAGAACGGTGTCCAAACAAGGGTTGTTCTTCAACCGGAGATGTGACGCCAAGCGTAGACGCCGGCAGAGCATCTGCTGATATAACGTCACAAGTGGAGCCCATGTCGGACAATACACGTGGGGCGTCACCGCTCGACTTATTTGACCCGGCCTGGTACAGTGATGATGACGCGTCGTTAAAGTTGACGTCAGAGTACGATCATGACGTCATTCGGAGGACTTTGACGTCAGAAGTGACGGTTGAGTCAGGAACTGCGTTTCCAGGAATCCATGACTCTTTCGCTTATTTTAAGGGTGCCATGGCGGAGCGTGGCCATGGTGACGCAGCTCGCTTCAGTGACGTCACACACGCAAGCCTCTCCAGCGAGCCAGCAGACTCGGATTTCGAATCGGCCTCCGGACAGTTGTCCTGCCTTGGTTCGCTGGATCATTCAACATCTACAAATAGAGAGAAGCGCTGGAAATCAGCTTCGTCACCGCCGACTAAAGCTTCTTTGTATAAGAAGAGGGAATCCTTAAACGACGATACAGAGGAGCCATCAAACAGAACACCGGCTAGGGCAAGCGCTGTGGCCCAGGCGGTCTACAAGAAACGGTCACAGAAGGAAAAACTTGAAAAAGAACGGGGTGGTTTAGAGAAAGAGAAGAAAGAAACAGAAAGAAATACTGTAGAAAGGGAAAAGGTTAGCAAAGAAATAGCCAGTATAGGAAACAGTTCGAAAATATTCCAAGGTAGGAGAGATAAAGACAAGGACAAGATTGAAATAGATGGGAACCGTGTTGAAGGAGAGGAAAAAATTGAAAAAGAGGAGGACAAGATCGAAAGCGAGAACGTGAATGAAGAGACATCTCGGCGAGCTTATCCGCGGCGGTTCCTTCACACGGACAGTGTGGCTGTGATCAGCAAACATACCAACTTTCACAAGTATCGCCGCAGATCGGACACTGTTCATCCGTGGGATTTAGACGCTGTCCTCAAGACTATGCAGTTCCCAGTAAGTAACTTCAGTTGTAGCTCCGGATGTACAAAAATGGCCCGTTAGAAATCCATCCTGGAAAACCGAATCACAGTTTTGAAGGGGATTTTTCGATGAGTTGGGGATGACCAAAGAGATATTGCTCTTAATTTTATTTTAAATAAAGAAAGTGATAAAAGAAGCTGAAATTAAAGTAAGCAGTGCCGGCGTTACTGCATTTTCGTTCAAAATTTCGGATGTGGGCGGCATAGTTTAGTAAAGGTACTTGGCTATACATAAGCGTGTTTCAGACAGTAAATAAGGCGTTTTGGTTGTGAGATAAGGAAAAAAAGGTACCCACTTCTAAGTCTTTTTGGCTTTATTTTGCCACCGATTGATTGCCACTCTGCATTTCTTACGGATGTTGCTCCGTTCCGCGTGCCGCCGTGTGCGCTCGTGTGCATGACACATACACCAGCGGTTTTGTACGAGTACTTTGTGTTGACTTGGTAGTAAAGTTGTAATCGTGGCCTATGAACTGAGAATGTAGTCGTTAGTCCGTGGCCTCTTAATGGCATTGACGGCCACTTCCATTTGATGTGGCTGGACACTGGCCTCTAAGTGGCATTAGTGGCCCCTTCCGTTTGATGGTGTTGGACGTTGGCCTTCGTAAAGGCACTGGTGGCCCTTTTCATTTGGGTCGACGCGGGCCTCTCAGTGGCATTGGTGGCCCTTTTCATTCGATGGGGCAGGACGCTGGCCTCTTAGTGGCATTGGGGGTCAGTTTCGTTTGGTGTCACTGGACAAAACCTAAATGGCAATTTGAAAACTCCTTACACGCACTTAATAATGACAGTGAACAACATTTACGGGGTCCCGAAAGTTGGCTTTTTTTTTATTTATTTTTATTTTATTTTATCCTTTTTCCAGTTCCATTAAAAAGTAGTATGTATTAGCAACATATATAAATAAACTGCAATAAAATTGGTTCTGTTAAAAGAATGTTCAATGGGCCGAAAATTTGGCGATCTACAACCCCTGACTTGGAGGTTTGGATCCAGCCTACCAACATTGTTAAGCGTTGACTTTCAACCCTGCTGTCGTCGACAATTGTTTTGTTTGACACCTCTTAATACCTTTCCAAATCGTCTTATATCGTGCCTTTGTTTAATGTGTTGAAACTTAGAATTCAGGCTACACGAGGTTGAAAAATATAAACCGATAACATTGCTGACACCTTGCTCTGGTATATTCTCGGCAGTGGCACTGTCTTTTTCGGTCGGCCATTTTGTAGAATGAATTGAGAAGGTAAGGAGATTATTTAAATGGCATTGTTTCTGTAACTGGATGTTTTTTTCGGATAAAACAACGAATAAGCGGAAGAAAACTGCAGTATGTGATGAAAAGAGATGCGTGAAATAAACGTCATACCGAAAACCTCCTTGAAATGAAAACCTTCCGGACAGAGTCATGAGGGGTGAGTTTCGTAAAGACATTAAAAATTAAAAGATAATATTATTCATTTATCAGAGTTTCGTCACTAATCTGGGATTTTTCTCAGACGGAGGTTTTGTTGCACCGTATTTAATGCATAGATCCAACGATTTACGTTTGGGCTGAGGAGCCATCCATCAAGTATATATGCACGGAAGTTGGGGGGGGGGGGGGGTAGGGGGAGGAAGGCGTCCTGTAATGGTATAGGACATGGGTGACGTCAGAAATTTTGCGTAGAGAAAGTCCTCGGAGCGCGCTGCGTTAGTAGTTTAAAATGTTTGCGTGGAAACTTTTTGGATGCCCCCCCCCCCCCCCCGATCGGGTAGCGTGCATGGAAGGAACGATGTTAGATAAGCGTCGGTGGGAGGATAGCCTGTAATCCATATACGGTCTGTGCAGCAGGCAGAAAGTGATAGACGGAGTGCTCTTCCTTCACGTTACGTCACCCTAGTGGTCATCTCCTGAAGAAGACTACATATATGTATAAGATCATGAAAACTGCATAGTTTCTTTTAAAAAAAATACATTGCGCATCTCGCAAGTTGTAATATTCTGGGTCGTAATGTTTTTGTATTATTAGTGTCACCACCACGGCTTGCCTTTGGGTTGGTGATACAATATGAACTCGTCTGTACCCGCATCGTGTTCATATTCTTGCTTAAAAGTCGCGTTCCTGACGTCTACGGGGGAAGGGAAATGGAAATGTCACAGCGATATCGAAATGAGACAGATCTAAAACCTTAATAACTTCGTCAAAACCTAAAATATTTCCAAACTTTCTCTGTTTAAAATATGATAATTGCCCTTTATAATCAACTATAAAAGTTTCGTAGTAAAGAAGGTCATATATGTGTAAAATAACCGTTTAAAAAGGCATTTCATCTCACTGGGCACCACATATCGCCCCCCATACACAACGTCACTAATGAGACTAGGCGTTGATATGAAAAAACAAATCAGTACGTTTTAGTTGTTTGGTTGTGTGCGTATATACAATGTCTACGTAACGTGATTGGTTTGTACCTAGTGTATACAACCGTCCATGCAACGTTGTTTGGCTGTGTGTGAAGCGTATATTCAACGTCTACGGAACGCTGTTGGTTGAGTGTCCAGCGTACATACAACGTCTACACAACGTAGAGGGAAACAGTTTGTTTCTATACTTTGTGGGTGTGTGTTGTGGACACTTCACACTCTGTGGGATTAGTCCACAAGTTGGGATTATATTTGGCGTATATTGGACAAAAGTTGACATCAAAGTACAATATGGGAGGGGATGGTGTTGGGAAACGTTTGTTTTTGTTTACAATAACACAACGGCAATGTCTGGCTAATAAAAGTAATTGACATATTCGGGTATACTGATGTTAGTGTGCACTGAACACTCTAGTTTGTGTCAAGCGTATATAGAATGGCTGTGCGATGCTCTTTAATTGTGTGTCAGTGGGATATACAACGTCTACGTAATGGTGTTTGGTTGTATGTCTAACGTATAAACAACGTCTATTCTACGTTGTTTGGCTGTGTCTGTGAAGTGTTTATACAACGCCCATGGCGCGTTAAGTGGTTGTGTGTCAAGCTCAAAAAATGTTGCGATGTCGTCACAACGAAAGTAAACGCGAAATATAGGTGCGATCATGCGCAGAGTTAGGGGAGGCAGTTTGCACCATATGTCTTGTGTGTTACCATTCCGGAAAAATGTTCTTTTGGGACAGACCCGGGCTACGAATTTTTAGTTTTAAAGGGGTTATTTTAATTCCGTGCTCCGTGTATCCCAAAGAAAGGGCTGTTTACAAATTGCAGCCCGCGTCCAACAAAAACGGGGTCGACATATTGTACACATACTGTCCTGTAATTTCATCCACGAATGTAAAAACGAAAACGATAAGAATTTATGTGGGATAAAATAAAGAGGGTTAAAAAGAGGTGGCTATTTTGAAAACTTCGCAGGCAGCGTTATTTTGTCATTTTTTAAAAGCTAGGCACATCTCGTAACCAATATATAGAAAATGAATGCTTACACCTCCAAGCGTACATATCGAAGAAGAGATTGTGTAGACTGTGATTGTAGAAAACAGCCCCCCCCCCCCCCCTATCCCTAAATCACTAACCACTCGCGTATCACTAAAGGGGAGGCACCCATGATCGAGTGAGACCAAAAATGGAGCACAAGAATTTGTTTAGAAACGGCCCTCATTGTTTCAGAGATATCCGGAAAATCAGGACATATATGACCGAATGATTTGCCCTTGACGCAATACGCCGGGCAAGAAACCGCCTAATACCCGCTCAATCACCAAATCGCTAGACGTTACCATTGACTACGATGATCTCACAAAATATGGTCATGTTAATCTCACTTGCTGTTATCGAAATGCCGGTTAACCTGTCATGAATGAAAAGACTGGAATTCCTTAGCGTCAGTAATGGCGAATCCCGTGAAATTTCCCCGACGATCCAGGTACATTATTGACCCGAAGAAGTGGAACTAGTTCCCGGGCATATAAGCGCCAATTGGAGTATTTGGAAGGAGGAGAGCAAACAGTATTGCAGGGCATGTAATTATTTATGCTACTAAATAAACAAAATGATAGCTTCGCAAAGTGCAATCAATAGAAGCCATGTAGTTGCCATTAGCGGAAGCGACGGAGGCCGCTGGTGAGCTGGCTCTTTGTATGTCACGGGGATGTGCGTGATGTGTGGACTGCTGCACAGACTGTGGCTGTGACGGGTGGAAACCTTACATGTCTTATTTATGCCGGGTGACAGGACGAAATGCCCTCTCCCCGCCTTTCTTTCCTGTGCGAAATACCCTGTGTCTGAAATCGGCTCATGTGTACATGTTGAATCTTGATATATAGCCCGATGACATTTGATCCGGTGACATTCGGTGTGGTGTCTTATGTCGTAGTACCGTCGCTCCCCCCCCCCCCCACCCCGGCCTCATCCCCGCACCATCCTCTTCGCTTTACAAAGCAAACTCGACACAGACTATATATAAATTACAATATTAACTGATATATTGTAATGACAAGATTCAAGGAAAGTTGGTGAGAGTATACGATTTATTTAATAACGGATATAAGTATACAAGATATCGTTTGTCATATAGTGTATTTCATGAACGATCCAGCAAAAATTCCCCGCATTTTGTCAACTACGCAAAATAGACCTGGAAAATCCTTCCCTCAATAGAACTCATTCATTTTAGCGAATATTTACGAAACAAAGATCATGTCAGATTTTGTTTTTGGCGATTTGGCCAAGATATTGGTCAAATTTGGAACAACACCCATAAAAAACTACTGTTATAAATCCGGACCGATTGCATTGAAAAAATTTGACGGGAATGTTCCCCTCTGGCTCCTGCGTCATGAATTTATTCGATTTGACCAAAATGGTCAAACTACTGGCGAAAGAAATTGCAGAAAAATGAAACGTGCTCTTGCTTGATACTTTTTCGCAATTCGCAGGGTGCGAATTCCGTTTTGGTCAAGTCGCCAGCGCGTTGGAGTCATCACGAGGTCGTGGACTCAAACCCTGCTCTAGCCTTTCATTTTCTCCATGGGTTTTTACAGGCCATATTTATAGTTCTCCTTCTGAAGAAGAGTTGTTTCTTGAGAATCACGAGCTCGTGAGTTCACACTCCGCTCAAGGCATACTTTGGAACCGGCCGACTTCGTGGGGCTGGTCGTATCATATCAATAGAGGAGTTATCAGTCGTCTGTATTTACATGTGTATGTATGTACATATGCAATTTTTTATTTTAAATGTTTCTTCTCCAGTTTTGATCGGATTCTTTTCAAATTTTGTACGAATGTTCTCTTTTACTTTTTTGGCGATCCGCCGAAAGGTGGCCAAATGGGCATTTTAATTTTTTGTTAGCCCCAGCTTCTTACAGAAGCAGGGGCTATAGCAGTCGTTGAAAGTATGTGCGTACGTATGCTTTAAAGTTAACAAAAAATCGTATCTCCTCCTTGGGTTTTAGCCTGAATGTCTTGAGTTTTTGGATGATGGTATCTCCTCTTAAGGTCTTGGTGGAAGGTAGGATGAACTTTTTTTAACGATTGGCCGAAAATTTGCGACAATCTTGGCGAAAAACCGTTTTTTTTCTCGTAAAATCGAATTTTTTACAGGAAAATAGTATTATTGTCTTAAATTTTAAGTGAGAGTAGCAAGCATTACTACCTACCTGGCTATTATTATTATTGTTAGTCCCCGCGTCCGTCTGTCCGTCACATTTGGCATAGGGTGTCGTTTCCGCGACAGGTCTCAGAACTACTGGAGGGATTTCATTCAAACCTTGCACATGTATAGAATAAGTGTTGTAGTTGTGCACCTGGGTATAGGTTTCGCCGTCGGCCGAAAAAATGGCCTAGAGACTTCGTCAAAAATCCGAAAATGTCAGACCTTTAAATGGTTGGATAGGGTGTCGTTTCCGCGACAGATCTCAAAAATTACTGGAGGGATTTCATTTAAACCTTGCACATGCGTAGAATAAGGGTTGTAGTTGTGCACCTGGTATAGGTTTCACCGTCAGCCGAAAAATATGGCCCACAGACTTCGTCAAAAACTGTCAGACCTTGAAATGGTTGGATAGGGTGTCGTTTCCGCGACAGATCTCAAGAATTACTGGAGGGATTTCATTTAAACCTTGCACATGCATAGAATAAGGGTTGTAGTTGTGCAACTACTTATATAACGGTGTGTCGTAGGAACTTGAAACCTGAAACAATTAATTTCCTATGATTGCAAGCGGCCAGGAGACTTCGTCAGACTTCGAAATGTCTTGAAATCTTGTGATTGCACGCCCGCGGAGGACTTAGTCAGTTTTACTGACATTTTTTTTTTTTTTTTTTTTTTTTTGCGATGGGCTAAAAAAGAAATTGCCAGAAATTTCAGAAAAATAGCTGTAAAAACTATCTCCAGGCAAACAGTCTGAAGTTTTTTGACGACCCGCCAAATAGGGGCCATTTTATAACTTTTTGGTAGCCAGTTTTCCAAAGGTTGTTTTCCCGCAAAATTGGCAAAATGGTGGCATTTTTAAACTTTTGGTAACCAATTTTCTAAAGGTGTTTTTCTTCCACAATTTGGGTAGGATTGCCTGCAAAATTTTATAATGTTCACCAGGCGGTTCTCTTAAAGTTATTTATTTATTTTTTTTGACGATCCTTCAGAAAATGGCTAAAGATAGGGCATTTGAAAAAATAGTAGCCAATTTTAAAAATGCTTCTTTTCCAACAATTTTGTCCGGATTCCTTCAAAATTTGTACGAATCTTCAATAACCGGTTTTTAACATATGACTAACTTTTTGGCGATTAGGTAAGCCTATTGCCACTTGATTAAAAAGATCTCGGCTGGTAACAGTGTCCTTGGACATTCTTGTTTTTTTTTTCATTCTCTCCCTCCCTCCCTTTCTGTATCCCAAGTAGTGGATTTGTAGTATTTTTATTATCAGTTGGTCAAAATCTGGCCAAATAATTGGATAGCTTTAAGATAAACGCAAACAGTGCTGTTCGTTACACAGATCCAGTTCAATTACTTTTGATACTTTTGATAGCCATGTTGGCCATGAAGCCTTCAACCAAATCTAAATTTTGTCAAAATTGGTCGGTTTCTTTTTTCACCTTCGTAATGTCTTCGCGTTTACAACTGTGCACGATGTCTACGGACAGTCTTGTTTTGTTTTGTTGTATGAATTCTTATTTCCCTGAGATATCTGCCGCATTTTGGCATCGAAAAACGTAAAACTGCTATTCGGGGCGAATTGTTGATCTGTTACCAAGTAACCACATTGACCAGCGAATCTGTGGACAAACGCTTTAAATATTAACCCGATGCTGTAATCTGCACCATCTCCAAGATGTACCGAAAGTATTCAGGAGTGACAGGTTGGCTAAACAGTGACATGCTTTTATATGTTTCGTAAATGTTCGCTAAAATCAATGGAGTTCTGTTGGAGGGTGGGGGGGAGGGGGGGGAGGTCGATTATCCGAGTGTGGTAAAAATCTGGGGAATGGGTGGCGGGGGTCTTTCTTTTGCAGTTCCCAAGATGTGTTGGATTTTTTTCCGGCGGCGTTTCTTCAGAGCGGGTTTTTTCCCCCACTCACCGTATTTCATTGTTGCGAATGAAATGCTTAAAGTGACTTAAACTACAGAAGAGCCTACTGTATGCTGGATCAGGCCGATCGCCGCTCGTAATCCGTGAGGGCCATTCCTGTCGTCGCATGTGATCCCTTATGCCGCCCTTTAAGCCGTGTCCGGGGTTTACAATGGCAGCTCAGAAGAAAACTGACTTAAGCTCCGGAAAGGAGCCTGAGTTAGGGTAGGGTATATAATGCTGGGCGCTACGGGGCGGAAATAGAAAGAGTGAAAAATAACAAATAACTTCTTCCAGATGCACATATATTCTAAAAAACAAGAAGACTCTGTACTGTAAAAGCTTTAACTCCGAACTGTTAAAGTGGGAACTCTGAACTTAACATACATAAGGTGTATGTATATGTTACAGGGAATCTGTGTAATTAGGGATTTCATGAAATCCCTAGGGAATTCGTGTAATGAATAAGCTCATATTGATTATAAAACTATTTTGAAAAATTATAGATTCAGGAAGGCTGTTTAGTGGTTCTTCAAAACTGTGTATCCCTTTTCACATCGAAAGGAACTGGAATTTATAACATTATCATCCAAAATAACAGAATTTGGCGTGAAATGTGACATAAGTTACATGGGACAAAAATATCGCTAATTCAGGTACTGATGTATCTCGTAGTTTGGCAATCGAGTGCTTTGAGTAAAATAATTCAAAATCTACTATTAATTTCGGTAAAATACTACATTGCAAACATGAAAATTCTCAATAAAAGCATCGAAATTGATTGATCAAGTTATTACACGAATCCACTAGGGATTTCATGAAATCCCTAATTTCACAGATTCCCTGTAACATATATATATATATATATATATATATATCGCACATGGGGACTTTTCGTAGGGGGGCTTTCAACCAGGGTGGAGCAGTGGGAGGTGCTCTTCGCCGGGGGGAGGGGGGCTTCTCGCCAGGACTCTCTAGAGGAACACTACACCACCGGGGCATATTGTTCGGCACGGAACATGTTCGCGTCTCCTCCCGTCCCTCTGTATTTGTGTGTATGTTGCGAGACAGTGTTTAAACTACAGGAAGGTGGGGGGGTGGGCAGGGGAGGCATGTCAGTTTTCATGCCCGTGTAACTGTAAACGCTGGCTTTTTCTTGTTTGAAGTTTTTTATTATAATTATTATGATTATTTTTAAATCGAGTTCCACCAATCGTTGAAGGCACTAAATGTTGCTGGCCTTAGAGGAAGCCTTGGAACGTGATTGATGCTCTAAATCCTATGTACATGTTACAGCGGTACGGCGAGTGAACGAGCTGAGACAGGCGTGTACTCAATCATACCCTCATGTAGCACTCTCCCCCCTCCCCGCCCCCCCCCCTCCCCGCCTTCCGCGCCCGCCTTTTCCCTGTCTCCACCAGATCATTTTTAACGACCTTTACTGTATTAGTGTTGTGTTGTAGCCATTGTCAGTCTACTAAATAATTCAGCTCGCGTCTACTGGTCCGTCCAGCTGTCGCCCCTTTTTGTGAGCAGTGTGTTTATGTACGTGCGACACCTGTAAAGCAGTGCTGGGTGTTATGTCACGATTGTGTAGGGCGGAGAGGAGGGGGGGGGATATAAAGCAAAGCATCTGCATTAGTTGAATATTTTGTCACCGGAAGTTTGACCTGTTTTCAAAGTCAGTTGTTGGAATCTTTCACGTTTTTGTCTCTTTCCTGTTTTGCTCGGTCGTTTTCATGTACAGAAAACTGTCCTGTACGTAAAAGGGCTGTAAAATGAATATTTCATGCGCAGCCTCTGCAGTTATTATTTGTGAGAGTTGGGTATCAGCGGTGGCAGGCCATCTAGGGATGGTATCTAGAAGAGACCTTCTGATTCTCCCCCCCCCCCCCCACGACTCGGTTAAATTTTAATACATTGACTTTGGGGTATTTGGCTTGGCAGAGATACCCGAGTAAATCCCAATCAGGGCCAAAAGTAGAGGTAACAATATACCTGAACAAATACGACCTTGTAACATGTGACACGTGATCAGTGGAACAGGCATAATCAGTGTAACGGACACCATCACCGATGTAACAGGCATAACCATGTAACAGGCATGACCAGTGTAACGGACACCACCACCGGTGTAACAGGCATGACCAGTGTAACGGACACCACCACCGATGTAACAGGCATGACCAGTGTAACGGACACCACCACCGATGTAACAGGCATGACCAGTGTAACGGACACCACCACCGATGTAACAGGCATGACCAGTGTAACGGACAACACCACCGATGTAACAGGCATGATCAGTGTAACGCACACCATCACCGATGTAACAGGCATGATCAGTGTAAAAGACACAACAACCGATGTAACAGGCATGGCCAGTGTAACGGACACCACCACCGATGTAACAGGCATGACCAGTGTAACGAACACCACAACCGATGTAACAGGCATGACCAGTGTAACAGACACCACCCCCGATGTAACAGGCATGACCAGTGTGAAACAAAGGCTCCATTTAACAGATCACTCACGGTATAACAGGTATGCTGTAACATTTCTGTGGATGTTACAGTTTTGTGGAACACGCAGCAGCAGAGGAAACACAGCCTTCAGATGTGCAAGTTGCAACTGTAGTTTCTTAATTTTAGCTTAATTGGATGTTCTATGGTTGGAGGAGGAAGGGGTGGGGGTAGTGGGAGGTGGGGGTGCAGTGGGTTCGTGTCCTCGCACCTTTTTGTTAGATCTTTGCAAAGATACCTTCCGTCATAGTTGGGTTTTGTTGGCCGCCTGCTTTTGAGCTCAATTGCCAGGGAACGGACTTGTACCAGCAGTTTTAGCAGCATCTGAGCAAATCGATAGCGAGGCTCTCGCGAGGTGACAGTGAGCGGGCCTTTGTGAGTACTCTCGCCTTGTGTTATGTTGTTACCCTTGTATGGCACTGGTTCGTTCTTTTTTTTTTTCTAGGTCGCTCCCTCATTAGCATAAAAACAACATGGCCGCCGCCTACATGCCATTCATCGTTTCAGGGTAAACAGATCGGTGGCCAATATTATTTAGTCTTGCGTGTGAATTTAATAGCAGCATTTGGTCAGAGCTGTAGATACTCTGCGTGTGAAAAAGGACAAGGGATATTTATTGAAGTTGCAAAATAAACGGCAAGTTCAGAGACTGGGATTTTTCCTTGACGTTTGTGCAAATATAAATGCATAATGCAATAGATACGGGAGTACATGTCCGGACTGGAATAAGATAAGAATTCGATAAGGATTTTACAGATACTGATACAAAAACCGCCTTCCAGTGTGTGAGAATTTTAATGCAAGGATTTTAAATTGTCTTTATTAAAACCGGAAAGTAGTTGTTGTATTGATTAAATATAATGTACCTTTATGTGGGGAGTGACTTTATCGGTGTCTGAGTTCTTGAGAAGTTCAGTAATTCATAAGCAATCGGATAGCAAGATGTTGATCGCAGACAGGTGATTTCCCTTACCTGTCGCTAGCTGGGTAGCGAGTGGTGAACTGTTATACATGCGTGGGAGTCGCGAAACAAAAAAAAAAAAAAAAAAAAAAGCCACTCACTGGCGGATGTTGGCCAGGTCGTTCACGAGTACCGCTGAGCAGATGCGGTAGTTGTTTTTTTTTTCTATTTTCTTGTTATACACTTATTTGACTTCTGATTGAATGCCGCCGGTCTACTTGGTACATGTTTATCAGAAACTGAGAAATCTCGTGAAAGACCCAAGAGAGAAAACAAAAGCCATGTCGTGTAGGTTTTAAGTGAATTGTTAAGATATAAAGAAGCTAGAAAATATCTCGTCTTTTGGCATTTTGTACACGGAAGCAGCAAGAGAGCGCCAAAAATTAATTATTTTGATTTTATGTCGTTTAAGGAGAGATTGACGGTATTTTTGTGAAATACTGGACGACAACTGAGAATACAGGTTCTTGGGGAGATGGGCGGGATGTCATGGCACGTGGTGAAAGCCCGGATAGTGATGTTCAAAAAGGTTCATTCTAAGCGGATAATTTGGGCGTACCAGTGATTTGGCAATTGTGTTCCGATTCCGAAATTTGAATTTTTATATATATATATACAGTATATACGACAAGAAAGTAATCAACGGTCCTGTCTTTTGTGGATTTCTTTTTAGACCCGATGTTTTTGTGGAGTGCCCCCCCTCCCCCCCTCCGTCTCCGCCTTCTGTTATTGGTATCATTTGAAATTCTATTGTCCACGCGAGTTTGGGATTTTTTCTACATATTGCAAAAGATGTCAGGAATAAGAGCAACTGAATAAAAACTACGCAGTCCGAATAGTTCAGAAATTCGTTATCATTGATACACATATATTGTATGTTTGTGTACACAGCGGTGAGATTTACCTGTTTTGATGAAATAGTTCATAGCATATTTTTTTTTTTTTTTTTTTTTTGGGTGTCTGCACTTGTCAGCGGATGAAGCGGAGGAGGGGGAGGGGCGGGGAGGGGGTGGGGAGGGAGGTGGGAGCGAGCGGGGAGGGGGCAGGGAGGGGTGGGGAGGCGGAGGGATGTTCTGTAGGATAAGTTGTGTGTTCTGCACACCAAGCAGTTCTAATAAGGATATATATATAAACAATTCTTGGAATAAATTCACGTTGGTTAACAATTCATAGCCTTGGATACTCTTTATATTTCAGTGAGATTAAGCCAAATAAGTCTATTACGGAATGAATTAACTTTTTCTGTAGTGCTTTATCTTGTTCAGGACAAAAATATCTGAATTCTTGTTTGATTGATACATTCTGTTTTAAATTATAGAGTATTAAGGCTTTAACGCTAGCCCAAATGCTCTCATCTTATTTGCCACCTCCTCGTCCAGATAATTAATTACCTGGAAAGTAAACCTCGAGTAAATATTTGATTACTTTGGAAATTTTGTGTACATTGCAATATAGTATCGATGGCAACAAATTTCGGTAGCATCAAGGCATCTCCTCGCCAATCTGAAAAGTGACGTCCTTTGTAACGGATCCAAGCGTTTGTAAAATACATGGAAGAGAAAGTTGCCATTTTAAGACTCTTCCGGAATGACATGTTTGGTTTGAATAGTACCAGGTGTTTGTAGTTCACGCAAAGGTGACTAGTGCGGGCCGTTCCTGTGGCTACAAAAAAATGAACGTTATCTGAATCCCACACAATTTCGTTCCACGTAATCGAAACACTATCCGCGCCTGTAATCATGAAAAAATTTCTCCTCTCGGGCGAGCGATAGGGCCAGAAGAAATAAAAAAGAGGTATTTTCATTTTTTTCCCACAATTTGAAATTCCCAAGTGATATTGATATTTCTGCTTGTCAGATATGAATCTTTGACATCTGTTTGGGTTTATTTCTCAGAAAAAAGATGTTGCGCAGTTCTGGTAAATGTATTGGTGTGTGAAGGATGAAAGGGTCTGTTGAAAAGGTTAGGATAATTTTTTAACAGCTATGGTGAACTACCCAGCTGGGGTGAACTGGACTTTGTGAAGGCTGAACATAATCGGTACATTTAGAGCCCTTCTTTTCTGTCCAGGTTTTAGATGTTAGGAAAGTAAAGAATTTTTCTAAGTTGTTTTTTGTATCATGTGACCATATTTTGCAAGTGAACGCAGAACCCTACTTTTTGTGTCCAGTTTTGTGACATTTTCGCGGAATTTACCAGAGAACGCGAACGCTGCCCGTCTCTCTCCCCAATTTATTCCCAACATTTAGAAATTTTGTGATTGAGAAAAGGTATAATCCCAACGCCGACACCTGGTCGTTTCACGGTGAGCAGATACACGACAGTGGAAGAAGAAACACTTCCGAGCGTGACAGAAAAGTGAAATTGTTTGGACTGCGTAAAATGTGCTCTTGATGCTTCCGTGAGCAAATATCATATATATATATATATATATATATATATATATATATATATATATATATATATATATATATATATATATATCGTAAGTGTTCGAGTCGGTGTCTCAGTTCCAGCATCCTTTCGAGCAGAAATGAAACACTGAAAAATGTAACTTAGTCCTATAGAGAGAATACTTGGTTTTAGAATTCATTTGATTGAAAACAACATCAAAAGAGCAGAAAAAAGACGCTGTGTTTCACCGAGTGGAGATGCGTTGACAGGACAGGAGTTAAATGCTGGAGTTAATACTGAACTGTCATGTAACACTAGGAGTCTTCCTTCATTAGAAGTGAGGCAGAAAACACTTGACTAAATTTCGACTTTTGAATAACGTATCAAAAGATTTAAGTGGTGATTTAAACGTCATATAGTTCTCGGAAGAGATTGTTAAGAACATGACTGCATGGCGTATTGATATTCCAAAACTGGTCGGATAGATAACATGTGAGAAGATTATGTGGCGACACAGGAAAGGATCGGAGAAGCTACAGGGGAAGTGGCCGGTGTAATGAGCAACCAGAATGGCTCTTCTGGTGCAACAAAACGTTAACGCCACATGATAATATATATATATATTGTAAAAAGGATCGAGTTTTAAATAGATATTCGCCAGTATTGCCACTACACAAAGTGCACCAATGCCAGTAGGGCACAGCTCTGCTACCATGGTAACCAGTCCCCGTGGCAACTCGCAGGATCGTCTTATCTACAACCAGTCGTCTTTGTCGCTGGTAAGTGCATTGTCTTTTCTCCAGTGTGACTGGGGGGGGGGGGGGGGGGTTGGGGGAGGGGGCGACGGACCTCTTGGTATAGGTACGAAGCTTTCAATGAATCCAGTAGAAATCTACGAAGTATTGTACATGACCCCCCCCCCCCCCCCCCCGCCACCCTCTCTCTCTCTCTCTCTCTCTCTCTCTCTCTCTCTCTCTCTCTCTCTCTCTCTCTCTCTCTCTCTTCACGCCTCCAAACCTCCCCCCTTCCCCCATCCGGCATGTGATTAAGTACTTCATGGGCGGCCCCTGACTTTCAGCAGCCGGATGAAAGCTGCCACAAGTAAGTTTATCAGTCAGTCGAAACCGGTTAATCGTGAGGTCGACTTTAAAAAAAAAATGAGTTAAGCAGACATATTAAACAGGTGAATCCGGATTGCAAATTGGATACAATTAGCGGTTTGCAAGATCAGTACCGCCCCGCCCCCTCCCTCCACATGCATTTTATAAAGAAATGCTGTAAAAAGTGTGTAATTAGAAAAAGTCGATAAAGAATAGATTCCACGTAGTTCTGATCGATTCCGCGTTGTCACAGCATGGAATCGCCGACGTTAAAGGATCGTCATAACGCTAATCATCACTGCAGATAACTGTTAGAATCACGTCTTTTCAACATACCAAAAACTTCCGAGTGCAGGTTGGCAGGCTAACAGCCCCCCCCCCCCCCCCCCTCCTTCATCACCCAGGGGCAGCGTTACGAATGGCATATGACAAGAGCGAAGGATTTGGCAGTTTTGACAGATAGCTCATTAGATCTGTATATCTAAGTTTCGTGAACTGTTGTGTTACGCGACAGTGGCTCGTGCCATTGATGAATGTTGCACATTAATGTTATACAGAATGTGAAAATGAAGAAAGAATTCTGATTATATTTGAAGGCGTACCAATTAGATTTCAAACAATACAGAAGTATTTAGGTACAAAGTGCTAAGCCATGTGCTGGTCTGATAGGGATTTATGCTGACCGGCGTTTCACGTGCTGGCACGTGCTGGTACGTGCTGGAGCCAACTGGTGCATGAAATATTCTCAGGAAGTGGGCACAGAAGTGGCAGCAATATGACAATACAACAAATGTAAACTGAAAAAAAATTGAATTATTTACAAATTTTCTTCATTAAAATATTAGAATAAGTGCCAGTTTCAGTGTTTCAGAAAAGTTGGATCTTAAAAAGAGTTTTATGTGCGAAATAAACGTTAGAAAAGTTAGTTAGTTAGTTCACGTGGCAGCAGCCACACATCGCTTGCCTCATGCGACAGGAGCGATACATGGTGCCCAGCGACATGAAGTGCGACGCCTTTTTAAACGTTCGTTTTGCACGTAATTTTTTTTTCTTCAAAGAACAATTTTTAATAGTAAGTTCTCACAGACACTTGTTATATTTAGTGGAGAAATTTTGAGATATTGTAGGCTTTGTCACAGACGGAACATTCAGGATAAATGTGAAAAGTAAAGATCACTGGATACGACCATTTCACTTTCAAAATGGATGGAAGATCGCTCTAGAATGTTTCCGCAGTGCTCAGGATGGTGACAGTAATGCTAAGGGATGTTTCCGCAGTGCTCAGGATGGTGACAGCAATGCTAAGGGATGTTTCCGCAGTGCTCAGAATGGTGGCAGTAATGCTAAGGGAATGTTTCCGCAGTGCTCAGGATGGTGACAGCAATGCCAAGGGAATGTTTCCGCAGTGCTTAGGATGCTGACAGTAATGCTAAGGGAATGTTTCCGCAGTGCTTAGGATGCTGACAGTAATGCTAAGGGAATGTTTCCGCAGTGCTCAGGATGCTGACAGTAATGCCAAGGGAATGTTTCCGCAGTGCTCAGGATGGTGACAGTAATGCCAAGGGAATGTTTCCGCAGTGCTCAGGATGGTGACAGCAATGCTAAGGGAATGTTTCCGCAGTGCTCAGGATGGTGACAGTAATGCTAAGGGATGTTTCCGCAGTGCTCAGGATGCTGACAGTAATGCTAAGGGAATGTTTCCGCAGTGCTTAGGATGCTGACAGTAATGCTAAGGGAATGTTTCCGCAGTGCTCAGGATGGTGACAGTAATGCTAAGGGATTGTTTCCGCAGTGCTCAGGATGGTGACAGTAATGTCAAGGGAATGTTTCCGCAGTGCTCAGGATGGTGACAGTAATGCCAAGGGAATGTTTCCGCAGTGCTCAGGATGGTGACAGTAATGCTAAGGGAATGTTTCCGCAGTGCTCAGGATGGTGACAGCAATGCTAAGGGAATGTTTCCGCAGTGCTTAGGATGCTGACAGTAATGCTAAGGGAATGTTTCCCGCAGTGCTCAGGATGCTGACAGTAATGCCAAGGGAATGTTTCCGCAGTGCTCAGGATGGTGACAGTAATGCCAAGGGAATGTTTCCGCAGTGCTCAGGATGGTGACAGTAATGCCAAGGGAATGTTTCCGCGTGCTCAGGATGGTGACAGTAATGCCAAGGGAATGTTTCCGCAGTGCTCAGGATGCTGACAGTAATGCTAAGGGAATGTTTCCGCAGTGCTTAGGATGCTGACAGTAATGCTAAGGAATGTTTCCGCAGTGCTCAGGATGGTGACAGTAATGCTAAGGGATGTTTCCGCAGTGCTCAGGATGGTGACAGTAATGTC